>CM077804.1:27775181-27782681 GCA_039737535.1 Lagodon rhomboides | reverse complement strand
ACTGTGAACTCACGATGGCAGACGTACGCAGGGACTGAATGATGTGACTACAGTGGCTCTCGTGTCCGGGGAAAACAAACCGGTTCTTAAAAGGTTCACAGGTTGAACCAGCTCAGAACCAGCACCAGCTCAGAACCAGCACCAGCTCAGAACCAGCACCAGCTCAGAACCAGCACTTGGTTCACTTTTGTTAAAAGAGGCAACAGTGAACAGACCCTGCATGCAGCAGTCTGCACTGGCTGAGGGTTCTATACGTTGTAACGTTCCGGTCTGTGTCTGGTTCTGCAGGAGAACTGGATCAGGCAGCAGTGGAGGAACAGTGTGAAGGAAACTTTATCGATCTGAGGAAAGCTTTCTTCCTCCTGACCGGACCAGAGGCTCCTCTAGTGGCCAAGGTGCGTAACTACAGCTGTACAGAGGGTTCTGCAGGACATCTCAATATTATTGTCTGTCTTATTAAAAATAAAGAAAAACTGTTTCAAGTCCAAATGTTCAGCAGCCTCAGAGTCACGTCAGCTCCTCTGTCGGGTCCTGCAGGGTCAGGCTCTGCTGCGCTGGCATCAAGCCAGCGGCTTCTGCAGCGCCACGGGCCAGCCGACCCAACGCAACCAGGCAGGAAGTCAGAGAGTCTGTAGCAGCAGCGGGATCGTCTACTACCCCAAGGTAACGGAACCAGATCTGAGCTGGATCCAAACCACCCTGTTCCACCATTCCTGACTGGTTTCTCCTGGTCCTCCTCCAGATGTCTCCAGTGGTGATTGTCCTGGTGTCTGATGGGAAACGGTGTTTGTTGGGTCGACAGCCGTCCTTCCCTCGAGGGTTGTTCAGCGCTCTGGCTGGTTTCTGTGACATGGGTTAGTGTAACCTGTCGTAACACACACCTGTCTGGCCACCTGGTGTCATGTCTGTGTTCCTATTGGACCAGCCTGTTTCCTGTCTGTCTGTCTGTCTGTGGTTCTTCAGGTGAGACTCTGGAGGAGACTGTAAACAGGGAGGTGGCAGAGGAGGTGGGTCTGGAGGTCCACAGTATCTCCTACAGCTCCTCACAGCACTGGCCGTTTCCACACAGCTCCTTCATGTTGGGCTGCCACGCCTCCGTTAGCCCCGCCCACACTCAGGTGAGTTAGAATGAAGGTGTTTCAACAGGTCGTAGCCACCAAACATGTAAGTATCATGTAGAGATCCTGTGAACTGCAGAGCAGCGAGCACTGAGCTGCGATATGTCACGTGACCTGCTGTGCTGTTTGTCGTCCAGTTAAACGTGGACCGCTCAGAGCTGGAGGACGCTCGCTGGTTCAGTCTGGAGGAAATCACCTCCGCTCTGCGGGTGAAGACTCCGCCCAGGAGAGGCGACCCCCCCGTCTGCTGGCTTCCTCCAAAACACGCCATCGCCAACCGCCTCATCAAAGAGTGGACAGACCGCCAGCGAGTCAGCGAGGAGGAAGAGTAACGGAGTCTGAACTGTCTGGAGGTCAAGTGATGTCCTGAAAGACTTCTTTATAATCAGCAGACATGATTAACAGGTTTTTTCACACTGGGGACCTCCTCAGGGGAGCAGGACAGGTAGGGTGAAGGTACAGGTGCCTGCAGGTGAGGTAACAACAACAGGAAGTCAGATATTGTAGTTAATCAGTAGGTGGAGCAGAGACACAGCTGCTGGAGGAGAAGAAGAAACTCCTGTGTGACTCGTCCTGGAGACGTTACTGTCCAATCAGAACACGTTTCGATTCAGTGTGACCTCATTTCTGATGACATCATTATCTCTGATATCATCAGAATAAATGCCCGTTTAGAAATCAGACACTGCAGAACTGCCCTGACAGTAATCCTGCTGTAAGTTTATTCAGTATCAAAGTAATCTATTACAGTCAGCTCACTCTGAATGGACCCAGTGTCATCAAGCTGTCTCACTGGATCCAGCATCGTTGAGGATCTGCTGGTTTTAACAAAGAAAATTGTTTTTTGAGACTCAAACTAAATAAAAGTGTGATTTATGTCACATGATCGTCAACCAACAGGAACTAAACAGATAAATGTTGAAATTAACATTTTTCTGTTTTAGATCCCCCACCGCAGCTCCTGATTGGTCAAACAGTTCCCTCCAGCACCCAGCCAATCACATGTCCTGCTGAGAAGTTCATTAAGCTGTTGCACAAAATGAAGTTCTCCATCTAGAAGCGGCTCCATCACTGATGAAGACCACGAGATCTGCTACAAAGTGTCAGTGATGTCATATCATTCACATTGTTTCTGAGAGCAAGAATGAACTTTGAACATCAACAGAATCATGTTAATGTTTCCTCTGTAAACACGAGCACTACCTCTGACATGTTAGTTCACACTTTACTGAATCTATTTATCATATTTTAATAAAACTGAGTGAGTTTACAGTATTTATTATTTATGAATTTTATGAAGTTTGTCTTTAATATAAATAATTATAAACTAGATATTAAAAGAGGGAGTTCTGTGACAGCCTCAATATGGTGATATGAAATTTACCCAGAACAATAATTTTAATTGTTCATTTTTAGATTGAATATGTTTTCAAAACTAATTGTGTGTTCACACTGAGGGAACAGACGTTTAATAGCTTCTGCTAAAGATTGATTTCCATCACAACACATCAAATAAATACATGAAATAATCCACAACAATAATGTAAACATTAATTTAGCAGCAGAGAAGAGCTAATAAAATGATAATGTGTGAAACAACACAACTCTCTGTTAATACAGCCAAAAATTATTTATTCATTTATTAATACGTTCATTTACATTAAATGTAATGTTTATAAATGGCTGCGTTCGTGATCGCATGCATCTGCGCCTTTATGCACGAGACTTGAGAGGATCCGCCGGAACTCGTCATAAACACGTCAAGTTCCCACCACCTCAAGTCGGACACAGGTGCACTTCACGGACTTTGCACAAAGAATATGGCCAACCCACTACACTGACGTCAGAGACATTACCGAATGGTGTGTAGATAGAAAGTAATCACAATGGAAGTCAACCAAGGGATTTAGTTTGCCAGCTGTAGTTTCTTTGAAAACAGTCTGAAGTCTTTCCCTCATAACAAACTGGGTGACGAAGTGAAAGTTCACGAAGTCGTGTAATGTTATGAAGCATAGTTTGGGAGAGGGCACGCCTCTTTGGAAGGAGGTATTTCATTTCTCACGTGGGAAATTCCACGTGGTAATTCTAACCAACTGGGGCAACGTTGAGGGGAGGGTCTTCTGTCCGCACTTATTTGAGACCATCTGCACAGAAAAGCAAACGGAGGGAGGAACCCTGGAGATCCCGCGAGATTTTAAAGTCATGTGACATGTCGCAAAGGGAAGTTGTCACCAGCATCTCTGACGTTTTTAATCCCAGAATGCACGGTGATGCGAGGCAAATGCATGCGCATGCTTGATCAGAAACGCGCCTAATGTAAACAACGGAAACAGTTTCCTGTTCGACCCGGAAGAGAATTGAGAAACACTTCCTGTCGCTGCTGTCGCCGCTGGTTAGCTGTTAGCTGTAAGCTAGCTAATGTGAGAGTAAAGAGTCACTTTTATTCAGTTTAACAGATCAAACTCAGCTAATCTCACAGTTATTTACTTGAAATGTGTCACTTTTATTAATTTTATCTCATTAAACTGAAACAAACTGAGTCCCGTTGATGTGTCGCGCAGCTAGTTAGCATTAGCAGTTAGCAGTAGCTAGCGGCTGTGTCCAGCGGGAGTGGCGGCGGCTGTCAGCGGGCAGGATGAGCTCCTCTGCGGCTCTACACACGCAGCTGGCCGCCGTCATGGAGTCTCTGGTCCACGCTGCGGTGGCGGAGCTGAAGAAGCTGGCGGAGGACAGTTCGGCCTTCCTGCTCAGCCTGGAGGTCCGGACCGGCAGCACCGCAGAGGACCCCCCTCTGACGGCCGCACTGGAGGTCGACACCCAGGAGAAGCTGGTGAGGAGCGGGGCGGCCGGACCGGGTCTCTCCGCCGGACCGGGTCTCTGCGTGATCCGCCGGACCGGGTCTCTGCGTGATCCGCCGGACCTGGTCTCTGCGTGATCCGCCGGACCTGGTCTCTCCGCCGGACCGGGTCTCTGCGTGATCCGCCGGACCGGGTCTCTGCGTGATCCGCCGGACCTGGTCTCTCCGCCGGACCGGGTCTCTGCGCCGGACCGGGTCTCTGCGTGATCCGCCGGACCGGGTCTCTCCGCCGGACCGGGTCTCTGCGTGATCCGCCGGACCTGGACATGTGTTTTAATAATTACTGTTCACTATTCTGAATTGATTTAACGTCTGTAGTTTAGATCGAGTCAGAATAAAATCAATTCAGTTTCTTTTCAGTGGAAATGACGTCACAAGAAGAATTCACAGTAAAAGCTGGTGACTATTAAAACATTAGAAAAGGTAGAATCACTGTCGTGATATTTGCTTCATCATATTGTGAACAGAGACGCAGACAGGACTCAAACTGGCCTCAGGTTGGACTGTAACTGGAGTTCTGGTTCACACAGAAACACACCGAGACGCCAACATGTGTTAAAAACATAATTATCTTTAAAACTAGGTGACATAAAGCAGCTGTGATACATACCATCATATACTGTACAGTGTCTGACAGACGGAATCAGATTTATAACTTTATGACTTGTTATGATGAGTTTTTCTGTGTTTTTATAATATTTTAGTATCATTATTATTTCATGTGGAAACATTTAACATTTTCATCAGTATCAGGTGTAACAATCTAACAGAGTAAATCAGAGTACCTGAAGAAACATCTGTTTCAGAGCTGATGACAGAACATGTTGTCAGAAGTCTGTCTTTTGGTCTCTCTGACCTCTGACCTCTTACCTGTGACCTGTGACCTCTGACCTGTGACCTCTGACCTTTGTCAGGTGCAGTTTGCCTCCGTCATGGAGACTCTGGGGAACGAGGCTCTGGGGAAGATCATGAATATTGTTGATGAAGCCAAACTGCTGGTGCAGCCGGAGTCGCTGAGGGGAAACACGAGACCGCAGACCAGCGTCCTCAACATCCTCAACAACGCCCGAGTCGGTACGTACACAGGCCCCGCCCCCCCGCCAATAAAACACACAAATCATGATGATGTCATACTAACACGGCGTGTGATTTGTCGTCACAGAAGTGGAACATTCATACGGAGTCCCAGCTGAGAGTTTAAACACACACAGATCCACTCAGGTAAGAGCTTCCTCACCTGCTCATCAGGATGCGTTCACTGACCTGACTGTGACGTCTGCACGTTGTGTCATCACAGACCAAATCGGAGGAGCCAGAGGGAAAAGAAAATCCATTTGTGCTAGCAGTCACCGTTAAAGACGAGCACGGCAACATCGACATTGGAGCTATCGCTGAGAGTGAGTACCTGATCAATACCTGATCAGATCAATATCTGTCCCATCAGACTCATTTGTCACCCGTTTTGAATAAGAGGTTCTGTGTTTGTTGTGAATCAAGGACAGTTTTGAGTGTAATCTCCGTGCGTTTGCTCTTCAGGAGCTGAGGTTGAAGCTGCTGAGCTCGAGCCGTCTGAGCTGCAGATACACGAGGACGTTCCCAGCTCGCCAGGGTTCGTTCTGCAGAGCGTCACGTGGAAATACTTGATGTGTAAGGCCTGCGGGAAATCCTTCACCTCTCAGAGCAACCTGAAGGCTCATTACCGCATCCACACGGGCGAGAAGCCGTTCAGCTGCAGCGTCTGCGGCCGAGCGTTCCGTCAGCGGCAGGGCATGCAGATCCACATGAGGACGCACACCGGAGAGAAGCCGTACGAGTGTCCGGAGTGCGGAAAGTGTTTCTCCAAACAGACGCAGCTCAAGACTCACGCTATCATCCACACCGGAGAGCAGCCGTTCAGTTGCGACGTGTGCGGCCGCCGCTTCAACCTGCTGCAGAACCTGCACCGCCACGCCAACACGCACAGCGGGCAGAAGTTCTTCTGCTGCCGTCTCTGCGGGAAAGGCTTCACCCGCGCCGTTACGCTCCGATCACACGAGCTCATCCACACCGGACAGAAGCCCTTCAAATGTGAACACTGCCCCAAAACCTTCCGCCACGCCGTCAACCTCAAGTCCCACCTGAGGATCCACAGCGGCGTGCGGCCATACAGCTGCGAGCTCTGCGGGAAGAGCTTCCGCCAGTCGGTGAACCTGAAGATCCACAGGAGGATCCACACCGGCGAGCGTCCCTACAGCTGCGAGGAGTGCGGCAAGACGTTCAGCCAGCAGAGCAGCCTGATCACACACGGCCGCGTGCACTCCAACGAGCGGCCGTTCGAATGCAGCTCCTGTGACAAAAGGTTCAACAACGCCAACAGCCTGAAGCTGCACCTGCGCATCCACACGGGAGAGAAGCCGTACTCCTGCGACATCTGCGGCAAGAGCTTCAGCCAGGGCAGCCACCTGAGGACGCACAAGAGACACGTCCACGCCGGCGGCAAGCAGTACATCTGTGACAAGTGTGGGAAGAGATACTCAGACCAGCGCAACCTGAAGCTGCACAAGTGCAGCTACGCCTGAATGTGGCCGCAGTTTGGAACCGTCAGGGAGAATTTAGTGACTTGAATCGTTAATTATGAGATCGAACACTAAGTGTTGAAGGGATTTTTACCAATCGTACACAATACATGTTGAAGTGGGCGGGGCTTCTGCTTCAGTGACCTGAACGTCTCCAGTTGTCCCGCCACTTTAAATTCTACCTCCTCTGATCCTCAGTGTCTGTTGCCAAGGAGACGGCGCACCGACAGCTGTGACATCATGATGTTAGTTATTAAAATGTCTGACTTCCTAAAAGATGAACTTGTAACTTCAGCTGCCTGACAACAGAGTCTGAAGCTCTCTGATTGGATGATTCTTACAGCAAAGGTATCTGGGAGATAACTGTCCTTCAGTCTGTGACCTTTGACCTCTCGGCTCAGTGTTGTTGAAAATGGTATAGAATCATGTACGAAGCTCAGACGTTTTTCTCTCGTGCACCAAACTCCATCAGATTCATATTTATATATTAGAACAGTTCATGTGTGTAAGATCCTGAACACACACTGATATTAGCCCCGCCCACTGAAATACTGCATTCTGATTGGTAGAGGCCATGAATTTAAAGTTGTGTTTATCATGTTGGTGATATTGTAAATGTGTATATATGCACATTGTTGCTTTTTATAATTTAATAAATGATATTTTTCATTTGTTTTGAATACAGTTGTAATAAAAGCCCACAGAATATGAACTGTCTGTCTTAATGATGTCATCAGGATACATTATAGCCACACATTTCAGCTGACAAGATTTATTTGAAATGTTTATACTAAATCCATAAATCAGCGTCAGTTTTTACAATTATATTACAATAAAAATGTTGTAAACACAATCACATATACTGAGAACACAGCAGGTCACAGAGGAGACGGATACTCAGGGAGGGATGAGTGGAGGCATTTCTGCATGTGTGCATATATATATACATATATATACATATATATATATA
>CM077804.1:27757681-27765181 GCA_039737535.1 Lagodon rhomboides | reverse complement strand
TTCAGAGTGGAGTCTGGTCTGTCTCAGCTTCATGTTCTCTCTCATCAAACTGCCTCAAAGCACGAGCAGCGGCTGGTATTTCTTTACTGTCGTCAGCCAGACTCCATAGAGAAATCTGCTCATTTAAGTGTTGCGTGTTTACAGGGAGGCGTCCTCACTGAGTGCAGAGTCGCCTCACGCTTCTTCTGCATTAACTCGGTCTATTGGTCAAATCGGCATCAATACAATTAACCAGGAAGATGTTCTCATGGTTTTACACACAGTTAAATAAAGTTAATGATCTCTGTCTTCTAGCTGCTGGCAGTCAGACCTCAGCACCCACTGTGTGCACTTTTAGATTTAATGTTCAGAAACTCAACAGGAGTCAGGTTCCCTGTTTGTGTGCAATAAAGCAGATTCTGATTCTGATCAGCTGACTTTATAGACCGCTGATAGTTGATCAATGATCACTGTCATTATAAGTCATTTAGAAAATCAACATTCTTACTTGACAGTTTGTTAATTTATTCTTCATTTCATTTAAAACTGTGATACGTTGACTCAAGCCCAAGTGTTTCTGTGTGAACTTTCAATCAGATGTCACTTTAAACCGTTCTCCAGTGTTTGTTTATCACTCAGGATCAATCAGTCTGACTTTATCAATCAGTCTGACTTTATCAATCAGTCTGACTTCATCAATCAGTCTGACTTCATCAATCAGTCTGACTTTATCAATCAGTCTGACTTTATCAATCAGTCTGACTTCATCAATCAGTCTGACTTCATCAATCAGTCTGACTTTATCAATCAGTCTGACTTTATCAATCAGTCTGACTTCATCAATCAGTCTGATGTCATCTGTAGAAACATGCTGAGGTTTCATAAATCTAACTATTCCTTCTCTCCATCCTTCCCTCCTTCCTTCTCTCCCTCCTTCCTTCCTTCTCTCCCCTTCCTTCCCTCCTTCCTTCCCTCCTTCCTTCTCTCCATCCTTCCCTCCTTTCCTCTCCCTCCTTCCTTCCCTCCTTCCTTCTCTCCCTCCTTCCTTCCCTCCTTCTCTCCCTCCTTCCTTCCCTCCTTCCTTCCCTCCCTCCTTCCCTTCCCTCCTTCCTTCTCTCCCTCCTTCCCTTCCTCCCTGCAGCCTCGGTCGAAGAAGCGTCGTCCGACGTTCCGCCGCCTGTTGAAGACGAGCGGTGTGAAGCTGGAGAACAAGTTGAAGAACCGTCAGATGAAGCAGCAGAATGTCGCCAAGAAGCAGCGAAAAGAACAGAAGAAGCTGCGTCAGGCGGTGAAAGACGCTGCCATCAGGACGCCCCGCCCCCTGGAGACGTACAGGAAGAGACCCGGTGAGAGAGCTGGCTGCTGATTGGAGCAGAGGTCTGGCTGCTGATTGGAGCAGAGGTCTGGCTGCTGATTGGAGCAGAGGTCTGGCTGCTGATTGGAGCAGAGGTCTGGCTGCTGATTGGAGCAGAGGTCTGGCTGCTGATTGGAGCAGAGGTCTGGCTGCTGATTGGAGCAGAGGTCTGGCTGGTGGTGTTTGTTCCGCTGCAGCCGTCAGCTGCTCCGTAATTGATTCCCTTCCTTTCCTGTTATTTTATGACGAGTGCTGACGTTTGTCCTGAAGCTTCGTCCTTGAAAGGCTGATTGATAATCACAATGACTGATCACATTTATTGTTAATGACGATTCTCCCATGATGCACTGCTCACAGTTGCTTGTGATGACTGTTTCTGACAGAGGAGGAGGAGGACGAGGAGTTTCTGGAGAGTCTGCCCACAGACATGATGGAGGACGAAGACCTGCAGCAGATGACCGCCATGGCTCGACAGGCGTCCTTCATCACCAGAGACCTGTCGTCATGGTAACGCCGACACAAACACCCAAGATGTAACAGGGCGGTCACCGTTGTTATGTGATGTTGTGAGTGAGGTGTGTTTGTTTCGTGTGGTGGTGCGTCCCAGCGGGCCGGTGCACAGCGGGAAGAAGAGGAGCTCACAGGTGGTGCCGAGCTACGAGAAGGTTCCCAGGAAGATGGCGAGGATGGAGGAGAAGGAAGTCATCCACCTGCTGCCAATCAAAGACAAGACCGGAGTCATCCCACAGAGCATAGAGAGAGGTAGCACACACAGTATTGATCTGCTGATTGATCTGATCGGTTACACAGGAAGTGAAAGAGCTAACTTCACCTCTGTCGTGTTTGTAGTCATCAAACAGCCGCCGGAGGAGAAAGACGAGGAGGAAGAAGAAGCTGCTAACGAGCCCGAGGAGTTCGAGGACGGTATGAATGACCTTTGACCCTGAAACTTATGATGACTCATCAACAAACGATCAATGTCGACATGATCATAACTCTGAGTCACAGTTTGTCATATTACCTGTCAGTCGACGGACAGCTGAGACTGTGTGAGGACAGTTTAAAGAGACGGGGAGCAGAGACACAAAGAGACTTCAAGACTCCTGAGGACAGACTGAGGACAGACTGAGGACAGACTGAGGACAGACTGAAGACAGACTGAGGACAGACTGAGGACAGACTGAAGACAGACTGAAGACAGACTGAGGACAGACTGAAGACAGACTGAAGACAGACTGAGGACAGACTGAAGACAGACTGGGGACAGACTGAAGACAGACTGAAGACAGACTGAGGACAGACTGAGGACAGACTGAGGACAGACTGGGGACAGACTGAAGACAGACTGAAGACAGACTGAGGACAGACTGAGGACAGACTGGGGACAGACTGAAGACAGACTGAAGACAGACTGAAGACAGACTGAGGACAGACTGAGGACAGACTGGGGACAGACTGAAGACAGACTGAGGACAGACTGAAGACAGACTGAGGACAGACTGAGGACAGACTGAGGACAGACTGGGGACAGACTGAGGACAGACTGAAGACTGACTGAAGACAGACTGAGGACAGACTGAGGACAGACTGAAGACAGACTGAGGACAGACTGAAGACGGACTGAAGACAGACTGAGGACAGACTGAAGACAGACTGGGGACAGACTGAAGACAGACTGAAGACAGACTGAGGACAGACTGGGGACAGACTGAAGACAGACTGAAGACAGACTGAGGACAGACTGAGGACAGACTGAAGACAGACTGAAGACAGACTGAGGACTGACTGAAGACAGACTGAGGACTGACTGGGGACAGACTGAAGACATACTGAGGACAGACTGAAGACGGACTGAAGACAGACTGAGGACAGACTGAAGACAGACTGGGGACAGACTGAAGACAGACTGAAGACAGACTGAGGACAGACTGGGGACAGACTGAAGACAGACTGAAGACAGACTGAGGACAGACTGAGGACAGCCTGAGGACAGACTTAAGACTGACTGAAGACAGACTGAGGACAGACTGAAGACTGACTGAAGACAGACTGAGGACTGACTGGGGACAGACTGAAGACATACTGAGGACAGACTGAAGACGGACTGAAGACAGACTGAGGACAGACTGAAGACAGACTGGGGACAGACTGAAGACAGACTGAAGACAGACTGAGGACAGACTGGGGACAGACTGAAGACAGACTGAAGACAGACTGAGGACAGACTGAGGACAGCCTGAGGACAGACTTAAGACTGACTGAAGACAGACTGAAGACAGACTGAAGACAGACTGAGGACAGACTGAAGACAGACTGAGGACAGACTGGGGACAGACTGAAGACAGACTGAGGACAGACTGAAGACAGACTGAAGACAGACTGAGGACAGACTGAAGACAGACTGGGGACAGACTGAAGACAGACTGAAGACAGACTGAGGACAGACTGAAGACAAACTGAAGACAGACTGAGGACAGACTGAAGACAGACTGAAGACAGACTGGGGACAGACTGAAGACAGACTGAAGACAGACTGAGGACAGACTGAAGACAGACTGAAGACAGACTGAGGACAGACTGAGGACAGACTGAAGACAAACTGAAGACAGACTGAGGACAGACTGAGGACAGACTGAAGACAGACTGAGGACAGACTGAAGACAGACTGGGGACAGACTGAAGACAGACTGAGGACAGACTGAAGACAGACTGAAGACAGACTGAAGACAGACTGAGGACAGACTGAAGACTGACTGAAGACAGACTGAGGACTGACTGAGGACAGACTGAGGACAGACTGGGGACAGACTGGGGACATACTGAAGACAGACTGAAGACAGACTGAGGACAGACTGAGGACAGACTGAAGACAGACTGGGGACAGACTGAAGACAGACTGAAGACAGACTGAGGACAGACTGGGGACAGACTGAAGACAAACTGAAGACAGACTGAGGACAGACTGAGGACAGACTGGGGACAGACTGAAGACAGACTGAGGACAGACTGAAGACAAACTGAAGACAGACTGAGGACAGACTGAGGACAGACTGGGGACAGACTGAAGACAGACTGAAGACAGACTGAGGACAGACTGAGGACAGACTGGGGACAGACTGAAGACTGACTGAAGACAGACTGAAGACAGACTGACGACAGACTGAAGACAGACTGAGGACAGACTGAAGACAGACTGAGGACAGACTGAGGACAGACTGAAGACTGACTGAAGACAGACTGAGGACTGACTGAGGACAGACTGAGGACAGACTGAGGACAGACTTAAGACAGACTGAAGACAGACTGAAGACAGACTGAGGACAGACTGAGGACAGACTGAAGACAGACTGAGGACAGACTGAAGACAGACTGAGGACAGACTGGGGACAGACTGAAGACATACTGAGGACAGACTGAAGACAGACTGAAGACAGACTGAGGACAGACTGAAGACAGACTGAGGACAGACTGAGGACAGACTGAAGACAGACTGAAGACAGACTGAGGACAGACTGAAGACAGACTGAGGACAGACTGAAGACAGACTGAGGACAGACTGAAGACAGACTGAAGACAGACTGGGGACAGACTGAAGACAGACTGAAGACAGACTGAGGACAGACTGAGGACAGACTGAAGACAGACTGAAGACAGACTGGGGACAGACTGAGGACAGACTGAAGACAGACTGAGGACAGACTGAGGACAGACTGAAGACAGACTGAGGACAGACTGAAGACAGACTGAGGACAGACTGAAGACAGACTGAAGACTGACTGAGGACAGACTGAAGACAGACTGAGGACAGACTGAAGACTGACTGAGGACAGATGGGGACAGACTGAGGACAGACTGAAGACAGATGGGGACGTGTTGAGTCATGAACAACAGTTCAGTGGTTTTGTGTTAGAGAAACACTGATTTGTTAATTATTGTCTGTTTAATGCTCAGCTGCAGCTGCAGCCTGGCTCACAGTCTATCATGTTGATAAATGATCTGGTTCGCAGCTCTGCGTCTGCAGCTCTGCGTCTGCAGCTCTGCGTCTGCGTCTGCGTCTGCAGCTCTGCGTCTGCAGCTCTGCGTCTGCAGCTCTGCGTCTGCAGCTCTGCGTCTGCGTCTGCTCTCTCCTTCACCACAGCGCAGAGCTGCAGACGCAGAGCTGCAGACGCAGCGCTGCAGACGCAGACGCAGAGCTGCAGACGCAGAGCTGCAGACGCAGAGCTGCAGACGCAGAGCTGCAGACGCAGACGCAGCGCTGTGGTGAAGGAGAGTCCTCGTGGAGCCGACTGAAGCTTCTTCTGTCATCTGAATCTGAACTCTGACGCTTTTCTGTCGAGGGTTTTAATTCTCATATCTGATCATCACAGATCGACTTCAGGTTGAATTAACGACCTGCAGCCGATAATTCAGCTGGTTAAGCAGATACAGAAACAGAAGATGTGCGCTCTGAGGCCCCCACACAGCGCCCGGACTCAAACCACCGGCCAGCTGCCTTTATCCGACCGCTCCGCTGCCTCTCGTCTGACCCGTTCGGCAGAACAGTTGCACTGAAACAC
The DNA here is from genome assembly GCA_039737535.1 of Lagodon rhomboides. Classification (NCBI taxonomy): domain Eukaryota; kingdom Metazoa; phylum Chordata; class Actinopteri; order Spariformes; family Sparidae; genus Lagodon; species Lagodon rhomboides. Next base: position 27,759,292 of record CM077804.1, on the reverse strand, counting down.
ACCGCCTCGACCGCTGCCAGCGACACAGCAGCGTGTACGTTCTGCGCTTGCGCGAGTAGTAATCGAAAACACGAAACCAGGAAATGACAGACGGAGGTGGAGCGCGGACCATCGCCACTTCCGTCCCTCCCACACGCCGCGCTGATTCGCTAGCACACCGCCAGTCAGAATGGTCACTGAACAGCGAGCTAACAACCAATCAGAGTATCCGACGACGTCCAATCCTCAGACGGCCGACTCGCTCAGACTTCGCATGTTGAATCGGACCAGACGGCGTCCGCACACTTCCGGCACAGCTGAACACACCGAACAGAGTTGTTGTTCCCGCACTCGTCCGGCTCTCTCCTGAGCCGGTGTGTGCCGGCCTTAAACCTCAGCGTGTCATGTGTCCTCCTGTGCAGAGGGGGAGCCAGAGAGCACTGCAGCGCTGACGGCAGAGCAGAGAGAGAAGCTCAGAGTTCACAAGATCAGTGAGAAGAAACTGCACATCGCAGGTCTGGGATCAGCCATCATCTCTAACCCCTACAGCAACGTAAGACTGGCCCGCCCATTTATTATTAATTATATCATCTGCTGAAGACACAGTTTAACACCGTGTGTGTGTGTGTGTGTGTGTGTGTGTGTGTGTGTGTGATCAGATAAAGAGAGTGAAGGAGCTGCGTGGGATGCTGATGGAGTCGGACCCCTGTGTGGCGGTGACGGTCAGGAAGCTGGTGATGGTGTCTCTGATGGAGATCTTTAAAGACATCACCCCCAGCTACAGGATACGACCTCTGACCCCGGAGGAGAAGGCCGCCAAGGTAACCAGCTGGTGTTTGTGTCTCATCCAGCCTTCAACAGGTTAAATCACACGGATGTGATATTTTCTTTCGTCTTGCTCGTTGACGTAACAGTTGGACAGTCTGGAGTCGGATCGGTCCTTTAATACACATCAGTCTTTAAACTCAGCGAATCAAAGCTTCAGAAATATGAAATACACAAAAGCACTCGTAGAATCAACTTACAACGTGTTTGAGATGTCTTGTGTTTGTTTGTTGTGCAGGTGAAGAAGGAGACTCAGCAGCTCAGAGAGTTTGAAGAAGGTTTAGTCAGTCAGTTTAAGTTCTACCTGGAGGACCTGGAGCAGACCATCAAAGGTACACAACCACACAGCAACACACAGACACACAACACATGACAGCAGAAGACACCACGTCAGCATGTTCACCCTCCCTCTTCAGACTGGAAGCAGCAGAAGAAGAAGCGCAGTCAGGCCGTGGGGTTCCAGTCGTACCGCGGCCTCGCTGAAGTCGCCGTTCGCTGCCTGTGTGAGCTGCTGCTCGCGCTGCCTCACTTCAACTTCCACAACAACATCATCGTCGTGCTCGTCCCGCTGATGAACGACCACGACAAGAAGGTGGGAGACTGTTCACCTCTGACGATGCTCCGCTAGATCACTTTGATGATGTGTTGTGATGCGTTCAGGTGTCTGTGTGTTTCAGGTGTCAGGGATGTGTTGTGATGCGTTCAGGTGTCTGTGTGTTTCAGGTGTCAGGGATGTGTTGTGATGCGTTCAGGTGTCTGTGTGTTTCAGGTGTCAGGGATGTGTTGTGATGCGTTCAGGTGTCTGTG
>CM077804.1:27730181-27755181 GCA_039737535.1 Lagodon rhomboides | reverse complement strand
GTGTAGGATTCATGACTCAGCTGTAAGAGGACGGCCAATAGGAAGCCTCTCTGCAGCCTTCAGGCTGTGCTCTGATTGGTTGACTGGAGCTGACAGAAACTGACCAGCTGTCTGATGGACTGATGAAGTACAACATACTGTGTGTGTGTGTGTGTGTGTGTGTGTGTGTGTGTGTGTGTGTGTGTGTGTGTGTGTGTGTCTCAGGCCTTCCCGAAGTGTGACTTCCTGTTGGATAATGAGGTTCAGGGCAGCGGCTTCTACCTGCCGGAGCTGGACGAGCCTGAACACTGCAACGCCCAGAACACTGCACTGTGGGAGCTACATGCACTGCAGGTACTAATACACACTGCGGGTACTAATACACACTGCAGGTACTAATACACACTGCGGGTACTAATACACACTCCAGGTACTAATACACACTGCGTGTTAGAGCCATTTGTAACAGAATAACTGTGTATTTTGTTTTGTTCAGAAAAGGTGACTCCACAGTCTCTGTGCACCGTGCTGACCATCCTGGCCTCTGATTGGCCGTACAGTTAACAAGCTTGCCTGTGTTTGTTAGAGTTTTAGTTGAAGCTGTGGAGCCTTGAGAGCACACTAGTTTTTGACCGTGCTTGAAACCACTGTTACATTTACATTTATTGTGCTTTGTACAACAGAAGGAAGTCTCAGTAAACAGTAAAAAGAAGAACGTGGTCTACAGAGTTTTTTGTTGAAGCACGCGTCAGCTATGCTTGGACTCTCTGGCTTAAGTGGGCATTTTTTAAAGTAAAGACAGAGCCACACTAACACTGCGGGTACTAATACACACTGCGGGTACTAATACACACTGCGGGTACTAATACACTCTGCGGGTACTAATACACACTGGAGGTACATACAGACACAACTGTTACATCGTGTGTGTGTGTGTGTGTGTGTGTGTGTGTGTGTGTGTGTGTGTGTGTGTGTGTGTGTGTGTGCGTGCACAGAGGCACTTCCACCCGGTGGTGCGGCGGCTGGCGCTCCACGTGTGTCAGGGAGCTCCCAGTGACGGATCAGCAGCGCTCAGTGTGGATCTGAGCCGCAGGTACGAACACCTGGACTCCTTAAAGGAGCAGTGCACACACTCCACTTTATCTGGAACCCTCATGTTCATGATGAAAGACACTGTGTGTGTGTGTGTGTGTGCGTGTGTGTGTGTGTGCGTGTGTGTGCGTGTGTGTGTGTGTGTGCGTGCGCGCTGACTTCCTGTCCAGGTCTCCGGTGGAGCTGTTTAATGCCTACAGTGTTAAAGACATGACCTTTAACCCCCCTGTAGCTCCGCCCGGCTCCAAGAAGAAGGTACATAAATCAAACGCAGGGTTTCTGTTCATGTTTCGTCTCCAGAGTCACTGATGTTATCGATCAGTGTGGATCATTGATTATTGATTAATCAGGTTTTTGTGTTTCAGGATCGTTTTGTGATCGGAGCGAAGCTGCTGGACGACGAGCTGCAGAGACGAGCCGAGAGCGTCCTGACCGTCACCGAGGAGACGGAGCTGGACTTTAACACAACACACACTGACCACTGACACACACACACACACACACACACACACACACACACACACACACACACACACACCTGCTTTGTACGGTCTGAAGAAATACAAATAAAAAACCCTTTTAGAACAAACATTAATGACAGGAAGACCGGTGTTGCCTTCAAAATAAAAGCCTAAATGTCAGAAGGAGGTTGTTTGAATGTCACAGAAATAATCAGATTACTTTGTTTTGATATTTCTTCATATGTTGAAAAGTTGAAGTTGTTCTTCAGAGAGAATAAAAGTTTATTTGTGTTTTATAAGAGAAAAATCGTGTTATTTATTAAACATTTGTTGTTCTTTGATAATCTGAAGAAAAAAGTTGATATTGAGTCAAAAAGAGTAAAAGTAAAGATCTTGTGTTGAGATATTACTTTGGAAACAGTGAAAGTCACCGTTAAAGTATCTGGTATCAAATGTACTCAAGTTCAAAAGTAAAAGTTCATAAAGATATTGAAATTATTGTGAGTTGATTGATTATCAGATCTGATTTTCAATACTTTTATCGTCTTTTTTGTCTGAATTGATTCACTTAAAAATCTGCAGACGCTTCGATCTTCAGAGAACAGAAACTCACGATCCGTTTTTATTCTGGGCAGTAAGCCACCAATCTGCCGTCCTTTTGGTGGCTCGCTCCGCGGATTTAGACAGAAGGCGGCAAATTGGTGGTCTGTTTTGTTCCTCCAGTTTTGCCCCTCGGAGGGTAACGTTACACTTATTTGCGCCTCCATTGCTGTAAATCCGAGGCGGCAATGTGGTGGCAAATGCTGAGATGGGCGGAGGTGTGGATGACGTGCACTGCTGCGCACCCACAGCCGGGAGTTTTAAAACCAGGAAACAGCTGATCACAGCAGTCAGTTCGTCACTTCATCCACCAAGATGAGCAGCTGGAAAGCCGCTGAGATCCGGGAGATGCTAGCGTCTCCTCGCTCTCTGTAGCTGTCTTGGTTGTCCGCTTGTTGTTGTAGCGGCGAGCTAATAGCGGTCGCTACTTTCAAATTAAAAGCACCTCCAAGTCCGAGGCCATGGTTCTCCACCGGAGAGAGCTGGCTTGCTCCCTCTGGGTTGGGGGAGAGTTCCTGCCTCAGGTGGAGGAGTTCAAGTATCTTGGGGTCTTGTTCACGAGTGAGGGAAGGATGGAGCGTGAGATTGACAGGTGGATCGGTGCAGCGGCTGCAGTAATGTGGTCGTTGTATCGGTCCGTCGTGGTGAAGAGAGCTGAGCCGAAAGGCGAAGCTCTCGATTTACCGGTCAGTCTACGCTCCTACCCTCACCTACGGTCATGAACTTTGGGTCATGACCGAAAGAATAAGATCCCGGATACAAGCGGCCAAAGTGAGTTTCCTCCGCAGGGTGGCGGGGCGCTCCCTTAGAGACAGGGGGAGGAGCTCTGCCACCCGGGAGGAGCTCGGAGTGGAGCCGCTGCTCCTCCACATCGAGAGGAGCCAGCTGAGGTGGTCGGGCATCTCTACTGGATGCCCCCCGGGACGCCTTCCTCGGGAGGTGTTCCCGGCATGCCCCACCAGGAGGAGGCCCTGAGGAAGACCCAGGACACGCTGGAGTGACTATGTCGCCCAGCTGGCCTGGGAACGCCTCGGGGTCCTCCCGGAAGAGCTGGGGGAAGTGTCCGGGGAGAGGGAAGTGTCCGGGGGGAGGGAGGTGTCCGGGGAGAGGGAAGTGTCCGGGGGGAGGGAAGTGTCCGGGGAGAGGGAAGTGTCCGGGGAGAGGGAGGTCTGGGCGTCCCTGCTCAGGCTGCTGCGACCCGGCCGCGGATAAGCAGGAGAAAATGGGATGGGAAACTTAAAGAGTCTTCTTCTGCAAATTAAAACTGTGTTGTCTCTGTTTTTTTTTTTTTCTATTCCAGTTTCTCCTAAACAAACCGTTAGCTCCAGCTGTTTCTGTGTGCTGTGCTTGTGTACATCAGCAGGACCTGTGCCGGTCTGTGCTGCGGTGTAACAGCCCTGATCTGCCAACACTGGCTCCATCAGCGCAGAGCTGACTGTCTGCACCGACCTGCAGCTGCCCGTCAGAAGCAGGATGAGAAGCAACGTGGACGTGAATGTGGCTCATTGTGGAATCCACCTCCTCAGGCAGGTCAGATGCTGACACGCTGCGCAGAGCTTCAGTGGTCTCAGCTGAAGCCGCAGCTGTCACGTGAACCGCCTCCAACCATTCTGAGTGAATGTCGACTAAAAAATACTGTTGATCTTTCTCACAAAAATCTACGTGTATCCGTCGCCACACCCGAGTCGGTCATTTCCAACCTGCAGTGGTCTCGTGTCTGACCGGCGCTGCATCCTGTTCACTGTCCTCAGCAGACAGACAGAGCCGCCACATGCAGCTTCCTGCGAGGCCTTCAGGCCTGATGACCCTGGTGAAGGTCATAACTCCACACATCCTGTTCCACTGAGGACTCAGTTCTTCTGATGAAGAATGTCCTGTAATCCAGGAAGCTTGAACCTGTGAATATATATCTGACTTTAGCGAAGTGATTTGATTTTTGAATATTGATTGAATGAAATCGATGTGACAGTGAAGCTCAGAACAAAAGAAGAATAACAGAAGCCGCTCAGTGAGACAACAGCTTCACTGAAGGACTACACTGGTTCACAGTGACAGACTCCAGCTCCCAGCAGGCCTTTCGGCTCCACGTGTGTCTGGGAGCAGTGTGCAGCAGCAGCAGCAGCAGCATGTCTGTGTTCATGGATTTAAACCTGAGCTTCACAGCAGATAAGAAGCTCCTGCAGACTGTGGTGGAGACCGCAGCGCACCGTGAGTCTCCTCAGCTCTCTGACGGCCTCCGCGGCGGCAGCACGGAGCTAACTCAGCTAGCCAGCTAGCATCAGCTAGCATCAGCTAGCACCAGCTAACTCAGCTAACATCAGCTAACTCAGCTAGCATCAGCTAACTCAGCTAGCATCAGCTGTCGTCAGCTAGCATCAGCTAGCATCAGCTGTCGTCAGCTAGCATCAGCTAACTCAGCTAGCATCAGCTGTCGTCAGCTGTCGTCAGCTAGCATCAGCTAGCATCGCTCGTCTCTGAGTTGTGCTCGTGTCCAGTGAGTCCTGCTGGTCAGACAGCTGATTGGTTCACAGCTCGGAGGCGGACTGTCTGTTAGTGTCCCTGCTGTCCGCTGAAAGGACAGAAACAAACTGTGACGCGTTAATTATCCCCCACACGTGTTAATGAGTTATTAATCACTCATAATTAGGTTATCAGGGTCCGTATGTTCTGATGAGAAGAAGACAAGTCGTTGTACCAGACTCAGTTAAAGAATCTCTCTTTTTAAAGTCTCCTGTGTAATTGGACGTAATATCGCTAATAACAGAACAGAACTGAATCATTATTCAAACACTTACAGGTCAATTCAAACTTCGGCAGCAGATGAACCAACAGACATCATGTAAATAAAAAAACTGCTGCAAACACATTAAACCGCCTTCAATAGAAGAATATTTCAAATAATCATGAAAAGGGATGTTGTATGATTCAACATGTTTAAGTAAATATAGAATATAGAATATAGAATATAGATGGTAAAACACAACCAGACCAACAGTGTTTTATTCAAAGGTGGTAAAATGATCAATGATTACTAAACTGAAGGTGATCGATACGTTTTCTGTGTCTTGTCTTCGTCCTGCAGTCGGTTTCTCCACAGTCGCCATCAACTACGTGTTTGAGCCAACAGCCAAAAAGAAACAGGTGAGTCTCACCTGCTGCTGCGTTCAGGGACACAGTCTCACGCAGGAAAACACAAAGACGACTTTGTTTTGTCTTTGAGAAAAACAACAGAAAATTAAAGTTTGATTTTATTCACAAACTCAAAAACAGGAACAAACTTTTAAACAATTTGACATTTTAGTGGACTCGTGTTAGTCGACCAAACTAGAAATCGATGAATTGACTCATGTGAGGAGCCATCAGCGTCACTTTTATTCTGAAAATCTGTTTATTTTGTTTGTAGGAGATTCCCTCTCCAACACCGATCAACGAGCTGATCGATCAGCTGCCGGTCGTACAGGTACGATGATGACGATGACGATGATGATGATGATGTTTGTGTTGGTGTGTTGACGCCTCGGTCTCTGTCTCTGTCAGGGTCGGTCTCGTCCAATCAGAGTGCTGAACAGACTGACCATCGTGATGTCAGACTCCAGTCACTTCGTGAGTGTCGATCAATGAGACTTCAAACAAGACTGATAATGATAATAAACCCTGATCAGCTCCAGTGTTATTAGTTATTAATTATGTCACCAGAGGCCAATAACTGGACGCGTGTGTGTGTGTGTGTGTGTGTGTGTGTGTGTGTGTGTGTGTGTGTGTGTGTGTGTGTGTGTGTGTGTGTGTGTGTGTGTGCGCGCTCAGAGGCCTAACGCTGCAGAGTATCGGTGTTTCGACCTGCTCGCCGTCCAGCCGACCACAGAGAAACTCTTCCATGTGAGATTCACCGACACGATTCACACAAAGTAACTGAGTAGTTTCACTCAGCGACGAGTTTGAGTGTTTCTGCTGCAGGAACATGATGTCACCACATCAGATCAAATCAAGTTTATACTTTTACTGAAGAACAGATCTGAATACATGTTAATACTGTGTGTGTGTGTGTGTGTGTGTGTGTGTGTGTGTGTGTGTGTGTGTGTGCAGGCAGCCTGTATGATGTATGACGTTGACATCATCTGTATCTCAGTGACAGAGAAGCTTCCCTTCTTCTTCAAGAGAGCGCCGGTCAACGGGGTGACTGTCGTGCTGCTGTTGTTGTTGTTGTTGTTGTTGTTGTTGTTGTTGTTGTTGTTGTTGTCGTTGTTGTTCTGAGTTACCACAAAGTTCTGACTGCTCTACATTTTAAAATGTAAATACTTTAGTTTAATTTACAGGTGTGTATTTATATATAGTGTGTGTGTGTGTGTGTGTGTGTGCGTGCGTGTGTGTGTGTGTGTCTGCATGTGTGTGTGTGTGTCTGCGTGTGTGTGTGTGTGTGTGTGTGCGTGTGTGTGTGTGTGTCTGTGTGTGTGTGTGTGTGTGTGTCTGTGTGTGTGTGTGTGTGTGTGTGTGTGTCTGTGTGTGTGTGTGTGTGTGTGTGTGTGTGTGTGTGCAGGCGGTGGACAGGGGCGTGGTGTTCGAGGTGTCCTACTCTGCAGCCATCAGAGACGCCACCATGCGGCGCTACACCATCGCGAACGCCGTCTCTCTGATGGACACCTGTAAGGGGAAGGTACGTCTGTTTGTCCAACAGGAAGTGATGTCACTTCTCTGTTCATTGATTGGGTATAACATGTTCAGTGATGTCACAGTGATGTCACAGTGATGTGAGAGGAGGCGGAGCCTGAATCAGCTGCACCTGTTTGTGTTTCAGAGTGTGATCCTGTCCAGTGCAGCAGAGAAGGTCAGTGATCGATCCCCATCTACCTGCTGATCGCTTATTGATCAGTGATGTGCTGATCAGTGTCTAATAATCAATCGTGTGTGTGTGTGTGTGTCCTCAGCCTCTGGAGCTCAGAGGGCCGTATGACATCACCAACCTGTATCCTTCAGCTGTGTACTGAGTGTGTAGAGAGTGTGTACTGTGTGTACTGAGTGTGTACTGAGTGTGTAGAGTGTGTACTGAGTGTGTACTGAGTGTGTACTGTGTGTGTACTGTGTGTACAGTGTGTGTACAGTGTGTGTACTGTGTGTGTACTGAGTGTGTACTGTGTGTGTACTGTGTGTGTGTGTACAGTGTGTGTAGAGTGTGTACTGTGTGTGTACTGTGTGTGTACTGAGTGTGTACAGTGTGTGTACTGAGTGTGTACAGTGTGTGTACTGTGTGTGTGTACTGTGTGTACTGAGTGTGTGTGTACAGTGTGTACAGTGTGTGTACTGAGTGTGTACTGTGTGTGTGTGTACAGTGTGTACAGTGTGTGTACTGTGTGTACTGTGTGTACTGAGTGTGTACATGTGTGTGTGTACAGTGTGTACAGTGTGTGTACAGTGTGTGTACTGTGTGTGTGTGTACAGTGTGTGTACTGTGTGTACTGAGTGTGTATTGAGTGTGTACAGTGTGTGTACAGTGTGTACTGTGTGTGTTGTTCTCCTGACCTTCCTTGTCAGAGGTTTGTTGTTCGGTTTGTCAGACGGAGACGCAAAAGAAGCCGTTTCCTCCACCTGTCGATCTGTGGTACTGCACGCAGGTACGCAATCCATACTACTGCAGTACTGTACAGCAGTACTACTGCAGTACTGTACAGCAGTACTACTGCAGTACTGTACAGCAGTACCTGTGTAACACTTGTGTTTGTGTAACACTTGTGTTTGTGTAACACTGACTGTGTACTGCTGTGTCAGAGACGAGGAGGACGGCCTCGGGGATCATCTACACCATGAGGAGCTGCAGTGAGTCGTCCTGCCAGCAGGAGGCTCCACCTGCTGCAGACGGTGCGTCTGAAACACACTGATCAATAATCTAATGGATCAGTGATTCAAGGTGTGAAGCAGTGGAATGTTAATGTATGTCTGTGGCTCTACCTGAACAGGTGAAGCTCCTGCAGCCAAGAGAGCCAAACACCAACTGCCTGATGACTGACAGCTGAGGAGGGCGGGGCTTCTGGAGTCCACACACTGACGCCTTTGTACAAACTTTATTTGTTCTTTAGACACGAACGTGAGCAGGAAGTGATTTGTTGTATGATTTGATAAAACAAAAACCACACACACACACTCCTCCTCACCTTCATCATGTATTGATTAGGACATGACCTGATTGCGCGTGTGTGTGTGTGTGTGTGTGTGTTAGTTATTCTCCTGCACACCTGTCATTTGTTTTTGTTAATAAAGATTTGAAGACAAAGTGTGGAGTTAATCAGAAGAACACAGACCTCAGATCAGTTTTCAGACACACATTTTATTTCAAATCAGTACAAATACTGCGCTCTGATTGGTCAGACCCAAAGCGGGAAATTATGTCATCAAAAATAGAGCTCTTTACATTCAGTCAGATTCATAAAAATGCTTCAATACAAAAATCGACTTCATAAAAATATAATTTTACAAACTGGAAGATTTCAGTTTTACTGATTTTCCCTTTAATTCACGTTGAATGTTGAGAGGACGAACACGTCGTTCACGACCATCATCAGAATCGCTTTCGGGCTTCATTGAGAGCATCAGTCCCTCTGACGGTCTGATCGATCAGATCCATCAATCATAAATCAATACACAACTGATTTGAGACATGTGTCATTTCGTTGTAGTGACTTGAACAGAACACACTGAGTTTGATGAGACGATCACGTGTTCCAGCATCACGTCGTCTGATCGAATGGAGTGTCAGAACACAGAGCTGAACATGAGGAACAGAACCGAGGCTCTGCAGGACGTCTGTGAGCGTTTACAGAAAAACATTTACAAATCATCATAATCATAACCAATTTATAAATAAAGTTCTGTCAGCATCAACAGTAAACAATGAGACTGTCTGTGATTGGCTGATGCACATCGAGTTCATCTCTGTTGACCTGACCAGTAACAGGCCATCCTGACAGAACTGAGCTCTGATTGGACGAAGCTGTCGTAGCTTATTATCCAGGAATAATAACACTGATTAAACTTATGTTAGCCGACAGGGTGACTAATCACAGCAGATTATTGATTAGTTATCATTAGCTGATATTGAACTACACACTTCCATTAAACTGGTGAGTTCACTGCATGTCCGACGACTCGGCGCCGTTACTTTGTAAAAGGACGTGTAAAACAATCAGATGTCAGGTAGGAGGAGGAGGACCAGTTGGGGGGTGGGGCTTATACTCTGATGCATTAACTGATCCTAAAGGTCGTTAAAAACACAACAGTGCTGATTATATACACTTCACGTGATGGTGTGTTCAAGGACCAGAGGACATCTGAGATGTGTCCAGAACCAGAGGACAGCAGACACAACCTGAGGCTGATTAATACTAAATGTAATGTTTGACTGATTCAGTTCAACAGACGAATGTGACAACAAACACTTGAGTCTGACCTCAGATGTCGGAGGGTCCTTAAACACACCAGCAGCACAACAGAAGTGAAACTGTGAGCAGGTTTGAGTTGAGACTAAAGAAGAAACCATCAGCAGGATGTGACAGTAATCATGTAGTTAAAGGGACCAAATTTGACAACAAAGCACCTGATTGGTCCTTTCAGTGGGTGAGATCATGATGACATCATCCAGCAGGAATGGACAGCTGTGAGACGTCGTCAGTCTGGACGGTTTCTGATGCGTCAAAGGTTTTACAGACGACTCTGTGGTTCCTGAAGGGGTCGGGAGGTCAGGACACCTCCTCCTCCTGCTCCTCCTCCTGCTCCTCCTCCTGCTCCTCCATCAGTGGTGTTGATCAGCTCCTCAGTGGCCCATGATGTGGTTGATGTGACCCTGACAACATAGAAACAGTTTAATAAGGAGCAAGTGTTGTTGAGGACAATATGAACGTCATCGTCAGAAGACACTTCCAGCTCTCTGTGACTGGAACCAAACCTGCTCACACCTGATTGGTCCAAACTACCAACAGACTACAAGAGAAACATGTCTCACAGTTTGAAACAGCTGCAGCTGAGGTCAAAGGTCAGATCTGATCAATAAAGTGATTGATTCTTACTGGTTCTCCTCCGAGACACCTGGGGCAGCAGAGTAGAGGAGGTCTGGACCGGACCACGCTCACCTGCACAAACACACACCATCATGACACCTGAGTAATCAGATTACAAACATTAAGAACAGATTATAACATGTTTATGTTTATTATATGATCATCAGACTCCATCTGCTGAGGAAGCTCAGGTCCTTTGGAGAGCAGGGGGACCTCCTGACTTCTTCTACGACTCTGTGGTGGCTTCAGCCATTTTCTATGGAGTCGTCTGCTGGAGCAGCAGCATCTCAGCAGCAGGCAGGAGGAGACCTGATGAACTTATCAAGAAGGTCAGCTCCATCCTGGACCCTCTCGACCCAGCGCAGCCGGTGGAGAGAGCAGGATGATGGAGAAGCTGTCATCACTGCTGGTGGAGGAGTCCCACCTCCTGCAGGTCACTACCTCAGCACTGTGTGTGAAGGAGAGGAACCACAGGTCCAAGTGTGTGAAGGAGAGGTACCACAGGTCCAAGTGTGTGAAGGAGAGGTACCACAGGTCCAAGTGTGTGAAGGAGAGGTACCACAGGTCCAAGTGTGTGAAGGAGAGGTACCGCAGGTCCAAGTGTGTGAAGGAGAGGTACCACAGGTCCAAGTGTGTGAAGGAGAGGTATCACAGGTCCAAGTGTGTGAAGGAGAGGTACCACAGGTCCAAGTGTGTGAAGGAGAGGTACCACAGGTCCAAGTGTGTGAAGGAGAGGTACCACAGGTCCAAGTGTGTGAAGGAGAGGTACCACAGGTCCAAGTGTGTGAAGGAGAGGTACCACAGGTCCAAGTGTGTGAAGGAGAGGTACCACAGGTCCAAGTGTGTGAAGGAGCGGTACCACAGGACCTTCCTGCTGCTGTCAGACTCTACAGCCAGCTCTGCTCCCAGGAGCATACATAACTCATTTCTCAGTTTTAGTTTGCACTGTCTGGACATTTTTTATAAATACCCATATTCATTATTATTTGTAAATTACAATTCACTGCCACGCTGTTTATAATTTATGTTACTTTTGTACAATATTACGTTCATATATATATATATAGGAGTTTATTCTATTCTATTTCCTACCTTTTAATTACATTGTTTATTTTTTACTATTGTTTGTTATAATGCCCCGTTTGTGGGACAATAAAGGAATTCTGATTCTGATGTGTAATTACTGTGACACAAACAATAACACAGCAACATAAAGTCTGTGATGATGAAACAGAACATGTCAGTCCAATCAGAGGGCTGTTTTCACCCTCAAAGGGGCGGGGCATAACGCATCTATTTAATACTGTAAATATAGATCAACATTTAATATTAATGTTGCCCTGATGACCGACACTCACCTGATGTCCCTGCTGCTGATTGGACAGAGTAAAGGTGTGGGGTGTTTCCATTGGACACTCAGCAGACCGGAGCTCCGCCTCCAAACACAACCGCTTCTGCAAACAAACATAAATATCATTATCTTCATCATCATCATCATCATCATCATCATCATCTTAAAATCAATAGAAGTGACTTTCAGCTGTTTGTTCAGACATGAAGTTTTAAGAAGAAGAAGAAGAAGAAGAAGAAGAAGAAGAGGAAGATCTGACACACTGGAGCGGCTCTATGGCGGCGCTGCTTGGTTCAGTGGGAACCGACAGACGCTCTCACACACACACACACACACACACACACACACACACACACACACACACACACACACACACACACACACCGGTCTCCACGGCTCCACTTCCGTCTCCAAACTTCTTTTCTTCAGCAGGTTAGCACACTGCATGCTAACAGCTAACAGCTAACGGTGAGACTTCAGTTGAATTAGCCTGGAAGCTAACGTTGTCCGCCTGCACACCGAACACGTCCGTTAGCACGTTAGCATTAGCAGATAACTGGTTCAAACGGTGACCGGAAGTGGTGCGTTTCCCGCTCGCAGTGACGGAGCTGTTCGCTCGCTGGTGACAGTTTAACTTTGAGTTCAGGCTCGCTGCTGCTGCTAACTGCTGCTGCTAACTGCTGCTGCCGCCGCTGTTGTTGTTGTTGTTGGCCGACCTTCCGTTGACCGGCAACTTCAACCTTCAGCAACTACAGCAACACTTCCGCTACCCGCAGACACGCGTCCTTCACATTAAAAGCACAATCGTTTCCGCTTTGATTCTTGTCACAGCAGGTTTATTTTATTTGATCCGTTTAATTATAGTTAATAAAATAACAGCGTATTCATAGTTCCATACTTCACACTAGTATCAGGACACAGAGTTTGTGTTATGTTTTAGCTAACATGTACTCCACATGTTAGCTAAAACATACAAATCCTTTTAAAACAGGGATATAAGATTTGGTGCTGCTTTCTTTAATTGGCCTTTATTTCATAATGATTGTAAGTGATGACAAACAGAGACGCAGCTGTGAGACACCGCCACACTGTATCTGATTGATCCCATTCATGTTTTAAATAATGGTTGTTTGTTGAACATTTAATAATACTAATAAAACTACTAATAATGATGATAATGATAAAAATGACAAGGTATTAAGTGCTTTACACAAGTCACTGTGTGAAAAGACATAAAAACAATTCACTATTTTAAATGTATACAATAGTTTTGATATTTTTTTTTTACTCCTTTGATTGTCTTTTCTGTTTATATTGTCTCTATAGTCTGATGCATATACACACAGACACACACACAGACACACACACACAGACACACACACACATACACACAGACACACACACACAGACACACACACACAGACACACAGACACACACACACAGACACACACACACACACACAGACACACACACACAGACACACACACACATACACACAGACACACACACACAGACACATACACACAGACACACACACACATACACACAGACACACACACACAGACACACACACACAGACACACACACACATACACACAGACACACACACACATACACACAGACACACAGACACACACACACAGACACACAGACACACACACACAGACACACACACACAGACACATACACACAGACACACACACAGTCACACACACACACAGACACATACACACAGACACACAGAGACACAGACACACACAGAGACACACACACAGTCACACACACACACAGACACATACACACAGACACACACACACAGACACACACAGACACACACACACACACAGACACACACACATACACACAGACACACACACACAGACACACAGAGACACAGACACACACACAGACACAGACACACACACACAGACACAGACACACACACACAGACACACAGACGCCTCACTGAGCAGGTCGGCCTGCTGCTGTGATACGTCAGCACGTCCGCCATCTTGGATGTGGCAGCTCCGCCCTGTGAACTGATAGAAGTGACTGTAGTGAACTTTCTAAAGCTCCTCCTACAAAGTGCTGTGAGTTAATGTCTCATCACACACGTGTGGATATCTTCAGGAACCAGAGAGGAACCAGAGAGGAACCCAACACACCGTCTGGAAGCTTCTCTGATGACTCTGAACGTTAACTCCTCCTGATGTGTTCAGTCTGCAGGTCGGCACCAAACCACAGGACGGTTTCTAATGTTTCTGTGTTTACAGCTGCTGATGTGATGATACATGACAGTTACACAATGAATCTGTCTATAAGAACCATCCTGACATGTGAATGTGACGTCTGTGGGAACAAACAGCACCCAAACAAGGAAAGTGATACAAAAACTTTCCTTTTCCCCGCCGAGCAATAAAGGTTATCTGCTCTTATTTTGAAGCCCCTCTCACTGAACCGGAAGTATTATTTGTGTGTTAGACGTCAAACAGCTGAACACGTCGGACACTTTTTTCACGCTTGCTTCCATTTCAAATAGTGTGACGTCAGAGCGGAGCAAGCCAATCGGAGCGAGTACATACTCTCACGAGATCTAGAGACTTTTGAGGTTTGGTGGATCTGATTCTGGATCCAAATTATTATTATTGATTGAAACAGGACTGATCCAACACAGAACCACAGAACAGGGGCCCGTTTCACAAAGCAGGTTCAGTGAAAACTCTGAGTTTATTAACCCTGAAATGAGGGAAACTCTGAGTTTTCCGTTTCACAAAGGGAGGTAACTCAAACCAGAGAAGGAGGGGTAACTCTACCTGTTTCACAGAGAGAGGTAACTTCAGCTCTCGGTCAGTTACCGTAGTAACAGACTCTATGAACCGAACCTGGTCCAGGTTTTTCTCAATGAACCTCGAGTTTCTCTCTGTCTCCGCCCACTTTCAGCCACACACGCCATTTCATTTCCTCTTTCATTCACTCAGCAGGTGAGTTTTGCCGTCTGTCAAACATCTTTAAATAAATCAGAGTCAGTGTATCAGAGGTCCATTAGGCTCAGGAGGAGGCGACTTTTTACACGAACGTGTCCTTTTGACAACGATCCCGTGGATGAAGGTGCAGCATTACTGCGCAGAGAATTCAATATTCCTCCTGAGATGGTTATCAGACCGCGCATAGATGTTTTAGCATTTCCAGACAATTATCTTTTTGAGCGGTTCGGCTTCACGTCACAGTCCATCATTTACCTACAGAACCCGTCCTCACATCTGCAGCATTACCAGCCGCAGTCATGCTCTCACATCCCAGCAGATATTGTGTGTTGCACTGCGTTTCTCTGCAAATGGAAGTTTTTTGTACAATGTCAGAGATGCAGAGCACTTGAGCAAGGCAGCTGTATGCAGGGTGGTCAGAAAAGTGTGCCCGCCCTGAAACGGCTTTACCCTGTTTGTGGTTTTAAAAACCTGTCAGAGCCATCGAGGCCACGTGCGCTTCTCCCCGCGGGACTGCACCTAAATGGAATAAATGAATATTCTACCGTTCAAGTAGTTTCCCCTGTAATATTATTGTGATTGCAAAGGACTACATTTAAACACACAACACACAGCAGAACACACAACACAACACAACACAACACAACACAACACAACACACAGCGTCTCCGCTGGCTGAACTTCCTGCTGCAGTACCTGAGCGTGCAGGACCTGAGCGTGCAGGACCTGAGCGTGCAGGACCTGAGCGTGCAGGACCTGAGCGTGCAGGACCTGAGCGTGCAGTACCTGAGCGTGCAGTACCTGAGCAGTACCTGAGCGTGCAGGACCTGAGCAGTACCTGAGCGTGCAGGACCTGAGCGTGCAGGACCTGAGCAGTACCTGAGCGTGCAGGACCTGAGCGTGCAGCACCTGAGCAGTACCTGAGCGTGCAGGACCTGAGCGTGCAGGACCTGAGCGTGCAGGACCTGAGCGTGCAGGACCTGAGCGTGCAGGACCTGAGCGTGGGCAGCAGGGGGCAGCAGAGTGTTGCTGATGACTAAAGGCTGAGACTCTGTGGGTTTGAAATCTGACATATAAAGTTTCATCTGCATTGATTATTTAAATCATCAATATTCCTGCTGCATTTCTGAAAACGTCCAGTCGAACAGATACAACAAAATAAGTTAAAGCTTAATAAAACACTTGGATGTTGATGGTGAACTAAATATTTTCTCTTCCAGCCACAGAAGACAACAAACATACAGCATCAAGCTGAGAAGTGACACCTACAGAAGTGTCATCAGTGACGCGCTGACGGATCCGAAGCACTGCTTTATCACTTTATATTGTTTTATGGATTATTGATGAATATTTATGTTACATCACATTTCATAGACGCTGTTTCTGCTAAATCATCCTGACGAGGAACAACCAGGTTCTTCAGGAGAAGACTTCAGTCCAGGTGGACTCTATGAAGACGTGTGTGTGTGTGCATGTGCATGTGCGTGTGTGTGTATGTGTGTGGATGTGCGTATGTGTGTGTGGATGTGTGTGTGGATGTGCACGTGTGTGTGTGTGTGTGTGTGTGTGTGTGTGTGTGTGTGGGGGGGGGGGGGCTGCTGCTCGAT
Source organism: Lagodon rhomboides (assembly GCA_039737535.1). NCBI lineage: Eukaryota > Metazoa > Chordata > Actinopteri > Spariformes > Sparidae > Lagodon > Lagodon rhomboides. The sequence continues at coordinate 27,739,064 of CM077804.1, read as the reverse complement.
CTCTCCTGAGAGTCTGTTAAACGAGTGGAAGCTGTTTGAACAAACGAAGCGAAAGAACAAGAAAAAATAAAAGGAAACAAACGGCAGAGTGAAGTGAAGGTCAGAGAGAGGAAACATGTTCAGTCTGCAGAGACTACACCTCCACCCTCCCTCCATCCTCCCTCCATCCTCCCTCCGTCCTCCCTCCGTCCTCCCTCCATCCTCCCTCCATCCTCCCTCCGTCCTCCCTCCGTCCTCCCTCCATCCTCCCTCCATCCTCCCTCCATCCTCCCTCCATCACACCTCCGTCCTCCCTCCATCCTCCCTCCATCCTCCCTCCATCCTCCCTCCATCACTCCCTCCATCCTCCCTCCATCCTCCCTCCATCACCCCTCCATCCTCCCTCCATCACCCCTCCATCCTCCCTCCATCCTCCCTCCATCCTCCCTCCGTCCTCCCTCCGTCCTCCCTCCATCCTCCCTCCATCCTCCCTCCGTCCTCCCTCTGTCCTCCCTCCATCCTCCCTCCATCCTCCCTCCATCCTCCCTCCATCACACCTCCGTCCTCCCTCCATCCTCCCTCCGTCCTCCCTCTGTCCTCCCTCCATCCTCCCTCCATCCTCCCTCCATCCTCCCTCCATCATCCCTCCATCCTCCCTCCATCACCCCTCCATCCTCCCTCCATCCTCCCTCCGTCCTCCCTCCATCCTCCCTCCATCCTCCCTCCATCACCCCTCTATCCTCCCTCCATCCTCCCTCCATCCTCCCTCCATCACCCCTCCATCCTCCCTCCATCACCTTTCCATCCTCCCTCCCTCCATCCTCCCTCCATCACCCCTCCATCCTCCCTCCACCCTCCCTCCATCCTCCCTCCATTCTCCCTCCATCACCCCTCCATCACCCCTCCATCCTCCCTCCATCCTTCCTCCATCCCACCTCCATCCTCCCTCCATCACCTTTCCATCCTCCCTCCATCCTCCCTCCATCCTCCCTCCATCCTCCCTCCATCCTTCCTCCATCCTCCCTCCATCCTCCCTCCATCCTTCCTCCATCCCACCTCCATCCTCCCTCCGTCCTCCCTCCGTCCTCCCTCCATCCCACCTCCATCCTCCCTCCATCCTCCCTCCATCACACCTCCATCCTCCCTCCATCACCTTTCCATCCTCCCTCCATCCTCCCTCCATTCTCCCTCCATTCTCCCTCCATCCTCCCTCCATCCTCCCTCCATCCTTCCTCCATCCTCCCTCCATCCTCCCTCCATCCTTCCTCCATCCCACCTCCATCCTCCCTCCGTCCTCCCTCCGTCCTCCCTCCATCCTCCCTCCATCCCACCTCCATCCTCCCTCCATCCTCCCTCCATCACACCTCCATCCTCCCTCCCTCCATCCTTCCTCCATCACCTTTCCATCCTCCCTCCATCCTCCCTCCATCCTCCCTCCATCCTCCCTCCATCCTTCCTCCATCCCACCTCCATCCTCCCTCCATCCTCCCTCCATCCTCCCTCCATCCTCCCTCCATCCTCCCTCCATCCTCCCTCCATCCTCCCTCCATCCTCCCTCCATCCTCCCTCCATCCTTCCTCCATCCCACCTCCATCCTCCCTCCATCCTTGACTTCACTCATTTCCTCTTCAGGCGTTGGACGAGTGCTGAGGATCAGGACTGTCGACATATTTTAATGTGTTTTGTTGTTTTGAAAAAAGGTTTTAATAAATAAAATGTCAAAGAACAAAATTAATTTTAAATTAATACATTTCCCTCAGACCTCCAGTATCACACACACACACACACACACACACACACACACACACACACACACACACACACACACACACACACACTCTCAGGTTTACTCCCTCCATTAATTGGTTCCCTCGGCAACCACTCAGATGAAATATTAACTGTAACAGCCTTCACACTGTTATTGATTTCTGTGTGACTGACAGCTGACAGTTACTGTGTGTGTGTGTGTGTGTGTGTGTGTGTGTGTTTTACTGTGTGTGTATTACTGTGTGTGTGTGTGTGTGTGTGCGCACATATATTGACATGTTGATCACCATACTTATCATGGTTAGGGTTAATCACTGATCATCAGAATGATCAGAGATTTAAAGGTGTCAGACACATTACATCACTCACGAATCAGCCAATAGGAGGCTGCTGACAGGTGTGTTTACCTGGGCCAAAAACTAGGCAGCTTATTCATTATACACTGTAAGAATGATTCTGTGGCCATGTAGATTTGAATTAATGTATTAGTTAAAATATATTCAATATGATTGTGTTTTTGATTTTGAGGCAAATATTTAATTTAATTTCAAATAAAAATGTTTGGAATAAAATCCACCCATTGTAGTTAAATAAAACCTCAGCATTATCTTTATCTAATCCCAAATAGAGAGAATATTGAGTGAATTCAAATGACTGTAATCAGGGAAATTTTAATTGAAAAGCACTTCCTGTCAAAGTGCACCTTCTTTTAAATGCAGCAGGCAGCATCTAGCCACAAAATAACCACCCGAACCAAATATAGTGTGATTGTTGCGCTAGAATATGAACACAGCATTCTACATTTGGGAAGAATTCATATGAATCGAAGTCAAACTTTTATTTTGAAGGATATGGGTTTGCATTTCCGCTATCACGGTCCTACGTCCTTTGCGTCCTTTGCGTGTTGATATATCCTCAGTATGTTTTTATGAAATTGCGTAAATAAGCACTTTAGGTTGCATGTGAAGGTCAGACACAGTTCCATAAAGGGAAATATTGGGGGTTTTCGCTGGAAGAGCATCACTTCCGGTGGCTGTACTTCCGGTGTGTGGAGCTCGCCTTCCCGGGCAGGTGACGTAACTTCTCTCTGTTGTTTCGCTGTTTTGTTGCAACTTGCAAATGTGAAGGTAAGTCACCTGAGCACGCGCGGAGTCGGTCTGCTAACAGAGGTTTTCATTCAGGTTTAATTTCAGTCCGCAGCGGTTAAGTTCGCACGTGACGTCAGCAGGAGGGGAGGAAGCCGAACATGGCACCAACTTTCTCATCGCACACTGAGTCTCTGAACACTTCAGCACCAGAACTGTCTCGTGTCTGATTAGCGGTGTTCAGTCTGACAGCTGGAGCCGCCGAACTCCATTGGAAGAAATGTCTGTTTAACATAAAGATGACTGGTGATGAATGGCTTGTTAGCTACTCATTTAAGTTACATGTTTACCTAAATGAATCCACATTTACCCACAAAATCGTTGCCGAATCAAACAGTGGCCCTACCGTTACTTTATTCTTTAGACTACACAGAATAATAATTTGTCTGATATGGTTCTTCCACAAAATAAGTTAAATTATATCATTAAAATCCTTAAAATCACATCAACTCCTTTTCCCTCATTAAAAAATCCGGCAGGATCTATAAATATGTAAATATTTTGCACAAATTCATTTCATTTTCACAGGGGGATGATTTTCATGTGAAACTGAAAATCACTTCTCATGTCTGAACCTTTGTGATTTCCTGAGGTGCTGCCACGTGAGACGCAGCGTCCCGTCTGTGGATGCAGAGCGACGACACGGCCGATCCTCTGCAGCAGGACACCACAGCACTATCAGCTGCTGCTGAGAGGACCAGAGAGGCTGGTCTCCGCTGTCTTATAGAATACCTTGGAGAACAAGGGGGCATCTTTTCAAAGAATTCAACGCAGGTGAACTTCATTTGCATTAACTTAATTCAAGGACCATATTTCCTGATATCCTCAGGTAGGTGCTGTTGTCAAGTAGATGGACACAGAACAGCTGATAATGGCCCGGAGCTTCTACAAGCAGCAGCCCAGAGAGCACTGGAATGGTCGTAGAGGGCGTGGAGGTCATCACAGGACCTGGAGATATTGCAAGGCCTGCTCTGTCCTCCTTGGCTTGACCTACGCGCTGACTCCCGATGATCGCAGGCAGCTGAGGAACACCTTTGAGGTATTCCAAACACTTCTGTTGGAACTGGATGATTCAGAGCTGTCAGACAGAGTCCAGTCCCTCAGGAGCAAACCTCTGGCTTGGAATGAGACTGTGGTTGCAGTGCAAACCTTTGTGCTTCACAGTGTGCAGCTTCTACAGAGCTGAGAACTGCACATTTGAAAGTGCTGTGTTTGTAAGTTAGCACTGATTTGTCCCACGAATGTCATGACGTTTCAGTTGTTGTAAGTTCAAAGTACAAATGTATTTTCCTCTGTACAAGATGCACTTTTATGATTTATGTTTTGGCACATGCAGTTATGGAGGACTTTTCCTGAAGATCTTTATTGATCTAATTTAGTGGCTAAGTGAGGTGAGAAAGCATGGAAACACTCATTCACCATCCTGTAATATGGCATTTAGTTTTCTGTTTACAAAACAGTTTGAAGTCAGCGTTCTGTCCGTTTCAAACGTCTGGTTTCAGATGCGAGGTCCAGCTGCTGTCTCGAATGAGAGTGTGGAGGCAGGTGGGTCCACATCGTTAATAAATTCTTATTTGAGTATTAAGTTCTGTACTTTCTGGGCCGGAGACGAGTTATTCTTAAGAAAGAATATTTAGATTTAATTCATGTGCAGATTAATGTAGATGATAATTACTCAATTATATATCATTGATAGGTAGAATTAAATTAATTTTATTAGTACTATTTACACATTAGGGAGTTTATCTTTTTCAAATCAACTCAGTATTTTAGTTTAGGTTATAATTAATTCTGTACTGTTTTCTATTCGAATCTACTCATATTAAATCGATAACTGTCAGGACCAAACATTGGTTTAGTAATCTGTTGCCTCATTTTCACTGGGTACATATGGTGTTTCTCTCTGTGTGTGTGTGGTGTGTGTGTGTGTGTGTGTGTGTGGCATTTCATGTCACTGTGATTGACAGCTCTATGATTGATTACCCTCCATCCAACCAGAGCCTGACATGTAGACCACCACTGTGTGTGTGTGTGTGTGTGTGTGTGTGTGTGTGTGTGTGTGTGTGTGTGTGTGTGTGTGTGTGTGTGAGACTCTGTGAGCTGTGAAGTCTCTATTACAGTGTGAGGTCATCAGCTGAAGGCGGGGTCAGAGGTCAGACGGCCGCCCACACAGAGAGCAGAAACACCATCAGGCTTCACTGCAGTAAAAGTATCTGAGTGTAACAGTTACATTAAAGTACTCACAGTAAAAGTACTCCTGCAGGCTGAGACTGCTAACACTGTTAGCACAGCAGAGCTACCTGATGCTAACACTGTTAGCACAGCAGAGCTACCTGATGCTAACACTGTTAGCACAGCAGAGCTACCTGATGCTAACACTGTTAGCACAGCAGCTCCAGTGAAGACTTCATGTCAATAAAGGTGTAAATCTGGTCTCAGGTCAGGTTGTGACGTGTTCTCTGCATCAGGAGGAGGAGAGGAGGACTTTATATCATCAGGAGGAGAGGAGGACTTTATATCATCAGGAGGAGAGGAGGACTTTATATCATCAGGAGGAGGAGAGGAGGACTTTATATCATCAGGAGGAGGAGAGGAGGACTTTATATCATCGGGAGGAGGAGAGGAGGACTTTATATCATCGGGAGGAGGAGAGGAGGACTTTATATCATCAGGAGGAGGAGAGGAGGACTTTATATCATCGGGAGGAGGAGAGGAGGACTTTATATCATCAGGGAGGAGGAGGAGGACTTTATATCATAGGAGGAGGAGAGGAGGACTTTATATCATCAGGAGGAGGAGAGGAGGACTTTATATCATCAGGAGGAGGAGAGGAGGACTTTATATCATCAGGAGGAGGAGAGGAGGACTTTATATCATCAGGGGAGGAGAGGAGGACTTTATATCATCAGGGAGGAGAGGAGGACTTTATATCATCAGGAGGAGGAGAGGAGGACTTTATATCATCAGGAGGAGGAGAGGAGGACTTTATATCATCGGGAGGAGGAGAGGAGGACTTTATATCATCAGGGAGGAGGAGAGGAGGACTTTATATCATCAGGGAGGAGGAGAGGAGGACTTTATATCATCGGGAGGAGGAGAGGAGGACTTTATATCATCGGGAGGAGGAGAGGAGGACTTTATATCATCGGGAGGAGGAGAGGAGGACTTTATATCATCAGGAGGAGGAGAGGAGGACTTTATATCATCAGGGAGGAGGAGAGGAGGACTTTATATCATCGGGAGGAGGAGAGGAGGACTTTATATCATCAGGAGGAGGAGAGGAGGACTTTATATCATCAGGAGGAGGAGAGGAGGACTTTATATCATCAGGGAGGAGGAGAGGAGGACTTTATATCATCAGGAGGAGGAGAGGAGGACTTTATATCATCAGGAGGAGGAGAGGAGGACTTTATATCATCAGGAGGAGGAGAGGAGGACTTTATATCATCAGGAGGAGGAGAGGAGGACTTTATATCATCGGGAGGAGGAGAGGAGGACTTTATATCATCGGGAGGAGGAGAGGAGGACTTTATATCATCAGGAGGAGGAGAGGAGGACTTTATATCATCAGGAGGAGGAGAGGAGGACTTTATATCATCAGGAGGAGGAGAGGAGGACTTTATATCATCAGGAGGAGGAGAGGAGGACTTTATATCATCAGGAGGAGGAGAGGAGGACTTTATATCATCGGGAGGAGGAGAGGAGGACTTTATATCATCGGGAGGAGGAGAGGAGGACTTTATATCATCGGGAGGAGGAGAGGAGGACTTTATATCATCGGGAGGAGGAGAGGAGGACTTTATATCATCGGGAGGAGGAGAGGAGGACTTTATATCATCGGGAGGAGGAGAGGAGGACTTTATATCATCGGGAGGAGGAGAGGAGGACTTTATATCATCGGGAGGAGGAGAGGAGGACTTTATATCATCGGGAGGAGGAGAGGAGGACTTTATATCATCGGGAGGAGGAGAGGAGGACTTTATATCATCGGGAGGAGGAGAGGAGGACTTTATATCATCGGGAGGAGGAGAGGAGGACTTTATATCATCAGGAGGAGGAGAGGAGGACTTTATATCATCGGGAGGAGGAGAGGAGGACTTTATATCATCGGGAGGAGGAGAGGAGGACTTTATATCATCGGGAGGAGGAGAGGAGGACTTTATATCATCGGGAGGAGGAGAGGAGGACTTTATATCATCAGGAGGAGGAGAGGAGGACTTTATATCATCGGGAGGAGGAGAGGAGGACTTTATATCATCGGGAGGAGGAGAGGAGGACTTTATATCATCGGGAGGAGGAGAGGAGGACTTTATATCATCGGGAGGAGGAGAGGAGGACTTTATATCATCGGGAGGAGGAGAGGAGGACTTTATATCATCGGGAGGAGGAGAGGAGGACTTTATATCATCAGGAGGAGGAGAGGAGGACTTTATATCATCGGGAGGAGGAGAGGAGGACTTTATATCATCGGGAGGAGGAGAGGAGGACTTTATATCATCGGGAGGAGGAGAGGAGGACTTTATATCATCGGGAGGAGGAGAGGAGGACTTTATATCATCAGGAGGAGGAGAGGAGGACTTTATATCATCGGGAGGAGGAGAGGAGGACTTTATATCATCGGGAGGAGGAGAGGAGGACTTTATATCATCGGGAGGAGGAGAGGAGGACTTTATATCATCGGGAGGAGGAGAGGAGGACTTTATATCATCGGGAGGAGGAGAGGAGGACTTTATATCATCGGGAGGAGGAGAGGAGGACTTTATATCATCAGGAGGAGGAGAGGAGGACTTTATATCATCAGGAGGAGGAGAGGAGGACTTTATATCATCGGGAGGAGGAGAGGAGGACTTTATATCATCAGGAGGAGGAGAGGAGGACCTGGGTTTGTATTATTTACTGGAATACTTAGTCATTTCCGTGAGGAGGACTTCTGTTTGGGCCCCAACAGAAGGACAGTCCCCCAATCATGAGTAAAACATGCACGCACACGCACATGCACACACACACACACATGCACACACACACACACACACACACACACACACACACACACACACACACACACACAGGCTCAAATCAATGAACAGTAACAAGTTCAGCTCAAAGTCAAACGCAGACTTTCAGGAGAAAACAAGAAAACAAAGAAAAGTCGTTCCCTCGAGCACTGAACCAATCAGAACCACAGAATGTTGTTGTCATGGTAACCACTGATGCTCGTTAAGAGCAGCAGCTTCCTGTTGTTAGTAAAGGAGGAGGAGGAGGAGGAGGAGGAGGAGGAGGAGGAGGAGAGATGAAGGTTTTCATTGATTTTCTGTCAGTTTTCAGCTCAGAGAATTAAGAGATTCTGTTTGTGGTCAACATGTTCAAATAATGTCTCAGGAGTGTGTGTGTGTGTGTGTGTGTGTGTGTGTGTGTGTGTGTGTGTGTGTGTGTGTGTGTGTGTGTGTGTGTGTGCTCCTTCCTCTTAAAGTTAATTGAAGTTAATTGATCGGCTCCTTAAATCCTCCACTGAGACAGTTAAGAAAGGTTTTTAATTCAGAATTTAAAAAGATGGAAATTAACTTTCATTTTATTAATGTTCTCTTTTTTTACTGTGTTTACTGTATATTTACTGTGTTTACTGTATATTTACTGTGTTTACTGTATATTTACTGTGTTTACTGTATATTTACTGTGTTTACTGTATATTTACTGTGTTTTACTGTATATTTACTGTGTTTACTGTATATTTACTGTGTTTTACTGTATATTTACTGTGTTTTACTGTATATTTACTGTGTTTACTGTATATTTACTGTGTTTACTGTATATTTACTGTGTTTTACTGTATATTTACTGTGTTTACTGTATATTTACTGTGTTTTACTGTATATTTACTGTGTTTTACTGTATATTTACTGTGTTTACTGTATATTTACTGTGTTTACTGTATATTTACTGTGTTTTACTGTATATTTACTGTGTTTACTGTATATTTACTGTGTTTTACTGT
>CM077804.1:27725015-27730081 GCA_039737535.1 Lagodon rhomboides | reverse complement strand
AGGAGGAGGAGAGGAGGACTTTATATCATCAGGAGGAGGAGAGGAGGACTTTATATCATCAGGGAGGAGGAGAGGAGGACTTTATATCATCGGGAGGAGGAGAGGAGGACTTTATATCATCAGGGAGGAGGAGAGGAGGACTTTATATCATCAGGAGGAGGAGAGGAGGACTTTATATCATCAGGAGGAGGAGAGGAGGACTTTATATCATCAGGAGGAGGAGAGGAGGACTTTATATCATCGGGAGGAGGAGAGGAGGACTTTATATCATCGGGAGGAGGAGAGGAGGACTTTATATCATCGGGAGGAGGAGAGGAGGACTTTATATCATCGGGAGGAGGAGAGGAGGACTTTATATCATAGGAGGAGGAGAGGAGGACTTTATATCATCAGGAGGAGGAGGAGGACTTTATATCATCAGGAGGAGGAGAGGAGGACTTTATATCATCGGGAGGAGGAGAGGAGGACTTTATATCATCAGGAGGAGGAGAGGAGGACTTTATATCATCAGGAGGAGGAGAGGAGGACTTTATATCATCAGGAGGAGGAGAGGAGGACTTTATATCATCGGGAGGAGGAGAGGAGGACTTTATATCATCAGGAGGAGGAGAGGAGGACTTTATATCATCGGGAGGAGGAGAGGAGGACTTTATATCATCAGGGAGGAGGAGAGGAGGACTTTATATCATCAGGAGGAGGAGAGGAGGACTTTATATCATCAGGGAGGAGGAGAGGAGGACTTTATATCATCAGGAGGAGGAGAGGAGGACTTTATATCATCAGGAGGAGGAGAGGAGGACTTTATATCATCAGGAGGAGGAGAGGAGGACTTTATATCATCAGGAGGAGGAGAGGAGGACTTTATATCATCAGGAGGAGGAGAGGAGGACTTTATATCATCGGGAGGAGGAGAGGAGGACTTTATATCATCGGGAGGAGGAGAGGAGGACTTTATATCATCAGGAGGAGGAGAGGAGGACTTTATATCATCAGGAGGAGGAGAGGAGGACTTTATATCATCAGGAGGAGGAGAGGAGGACTTTATATCATCAGGAGGAGGAGAGGAGGACTTTATATCATCAGGAGGAGGAGAGGAGGACTTTATATCATCAGGAGGAGGAGAGGAGGACTTTATATCATCAGGAGGAGGAGAGGAGGACTTTATATCATCAGGAGGAGGAGAGGAGGACTTTATATCATCGGGAGGAGGAGAGGAGGACTTTATATCATCGGGAGGAGGAGAGGAGGACTTTATATCATCAGGAGGAGAGAGGAGGACTTTATATCATCGGGAGGAGGAGAGGAGGACTTTATATCATCGGGAGGAGGAGAGGAGGACTTTATATCATCGGGAGGAGGAGAGGAGGACTTTATATCATCGGGAGGAGGAGAGGAGGACTTTATATCATCGGGAGGAGGAGAGGAGGACTTTATATCATCGGGAGGAGGAGAGGAGGACTTTATATCATCGGGAGGAGGAGAGGAGGACTTTATATCATCGGGAGGAGGAGAGGAGGACTTTATATCATCGGGAGGAGGAGAGGAGGACTTTATATCATCAGGAGGAGGAGAGGAGGACTTTATATCATCAGGAGGAGGAGAGGAGGACTTTATATCATCGAGGAGGAGAGGAGGACTTTATATCATCAGGAGGAGGAGAGGAGGACTTTATATCATCGGGAGGAGGAGAGGAGGACTTTATATCATCGGGAGGAGGAGAGGAGGACTTTATATCATCAGGAGGAGGAGGGAGGACTTTATATCATCAGGAGGAGGAGAGGAGGACTTTATATCATCAGGAGGAGGAGAGGAGGACTTTATATCATCAGGAGGAGAGGAGGACTTTATATCATCGGGAGGAGGAGAGGAGGACTTTATATCATCGGGAGGAGGAGAGGAGGACTTTATATCATCGGGAGGAGGAGAGGAGGACTTTATATCATCAGGAGGAGGAGAGGAGGACTTTATATCATCGGGAGGAGGAGAGGAGGACTTTATATCATCGGGAGGAGGAGAGGAGGACTTTATATCATCGGAGGAGGAGAGGAGGACTTTATATCATCAGGAGGAGGAGAGGAGGACTTTATATCATCAGGAGGAGGAGAGGAGGACTTTATATCATCGGGAGGAGGAGAGGAGGACTTTATATCATCAGGAGGAGGGAGGAGGACTTTATATCATCGGGAGGAGGAGAGGAGGACTTTATATCATCGGGAGGAGGAGAGGAGGACTTTATATCATCGGGAGGAGGAGAGGAGGACTTTATATCATCAGGAGGAGGAGAGGAGGACTTTATATCATCAGGAGGAGGAGAGGAGGACTTTATATCATCGGGAGGAGGAGAGGAGGACTTTATATCATCAGGAGGAGGAGAGGAGGACTTTATATCATCAGGAGGAGGAGAGGAGGACCTGGGTTTGTATTATTTACTGGAATACTTAGTCATTTCCGATGAGGAGGACTTCTGTTTGGGCCCCAACAGAAGGACAGTCCCCCAATCATGAGTTAAACATGCACACATGCACACACACACGCACACAGATGCACACACACACACACACACACACACACACACACACACACACACACACACACACAGGCTCAAATCAATGAACAGTAACAAGTTCAGCTCAAAGTCAAACGCAGACTTTCAGGAGAAAACAAGAAAACAAAGAAAAGTCGTTCCCTCGAGCACTGAACCAATCAGAACCACAGAATGTTGTTGTCATGGTAACCACTGATGCTCGTTAAGAGTAGCAGCTTCCTGTTGTTAGTAAAGGAGGAGGAGGAGGAGGAGGAGGAGGAGGAGGAGGAGGAGAGATGAAGGTTTTCATTGATTTTCTGTCAGTTTTCAGCTCAGAGAATTAAGAGATTCTGTTTGTGGTCAACATGTTCAAATAATGTCTCAGGAGTGTGTGTGTGTGTGTGTGTGTGTGTGTGTGTGTGTGTGTGTGTGTGTGTGTGTGTGTGTGTGTGTGTGTGTGCTCCTTCCTCTTAAAGTTAATTGAAGTTAATTGATCGGCTCCTTAAATCCTCCACTGAGACAGTTAAGAAAGGTTTTTAATTCAGAATTTAAAAAGATGGAAATTAACTTTCATTTTATTAATGTTCTCTTTTTTTACTGTGTTTACTGTATATTTACTGTGTTTACTGTATATTTACTGTGTTTACTGTATATTTACTGTGTTTTACTGTATATTTACTGTGTTTACTGTATATTTACTGTGTTTACTGTATATTTACTGTGTTTACTGTATATTTACTGTGTTTACTGTATATTTACTGTGTTTACTGTATATTTACTGTCTACTGATAACATAACAGTCAGACTAATGATTCATGATGCTGTAATATCAGTTTTCTGTGTAAGTAATAGATTACTCTTCCTGTGACCTCATTATGTGGTTCATGTGTTGCTGTTTGTGTTTAAGGAGTTTTCATGTTTCAGTGTGAGATATTATAAAATACTGTCATATAATCATAAACATCCTCGATGGAGCTCGTGCTGCAGTTCTGCTGCCGTCCTGTTGGTGGAGCTGTGGCTCCACATATAAACTCAGTAATACTGCAGTCGTGCTACAGGAACACAGACGTGCTGATCACAACCAGGAGTCAATCAGTATGAATCATATTTATCTGAATGTTTCTGGTCATGTGATCAGAAACTCTTGGTAACAAAGCTGCCGTCACACGGCTGATTCCAACTTTTCAGGAGGCAACAAGAAGAATAAAACCAGAGAAATAAAAACACTGCAAAAATCAAATGTCCAGACATCCTCATGTGTATTGCCACGTTTTATACAAGAGATGGTTTTAATGTTTATAAACATGAAAAAGACTAATATTAATATGAATAAACTGTCTTGTAGTGAAGAACACTGTCCAGGTTTCAGCTCACAGGATTTTGGGCTCAACCAGGTTTTTCCACAGAAAAACATCATTGAGTCCAAAAACAGTAACGTGAGTCAGTGACGTCTCTGCAGTCACCATCAAGTCCTGAGACCAGGACCGACCTCCAGCCCTGAGACCAGGACCGACCTCCAGCCCTGAGACCAGGACCGACCTCCAGCCCTGGTCTCAGGACCGACCTCCAGCCCTGAGACCAGGACCGACCTCCAGCCCTGATCCCAGGACCGACCTCCAGCCCTGAGACCAGGACCGACCTCCAGCCCTGGTCTCAGGACCGACCTCCAGCCCTGAGACCAGGACCGACCTCCAGCCCTGAGACCAGGACCGACCTCCAGCCCTGGTCTCCGGACCGACCTCCAGCCCTGAGACCAGGACCGACCTCCAGCCCTGAGACCAGGACCGACCTCCAGCCCTGAGACCAGGACCGACCTCCAGCCCTGAGACCAGGACCGACCTCCAGCCCTGGTCTCAGGACCGACCTCCAGCCCTGAGACCAGGACCGACCTCCAGCCCTGGTCTCAGGACCGACCTCCAGCCCTGAGACCAGGACCGACCTCCAGCCCTGAGACCAGGACCGACCTCCAGCCCTGAGACCAGGACCGATCTCCAGCCCTGAGACCAGGACCGACCTCCAGCCCTGAGACCAGGACCGACCTCCAGCCCTGAGACCAGGACCGACCTCCAGCCCTGGTCTCAGGACCGACCTCCAGCCCTGGTCCCAGGACCGACCTCCAGCCCTGAGACCAGGACCGACCTCCAGCCCTGAGACCAGGACCGACCTCCAGCCCTGGTCTCAGGACCGACCTCCAGCCCTGAGACCAGGACCGACCTCCAGCCCTGGTCCCAGGACCGACCTCCAGCCCTGAGACCAGGACCGACCTCCAGCCCTGAGACCAGGACCGACCTCCAGCCCTGAGACCAGGACCGACCTCCAGCCCTGAGACCAGGACCGACCTCCAGCCCTGAGACCAGGACCGACCTCCAGCCCTGAGACCAGGACCGACCTCCAGCCCTGGTCTCCTGCAGAGAGGTACTACCTCTTCAGGCCAGAGGGGGCGCTAGTCTCCACCCATCACTCACAAACACAAACCGGAAGACTGTCGTTATAGAGCGCTGAAGCTCCGCCCCTTCCTGTTTCCAACATGGAAGTTGGACTG
>CM077804.1:27717515-27720015 GCA_039737535.1 Lagodon rhomboides | reverse complement strand
AGTGATGATAAAGTTCAGTCTGAAGGTCGTCTGCAGTGATGTGGTGTGACTGAGTCTGACCTTTGACCTCTGAGTGGTTGAAGCTGCAGCAGATAAACTCCTCGGAGACAAACATCTGTCGGACGGACAGTCTGTCTGTCTGTCTGTCTCTCTCTGTCTGTCTGTCTGTCTGTCTCTCTGCCTGTCTGTCTGTCTGTCTGTCTCTCTGTCTGTCTGTCTGTCTCTCTCTCTCTCTGTCTGTCTGTCTCTCTGTCTGTCTGTCTGTCTGTCTGTCTCTCTGTCTGTCTGTCTGTCTCTGTCTCTCTGTCTGTCTGTCTCTCTGTCTGTCTGTCTGCCTGTCTGTCTGTCTGTCTGTCGTCTGTCTGTCCTCCGTTTACATCTCAGATCACTTAACTACCAAACAAAACAGCCATCAGTCGTCTGTCAGCTTCTCTTCATCAGCTGAGACTCTCAGTTTGTCTCAACATGGAAAGTCCATTAGAAGGACACTCCTGTCTGTCCTCTGGAGACGAAGGAGGGACGATCAGTGGTCCCCCTCTCCTCCTCTCTCCTCCTCTCTCCTCCTCTCTCCTCCTCCTCTCTCCTCCTCCTCTCCTCCTCTCTCCTCCTCCTCCTCCTCTCCCCCTCTCCTCCTCTCCGCTCCTCCTCTTCTCCTCCTCCTCTCCTCTCCTCCTCTCTCCTCCTCCTCTCCTCTCTCCCCCTCTCCCCTTCTCCGCTCCTCCTCTCTCTCCTCCTCTCCTCTCCTCCTCTCTCCTCCTCCTCTCCTCTCTCATCCTCTCCTCCTCCTCTCCTCTTCTCTCCTCCTCTCCCCTCCCTCCTCCTCCTCCTCTCCTCTCTCCTCCTCTCCTCCTCTCTCCTCTCCTCCTCTCTCCTCTCCTCCTCTCCTCTCTCCTCCTCCTCTCTCCTCCTCTCCTCTCTCTCCTCTCCTCCTCTCCTCTCTCCTCCTCTCCTCTCCTCCTCTCCTCCTCTCTCCTCTCCTCTCCTCTCTCCTCCTCTCCTCTCTCCTCTCCTCCTCTCCTCCTCCTCCTCTCTCCTCTCCTCCTCTCCTCTCTCCTCCTCCTCTCTCCTCCTCTCTCCTCTCTCCTCCTCCTCCTCTCCTCCTCTCTCCTCTCCTCCTCTCCTCTCTCCTCCTCCTCCTCCTCCTCTCTCCTCTCCTCCTCTCCTCTTCCTCCTCCTCTTCTCGCCTCTCCCCCTCTCCCCTCTCTGCTCCTCCTCTCTTCTCCTCCTCCTCTCCTCCTCCTCCTCCTCCCTCCTCCTCCTCCTCCTCTCCTCTCCACTCCTCCTCCTCTCCTCCTCTCTCCTCCTCCCCTCCTCTCTCCTCCTCTCCTCTCTCCTCTCCTCCTCCTCCTCTCCTCTCCACTCCTCCTCCTCTCTCCTCCTCTCTCCTCTCCTCTCTCCTCCTCTCTCCTCTCCTCCTCTCCTCTCCTCCTCTCCTCCTCCTCCTCCTCTCCTCCTCTCCTCTCTCTCCTCCTCTCCTCCTCCTCTCTCCTCCTCTCTCCTCTCCTCCTCTCCTCTCCTCCTCTCCTCCTCCTCCTCCTCTCCTCCTCTCCTCTCTCCTCTCCTCCTCCTCTTCTCTCCTCCTCTCTCCTCTCCTCCTCTCCTCTCTCCTCCTCCTCTCCTCTCCTCTCCTCCTCCTCTCTCCTCCTCTCTCCTCTCCTCCTCTCCTCTCCTCCTCTCCTCCTCCTCCTCCTCTCCTCCTCTCCTCTCTCCTCTCCTCCTCCTCTCTCTCCTCTTCTCTCCCCCTCCTCCTCTCCTCTCTCCTCCTCTCTCCTCCTCTCCTCTCTCCTCCTCTCTCCTCCTCCTCCTCCTCCTCTCCTCCTCCTCTTCTCTCCTCCTCTCTCTCCTCCTCCTCCTCTCCTCTCCTCCTCCTCCTCTCTCCTCTCCTCTCCTCTCCTCCTCTCTCCTCTCCTCTCCTCCTCCTCCTCCTCTCCTCCTCTCCTCTTCTCTCCTCCTCCTCCTCTCTCCTCCTCCTCCTGTCTCTCGCAGGTGGGTGATTAAATCAATTAAATCAGCAGTTCTGTGAGGAGGGAGACTTGAAGTGGAGGTGGAGATGAAGGTGGAGATGAAGGTGGAGATGAAGGTGGAGATGAAGGCGGTGCCTCCTCAGATCACAGTCGGGAGGATTTCTCTGTGTGAAGGTTTAATCAGCAGGTCGTTCAGCGACACTTGACGTCTTTAACGAGGTTTTCCAGCAGCTCAGCGGCTTCGTGTTCCTCCCACACACAGATTAAGAGCTCGTTAACGGCTGACAGTCACACAGAGCATGAAAGCGCTGCTGCCACACCTGGACCGGACCAGAGCCGGACCAGAAACAGGGTTGAACCACACCTGGACCGGACCAGAGCCGGGCCAGAAACAGGGTTGAACCACACCTGGACCGGACCAGAGCCTGAAACAAACAGAAACTAGGTCAGAAACAGGAAAAATATGCTCGAGAACCGGGTCAGGGCGAGGTTAAAACACTCACAACGCTAAAACAGGCAAGAACCAGGTTAGAACC
>CM077804.1:27697515-27705015 GCA_039737535.1 Lagodon rhomboides | reverse complement strand
CGACCACGCAGCACCGGGTACCCGACCACGCAGCACCGGGTACCCGACCACGAAGCACCAGGTCCCCGAACACGAAGCACCGGGTCCCCGACCACGAAGCACCAGGTCCCGACCACGCAGCACCGGGTCCCCGACCACGAAGCACCGGGTCCCCGACCACGAAGCACCGGGTCCCCGACCACGCAGCACCGGGTCCCCGACCACGAAGCACCGGGTCCCCGACCACGAAGCACCGGGTCCCCGACCACGAAGCACCGGGTCCCCGACCACGCAGCACCGGGTCCCCGACCACGCAGCACCGGGTCCCCGACCACGAAGCACCGGGTCCCCGACCACGCAGCACCGGGTCCCCGACCACGAAGCACCGGGTCCCCGACCACGCAGCACCGGGTCCCCGACCACGAAGCACCGGGTCCCCGACCACGAAGCACCGGGTCCCCGACCACGCAGCACCGGGCCCCTTGTTGTTTAATAATTGTACTGCGAGCTGTCACCGTTTGTGTCTTTAGGAACAGCAGTTCCATCACGTGTGCTGTGACTGTTGGGAAACTTGGCTCCTTGAGAAGAAATGTGACGTCTCTGTCGCAGCGCTGTGACGAGTTCAGTCTTCAGATGCAGCCTCAGATCGAGACACAGCCGCAGTTATGTGATTTTTCTTCTGCCGTTCAATTTGAGTTCTGAATTGGAAGTGTTAATTTTCTGTAGATAACAATTGGAGAACGACTCAGCGTCTCATTGATCGCTGCAACTAAAATCACATCACGCTAGATTCAGATCTTTGTTCTTTGGTTTAAATGTTCATGTTACGATGCTGAGACAGATAAATGTAGACCACAAAACACGATCGGAGGTCTGCAGCTCAACACTGACACAGGTTCAGACCTGCTGACACACACACACATACACACACACACACACACACACACACACACACACACACACAGAGCAGGGGGTTATGGGTCGGACAGCATTCAGCCTGCAGCCAAACAGAGATGAGAGGTTTCCTGTTTAAAACCACTCTGACACACATTAATAAACCATTATACACACACACACACACACACACACACACAGCATCTTTATGCGACTAGACAGATGCGTGTGTGTTGCAGAAAATAGACGACACATGTTCTGTAACACGGCATCAAGAAAACAACTTGAAGCTGGGGTCTGTGTGTGAGCGTGTGTGTAATGTATGTGTGTGTATAATGTGTGTATGTGTGTTTTAAGTGTGTGTGTATAATGTGTGTATGTGTGTGTTATGGTAATCGCTGGGCCTCATTGGTTATTTAAATGTGAACAAATGGACTCAGATTCATTAAGACAGAGAGAGAAAATCCTCGTTAAACTTTGATGCTAACGGTGAATTTTTCAGCAGCAGGGAGCCACCAGAGCTTGTTAGGCGTGCACGTGAGGGTGCACGGACTGGGGTGTGTGATGTGCACGTGCATGCGTGTGTATGTGTGTGTGTGTGTGTGTGTGTGTGCATGAATTATCCAGCCGTGACATGAAATATTAAAGCAGACTTCAGCTCTGATCTGCATCACTGCTTCATCTGCTGGAACAGAGGAGACGCATACAGACACAGTTACAAATGCAACTGTCAGCAATCATCACAAATACCATATGTTATTATATACGATCATGTTATTATATACGATCATGTTATTATATACGAACCTGTTATTATATACGATCATGTTATTATATACGATCATGTTATTATATACGATCATGTTATTATATACGATCATGTTATTATATACGATCATGTTATTATATACGATCATGTTATTATATACGAACCTGTTATTATATACGATCATGTTATTATATACGATCATGTTATTATATATGATCATGTTATTATATATGATCATGTTATTATATACGATCATGTTATTATATACGAACCTGTTATTATATACGATCATGTTATTATATACGATCATGTTATTATATACGATCATGTTATTATATACGATCATGTTATTATATACGAACCTGTTATTATATACGATCATGTTATTATATACGATCATGTTATTATATACGATCATGTTATTATATACGAACCTGTTATTATATACGATCATGTTATTATATACGATCATGTTATTATATACGATCATGTTATTATATACGAACCTGTTATTATATACGATCATGTTATTATATACGATCATGTTATTATATACGATCATGTTATTATATACGATCATGTTATTATATACGATCATGTTATTATATACGATCATGTTATTATATACGATCATGTTATTATATACGATCATGTTATTATATACGATCATGTTATTATATACGATCATGTTATTATATACGAACCTGTTATTATATACGATCATGTTATTATATACGATCATGTTATTATATACGAACCTGTTATTATATACGATCATGTTATTATATACGATCATGTTATTATATACGATCATGTTATTATATACGATCATGTTATTATATACGAACCTGTTATTATATACGATCATGTTATTATATACGATCATGTTATTATATACGATCATGTTATTATATACGAACCTGTTATTATATACGATCATGTTATTATATACGATCATGTTATTATATATGATCATGTTATTATATACGATCATGTTATTATATACGAACCTGTTATTATATACGATCATGTTATTATATACGAACCTGTTATTATATACGATCATGTTATTATATACGATCATGTTATTATATACGATCATGTTATTATATACGATCATGTTATTATATACGATCATGTTATTATATACGATCATGTTATTATATACGATCATGTTATTATATACGAACCTGTTATTATATACGATCATGTTATTATATACGAACCTGTTATTATATACGATCATGTTATTATATACGATCATGTTATTATATACGATCATGTTGTTATATACGATCATGTTATTATATACGATCATGTTATTATATACGATCATGTTATTATATACGATCATGTTATTATATACGATCATGTTATTATATACGATCATGTTATTATATACGATCATGTTATTATATACGATCATGTTATTATATACGATCATGTTATTATATACGATCATGTTATTATATACGAACCTGTTATTATATACGATCATGTTATTATATACGATCATGTTATTATATACGATCATGTTATTATATACGATCATGTTATTATATACGATCATGTTATTATATACGATCATGTTATTATATACGATCATGTTATTATATACGATCATGTTATTATATACGAACCTGTTATTATATACGATCATGTTATTATATACGATCATGTTATTATATACGATCATGTTATTATATACGATCATGTTATTATATACGATCATGTTATTATATACGATCATGTTATTATATACGATCATGTTATTATATACGATCATGTTATTATATACGAACCTGTTATTATATACGATCATGTTATTATATACGATCATGTTATTATATACGAACCTGTTATTATATACGATCATGTTATTATATACGAACCTGTTATTATATACGATCATGTTATTATATACGATCATGTTATTATATACGAACCTGTTATTATATACGATCATGTTATTATATACGAACCTGTTATTATATACGATCATGTTATTATATACGATCATGTTATTATATACGAACCTGTTATTATATACGAACCTGTTATTATATACGATCATGTTATTATATACGATCATGTTATTATATACGATCATGTTATTATATACGATCATGTTATTATATACGATCATGTTATTATATACGATCATGTTATTATATACGATCATGTTATTATATACGAACCTGTTATTATATACGATCATGTTATTATATACGATCATGTTATTATATACGAACCTGTTATTATATACGATCATGTTATTATATACGATCATGTTATTATATACGATCATGTTATTATATACGATCATGTTATTATATACGATCATGTTATTATATACGATCATGTTATTATATACGATCATGTTATTATATACGAACCTGTTATTATATACGATCATGTTATTATATACGATCATGTTATTATATACGAACCTGTTATTATATACGATCATGTTATTATATACGATCATGTTATTATATACGAACCTGTTATTATATACGATCATGTTATTATATACGATCATGTTATTATATACGATCATGTTATTATATACGATCATGTTATTATATACGATCATGTTATTATATACGATCATGTTATTATATACGATCATGTTATTATATACGATCATGTTATTATATACGATCATGTTATTATATACGATCATGTTATTATATACGATCATGTTATTATATACGAACCTGTTATTATATACGATCATGTTATTATATACGATCATGTTATTATATACGATCATGTTATTATATACGATCATGTTATTATATACGATCATGTTATTATATACGATCATGTTATTATATACGATCATGTTATTATATACGATCATGTTATTATATACGATCATGTTATTATATACGATCATGTTATTATATACGATCATGTTATTATATACGATCATGTTATTATATACGAACCTGTTATTATATACGATCATGTTATTATATACGATCATGTTATTATATACGATACACTGTTATTATATACGATCATGTTATTATATACGATCATGTTATTATATACGAATCATGTTATTATATACGATCATGTTATTATATACGATCATGTTATTATATACGAACCTGTTATTATATACGATCATGTTATTATATACGATCATGTTATTATATACGATCATGTTATTATATACGATCATGTTATTATATACGAACCTGTTATTATATACGAACCTGTTATTATATACGATCATGTTATTATATACGATCATGTTATTATATACGATCATGTTATATATTATTATATAATCATCATCCTCTTCATCAATATAAACACATATTAAACGCGTGTTGTTGCTGAAGACGACTGTAGAGTTCAGTCTGTTAACACTGTTTGAAAATGGACTGCAGGGTTTCAGCCGCATGCCACACACACACAGTCCATCACATCACACTAATAGACTGCCAACTGGTCAACACACACACACACACACACACACACACACACACACACACACACACACACACACACACTCAGAGGGCGGTGACCTGCTATTACTGAGCTTTTCTGCTTCACTGCAGTCTGGTAATGATGGTCAGCTGTGTGTGTGTGTGTGTGTGTGTGTGTGTGTGTGTGTTCCGGAAACTAGTAATGTGTTGGTTGAGTAACTGAGTGATTGACAGAGAGAGAGAGAGAGGGATGACAGACAGCGTGACAGGAGAGGAGGAAGAGAAATGGAAAATAAAAGGAAAGTGTGAGAGTGTTGACCCGTCACTGTTCAGTCCATAGTTCAACACACACACACACACACACACACACACACACACACACCACACACACCACACACACACACACACACCACACACACCACACACAACACACACACACACACACACACACACACAGAGCAGGATTTTAATTAGTGATGTAGTTTTAGTTGAGTGATCAGCTTGTAAAGCTAACAATGTTTGCTGCCCTCCGCAAAAACACAACAGCTAATTTAATTCAAAACACACACACACACACTCTCTCACACACACACACACACACACACACACACACACACACACACACACACACACACACACACACAGTTGGGAAATTAACCCAGGTTAAATCAATTTCATTTTGTGCTTATGGGATGAAAGTGTGAGTGTTACACGTGTTCATTAAACTGCAGCAGCTTCTGGTTATTAATTCAGGCTGATGAGCTTCAATATGAGACATGTGTTCAGCTCACTGTACACAAACAGCCTCCAGTGCTGCCAGCTCAGCATGTGGACACACACTGTGATATGTTCCACACACACTGTACGTCCAGTTAAACACCAGCGAGTCAGCATTAAGTCCTGCTGGCGCCCACTGCAGGCTGCAGGGCTCATCACATCTGAGCACAACAAATCCTTAACTGTCCTAAACACAGCTGCCAAACGGCCGACCGCAGTCCGAGTCACACCTGAAGACATTTCCAACTGTTAAAACCAGCTATTTTTCACAGGAAGTTGGACCATCTCCATCCATGAGAACAAAACGGGTGTTTCTATCCAGACCCTAATGTTTCCTAACCCTAACAGGTCTGCGTCCAACACTCGGGTCCCTGAGGACGCTGCTCAGACACAGGTCTGTGCCCACTGCTGATTCTGGCCACGACGGTTCACGATGACACGGCGCAGAATGTCTCAGCCGGCTGACGGAGAGGAGGACGTTTCCGTTCTTCACCTTAACCAAGTGGTTTTTGTGCCTAAACCTAACCAGAGCACAACGACAGCGTTGAAAGTTCAAGTTGGAACATCAAGAAGCGTTCAGTTCGAATCATCTGTGGTTTAAAGAATCGTACTCAGCTAACATCATTTCTCTTTCTTTCTATCGTCACACCTTCACAGCAGGTGGGGATAAAGCACCTTCATGCTGGTGGACATGTAACAGACGAGAAGAAGACAACGCGGAGGCTAGCTGTCGCTGCTAGCACAGTGTGAGGCTGCAGACGGAGGACGTGACGGACTCACGGTGCGTCACAGCGACACCATCGTTAGTTCAGACTGCAGATTAGTGACGAGATGAGTTCTGTGCTCGTCTTCGACGCTCTGACAACCTCCTGCTTCACACCAAGTGACTGGACGAGAAGGTGAATCATCTCTATAACCACTCTCTGTACTTCAGTTCTGACTTCCCACCTGTCAGGCTTCATTTACAGCTGATCTAATCTGCATCACCATCAAGTATAACGCGAGCTCCCTGCTGCAGTCACACTGACTGATGTGGTGGAGCGACAGCAGGGATTATCGCTTCATTTAAAGGTTAACATTTGTCCGCTGCAGAAACAGCTGTCACTCCAACAGTGAGCTCATCCTCTTCGCTCCTTCTAGAACTGATATTTCTTCTCTGGACTAACATTCGGTCCGAACTGGACGTTAAGATTCGTCCAAGAAACAAATGAGAGGATAAAGAACAGAGTTGAGCTCAGCAGCGCTCAAACTCAGCGATACGTCACGTCGTCTCGTCTGAAGATGAAAACAAAGTGATTTGATGTGATCGGCCTTTATTTGTTAACAAATCATCTTTCTCATTTCATCCTGATACCAAAAATTTAAATATCATCTCACACCTTCATCATCACCTTCGTCATCTTCTTCTTCTGGGTCTTCATTTGTCTTCCACCTTCTGTCTCTCTTTTGTTCTCTTCTTTCTTCAGTTTGTCTCAAACTTTTCTTTTTCTTCTTTGTCTCCTCATCTGTCTTCATCTCTCTCTCTCTCTCCTGCTCTCAGCTGTGTCTCTCGTCCGTCTCCATCACTCCATATTAGCTCTCTCTCTCCTCTATTACCTCCCTCTCTCGTCCATTAGTAACACCTGAATCCTTCTATTA
>CM077804.1:27685015-27692515 GCA_039737535.1 Lagodon rhomboides | reverse complement strand
ACCTGCCTGGTACCTGTCTGGTACCTGTCTGGTACCTGGTACCTGCCTGGTACCTGTCTGGTACCTGTCTGGTTCCTGTCTGGTACCTGGCTGGTACCTGTCTGGTACCTGTCTGGTACCTGTCTGGTACCTGTCTGGTACCTGGTACCTGTCTGGTACCTGCCTGGTACCTGCCTGGTACCTGGCTGGTACCTGTCTGGTACCTGGTACCTGCCTGGTACCTGTCTGGTACCTGCCTGGTACCTGTCTGGTACCTGTCTGGTTCCTGTCTGGTACCTGGCTGGTACCTGTCTGGTACCTGTCTGGTACCTGTCTGGTACCTGTCTGGTACCTGGTACCTGTCTGGTACCTGCCTGGTACCTGCCTGGTACCTGGCTGGTACCTGTCTGGTACCTGGTACCTGGTACCTGCCTGGTACCTGTCTGGTACCTGCCTGGTACCTGCCTGGTACCTGTCTGGTACCTGTCTGGTACCTGCCTGGTACCTGCCTGGTACCTGTCTGGTTCCTGCCTGGTACCTGCCTGGTACCTGTCTGGTACCTGGTACCTGTCTGGTACCTGTCTGGTTCCTGTCTGGTACCTGTCTGGTACCTGTCTGGTACCTGCCTGGTACCTGTCTGGTACCTGTCTGGTACCTGCCTGGTACCTGCCTGGTACCTGTCTGGTACCTGGTACCTGCCTGGTACCTGTCTGGTACCTGGTACCTGTCTGGTACCTGTCTGGTACCTGGTACCTGTCTGGTACCTGGTACCTGTCTGGTACCTGTCTGGTACCTGTCTGGTACCTGTCTGCCCCTGAGAGCCTTGTTCCTCAGCAGGACAGCTTGCAGTGGAGGCTTTGAACGTGGCCTGCTTGGATTCCCTCAGGATGAGCCAGAAACACCTCCAGAGGTGAGAGTCTACCTCTGCCAGACGTTCAGCTACCTGATGGTCTCGCTGCAGTCTCATCTGATTCCAGCTCAGCTCAGTTCAACCACATCCAGACCAGGATCAAGATCGACCCATTAATGTGACCGAGGAGGTCACATGACTCGACTCGGACTCATCATTTACAAATGCAATGCATGATGGGAAGTATGCTGATCCCTCCCAAAAATGACGATGGTGAGTGAGTTCAGTCCGAAGAGTTAAAGATGTACATGTAGACACACACACACACACACACACACACACACACACACACACACACACACACAGACACACAGACACACACAGTGTGTGTGTGTGTGTGTGTGTGTGTGTGCCAGCCATCAGCTCTAAGGCGGTGAGTAAATCAATCAATAATTCCCTCGTCGCTCCTGCAGTAGAAAAGCCAATCAGGAGAAAACAGGGAATCATATTTATGAAGCAACAAACTGCTCACACAGCAAAACACTGTGTGTGTGTGTGTGTGTGTGTGTGTGTGTGTGTGTGTGTGTGTGTGTGTGACAGATGTCAATAACTGGAATGTTTTTACATAGAAAGCAAACGGAGACTTAATTATCGCTGCGAGCAGCAGAACTGACTGAACACAGAAATGAGATTTAAAGTGCAGAACCCCTCTGAAGAGGAAACAGACGTGTGGACACGTTGTTATTGATCGGTACGACCTCCATATTACCACTGTGTCTATAACTCAGTTTGTTATAAAGCAATACAATTGAAGATGAAAAATCTGTTATTGCTCGTTTACAACTCGTCTAATGTGGACGTCCTTTTCTCCTGATTTATAAAAACCTAACAAATAACTGAGGAAGTGCAAAGAAAAGAAGGATTTAATTAAAGTGATGATGATTAAATAAATGAAGATTGACAAACGATGGAGTCAGGGTACGACAATACAAATACATGATTTTAAATAAATAAGAAGAACAAAATAATTATTTTAATGAGAAAATACTAAGCAAGATACTAAAGCCTGAAATTGCTCCTGATGTGCAGGTGGCACCTTACGGGGCAGCCTCTGCCATCAGTAAGCGTCTAACTCGTCTGGGCTGCACCCTGCCTTCGCCCTCAGATAGCTGGGATTGGCTCCAGAAACCTCCCTGCGACCCCTTGAAGAAAGGGATAAAGCGGCTGCCGCGACCATCAGCGGTTGACAATGAATGAAAAAAGGAATGTGTCAAAGTGACTCAGAATGAACTGTGATGGTAGAAACACAAAGCGTTTGTTCTGCCTCTTATTGTCCTCGTTGTTTTACAGGTTTCACTTGACTCATTTACATTTGATTTGTTTAATTAAAAAAACAAAATGTAAAAGTGTTCAGACTTCAGAGACGTCCAGCTGGTCCTCTGGTGCCGAACGGTCACAGAATCTCTGGCAGGAACAAGAAACCCAACAGAGACAGTTCTTTACGTGAGTTGCGTGTTCTGGTGAAATGTTACAGAGAGATGCAGAGAGAAGCTGACACACTGACATCAGATCAGTCAAGAGATCAATCAGTGATCAGAAACTGATCAGACCTGCCCTCACTGACTAGATCTGACCTCAGAGCTGCTGCTGTTCATATTATTTTGTTCAGCCTGGTGTGGAGGCAGCTGATGCACTCAGCAGCAGTGTGTGTGTGTGTGTGTGTGTGTGTGTGTGTGTGATAAGACTGTGCTTGTTAATTAGCAGCTGGAAGCTGTGTGGCCGAGACAAAAGACACTAATAACTGCTTTGTTCCTGCAGATTGCTTTGGTTCCATTAAAGAACGTTTGAAGTGAAAAGTTCTCTGTTAACCTACTTAACTAACGAGCAGCCGCGTTATTGTTCTGCTGTTTCTAATGACTGTGAGACAAAGAGCTGATGTGACCTCCAGCTGCAGCACTGAGGGGCTGAACTGAACCCTCCGGGCTCCTGTAGTCAGACCACACACACACACACACACACACACACACACACACACACACACACACACACACACACACACACACACACACATTCTCAGCACATGAAACATGACGACAGAACAACGAAGAATCTAAATTTCAGAGGAAACAAAATTCTGCTTTTAGATTTTTAGTTTCTCTTTGACTTCTCCATGAAACGTACTGATGAGCTGTGTGAATCCATTCATTAAAATAAGTTTCTAAAGAAAAGACATCAGAATATCAGCAGACTTCCCAGCATGCATTGTTAACCCCTCCTGACACCTTCTCTAGCTTATAGAGACTTTAAAGGATAGAAATGGTGTCTTCAGTACATTTTAAAGGATTAGTTCACCCAATAATATGAACTCAGTCCTCCTCTCAACTATCACTGGATCACTGTGACACTGAAGGAAACCTAAAAACATGATGTTTCTCAGGTGAGTTCTGCTCATGTGAGGGGCAACTTGCCAAGAAGCACTAAGCAGATGAATAAAAGTCATAAAATGTAAAATACACCGATAAAAACATCAGATGTCTCCAAACAGCTCCACTGTTTATTCCTCAGGGTTCGGCCCTGCACCCGTCTCCACCACGTCTTTACAGAGACCCGTCTCCACCACGTCTTTACAGAGACCCGTCTCCACCACGTCTTTACAGAGACCCGTCTCCACCACGTCTTTACAGAGACCCGTCTCCACCACGTCTTTACAGAGACCCGTCTCCACCACGTCTTTACAGAGACCCGTCTCCACCACGTCTTTACAGAGACCCGTCTCCACCACGTCTTTACAGAGACCCGTCTCCACCACGTCTTTACAGAGACCCGTCTCCACCACGTCTTTACAGAGACCTGTCTCCACCACGTCTTTACAGAGACCCGTCTCCACCACGTCTTTACAGAGACCCGTCTCCACCACATCTTTACAGAGACCCGTCTCCACCACGTCTTTACAGAGACCCGTCTCCACCACGTCTTTACAGACCTGTCTCCACCACGTCTTTACACAGACCTGTCTCCACCACGTCTTTACACAGACCCGTCTCCACCACGTCTTTACAGAGACCCATCTCCACCACGTCTTTACAGAGACCCGTCTCCACCACGTCTTTACAGAGACCCGTCTCCACCACGTCTTTACACAGACCCGTCTCCACCACGTCTTTACAGAGACCCGTCTCCACCACGTCTTTACAGAGACCTGTCTCCACCACGTCTTTACAGAGACCCGTCTCCACCACATCTTTACAGAGACCCGTCTCCACCACGTCTTTACACAGACCTGTCTCCACCACGTCTTTACAGAGACCCGTCTCCACCACCTCTTTACAGACCCGTCTCCACCACGTCTTTACAGAGACCTGTCTCCACCATGTCTTTACAGAGACCCGTCTCCACCACGTCTTCACAGACTTGTCTCCACCATGTCTTTACACAGACCTGTCTCCACCACGTCTTTACACAGACCTGTCTCCACCATGTCTTTACACAGACTCGTCTCCACCACGTCTTTACAGAGACCCTTCTCCACCACGTCTTTACAGAATCGTCTCCATCACATCTTTACTGAGACCTGTCTCAAACACGTCTTTACAGAGACCCGTCTCGGGCCAAGTCCTTACACAGACCCGTCTCCACCATGTCTTTACAGACCCGTCTCCACCAAGTCTTTACAGAGACCTGTCTCCAACATGTCTTTACAGAGACCCGTCTCCACCAAGTCTTTACAGACCTGTCTCCACCACGTCTTTACAGAGACCCGTCTCCACTAAGTCTTTACAGAGACCTGTCTCCAACACATCTTTACAGAGACCCGTCTCGGGCCAAGTCCTTACACAGACCTGTCTCAAACAGGTCTTTACAGAGACCCGTCTCCACCACGTCTTTACGGAGACCCGCCTCCACTAAGTCTTTACAGAGACCCGTCTCCACCAAGTCTTTACAGACCCGTCTCCACCACGTCTTTACAGAGACCCGTCTCCACCACGTCTTTACAGAGACCTGTCTCCACCACGTCTTTACAGAGACCCGTCTCCACCACGTCTTTACAGAGACCCGTCTCCACCACGTCTTTACAGACCCGTCTCCACCACGTCTTTACAGAGACCCGTCTCCACCACGTCTTTACAGAGACCTGTCTCCACCACGTCTTTACAGAGACCCGTCTCCACCACGTCTTTACAGAGACCTGTCTCCACCACGTCTTTACAGAGACCCGTCTCCACCACGTCTTTACAGAGACCTGTCTCCACCACGTCTTTACAGAGACCTGTCTCCACCACGTCTTTACAGAGACCTGTCTCCACCACGTCTTTACAGAGACCTGTCTCCACCACGTCTTTACAGAGACCTGTCTCCACCACGTCTTTACACAGACCCATCTCCACCACGTCTTTACAGACCCGTCTCCACCACGTCTTCACAGACTTTTCTCCACCATGTCTTTAGAAAGACCTGTCTCCACCACGTCTTTACAAAGACCCGTCTCCACCACGTCTTTACAGAGACCTGTCTCCACCACGTCTTTACAGAGACCTGTCTCCACCACATCTTTACACAGACCTGTCTCCACCACGTCTTTACACAGACCTGTCTCCACCACGTCTTTACACAGACCTGTCTCCACCACGTCTTTACAGAGACCTGTCTCCACCACGTCTTTACAGAGACCTGTCTCCACCACGTCTTCACAGAGACCTGTCTCCACCACGTCTTTACACAGACCCATCTCCACCACGTCTTTACACAGACCCGTCTCCACCACGTCTTTACAGAGACCTGTCTCCACCACGTCTTTACACAGACCTGTCTCCACCATGTCTTTAAAGAGACTTGTCTCCAACATATCTTTACAGAGACCTTTCTCCAACATGTCATCACAGAGACCTGTCTCCACCAAGTCTTTACACAGACCCGTCTCCACTACGTCTTTACAGAGACCCATCTTCACCAAGTCTTTACAGAGACCTGTCTCCACCAAGTCTTTACAGAGACCTGTCTCAAACACGTCTTTACAGAGACCCGTGTCCACCACGTCTTTACAGACTTGTATCCACCACGTCTTTATAGAGACCTGTTTTAAACTTCAAGTGCAGGAGCGCAGGATGACTGCTGGTGGACTGGTGGACTTGAAGAGGACAACATGAGGAGGAGAACATGAAGAGAACCCAGCTGACCAAACAGAAATTTTAAACTGTTAAAACATAAAATGTGTTTATGTGGACAAACAATTGGACACACACACACACACACACACACACACACACACACACACACACACACACACACACACACTGATACATTAGGCGAGCAAGGACAGAACAGGATCAGAGTGTTTCTGAAGGGAGAAAAAGACCTCCCCCCTCTCTCTCTCGCCCGCCCCTCTCTCTCGCCCCCCTTCCCCCCCAGGGAGGACGGCAGATTGCTTTTCTCACCCTGCTGCTCTAAATGTCATTTTACTGAGAGCAGTGAGACGGACGAGAGACAGAGAGAGAGACAGAGAGACACAGAGAGAGAGACAGAGAGACAGAGAGAGAGACAGAGAGACAGAGAGAGACAGACAGAGAGAGAGACAGAGAGAGAGAGAGACAGAGAGAGACAGAGAGAGAGACAGAGAGAGAGACAGAGACAGACAGAGAGAGAGACAGAGAGAGAGAGAGACAGAGAGAGACAGAGAGAGAGACAGAGAGACAGACAGACAGAGAGACAGAGAGAGAGACAGAGAGACAGAGAGAGAGAGACAGAGAGACAGACAGAGAGAGAGACAGACAGAGAGACAGACAGAGAGACAGAGAGACAGACAGAGAGACAGACAGAGAGAGAGACAGAGAGACAGATAGAGAGCTGCAATAAGTGTAAATCTGATTTTATATATATATATATATATATGCATATATATATATATATTTATTTACATGTTGTTCATGTTACTTTATTATTTGTATTGATGTCATGATGGCTTGTTTACGTGTCATAAACAGTAAACTCATATTCCAACAATAACAAACTAAATCTTTAAGATTAATAATAAAACCATTAAAATTTCACCATCACATTCAACTAAGTTATGATTTAAAAAATAAACAAAAGGTTGTCTTGTGTGTGTTTGGTTGTTATATTCAACATCCTCTGTTTTCTCGTTGTTCAGTTTTAATTATTACCTCTTTAAAGGTAATCTTGTTCATGTCAGAAGTGTAATCTTCAAATTTAACATTTTAATTCAAATAAATAGTGATAAATAATCAGTGGTGTGTAACTCTTTCAGTGGTGAAGCAGCTTTGTTTGTGATAAATTAGTATGAATCTTTAATGTTGTCATCGAGTTGAACCTCATGATGTTGTCCACTGACGTCAGGGAGCTCATTACACAAACTCACACACACTTGTTGAGCTACATGTGAGCTAAACACTGTCACAACATAAACATTAAAACACTGTGTCTGAGTGTTTGTTCTGAAACAACGCTGCGAGAACATGAGAGTTACATTCTGATTAAAAACCGATTTGATTAAATCAAAAGTTCATATGAAAATTAAACTGATTCAGCTTCATATTATTCTCATGATTCTGATTCAGTTTGGACGCACTGTATGTTGTTCTGATCCTGGACACCAGGGGGAGCTCTGGACCTTCTCTGCCTCTCTCTCTCTCTCACACACACACACACACACACAC
>CM077804.1:27672515-27680015 GCA_039737535.1 Lagodon rhomboides | reverse complement strand
TCAGTGTCTCTCGCCCTCTCTCCTCTCTCTCTCTGTCCTGTCTCAGTGTCTCTCGCCCTCTCTCCTCTCTCTCTCTGTCCTGTCTCAGTGTCTCTCGCCCTCTCTCCTCTCTCTCTCTGTCCTGTCTCAGTGTCTCTCGCCCTCTCTCCTCTCTCTCTCTGTCCTGTCTCAGTGTCTCTCGCCCTCTCTCCTCTCTCTCTCTGTCCTGTCTCAGTGTCTCTCGCCCTCTCTCCTCTCTCTCTCTGTCCTGTCTCAGTGTCTCTCGCCCTCTCTCTCTCTCTCTCTCTGTCCTGTCTCAGTGTCTCTCGCCCTCTCTCCTCTCTCTCTCTGTCCTGTCTCAGTGTCTCTCGCCCTCTCTCCTCTCTCTCTCTGTCCTGTCTCAGTGTCTCTCGCCCTCTCTCCTCTCTCTCTCTGTCCTGTCTCAGTGTCTCTCGCCCTCTCTCCTCTCTCTCTCTGTCCTGTCTCAGTGTCTCTCGCCCTCTCTCCTCTCTCTCTCTGTCCTGTCTCAGTGTCTCTCGCCCTCTCTCCTCTCTCTCTCTGTCCTGTCTCAGTGTCTCTCGCCCTCTCTCCTCTCTCTCTCTGTCCTGTCTCAGTGTCTCTCGCCCTCTCTCCTCTCTCTCTCTGTCCTGTCTCAGTGTCTCTCGCCCTCTCTCCTCTCTCTCTCTGTCCTGTCTCAGTGTCTCTCGCCCTCTCTCCTCTCTCTCTCTGTCCTGTCTCAGTGTCTCTCGCCCTCTCTCCTCTCTCTCTCTGTCCTGTCTCAGTGTCTCTCGCCCTCTCTCCTCTCTCTCTCTGTCCTGTCTCAGTGTCTCTCGCCCTCTCTCCTCTCTCTCTCTGTCCTGTCTCAGTGTCTCTCGCCCTCTCTCCTCTCTCTCTCTGTCCTGTCTCAGTGTCTCTCGCCCTCTCTCCTCTCTCTCTCTGTCCTGTCTCAGTGTCTCTCGCCCTCTCTCCTCTCTCTCTCTGTCCTGTCTCAGTGTCTCTCGCCCTCTCTCCTCTCTCTCTCTGTCCTGTCTCAGTGTCTCTCGCCCTCTCTCCTCTCTCTCTCTGTCCTGTCTCAGTGTCTCTCGCCCTCTCTCCTCTCTCTCTCTGTCCTGTCTCAGTGTCTCTCGCCCTCTCTCCTCTCTCTCTCTGTCCTGTCTCAGTGTCTCTCGCCCTCTCTCCTCTCTCTCTCTGTCCTGTCTCAGTGTCTCTCGCCCTCTCTCCTCTCTCTCTCTGTCCTGTCTCAGTGTCTCTCGCCCTCTCTCCTCTCTCTCTCTGTCCTGTCTCAGTGTCTCTCGCCCTCTCTCCTCTCTCTCTCTGTCCTGTCTCAGTGTCTCTCGCCCTCTCTCCTCTCTCTCTCTGTCCTGTCTCAGTGTCTCTCGCCCTCTCTCCTCTCTCTCTCTGTCCTGTCTCAGTGTCTCTCGCCCTCTCTCCTCTCTCTCTCTGTCCTGTCTCAGTGTCTCTCGCCCTCTCTCCTCTCTCTCTCTGTCCTGTCTCAGTGTCTCTCGCCCTCTCTCCTCTCTCTCTCTGTCCTGTCTCAGTGTCTCTCGCCCTCTCTCCTCTCTCTCTCTGTCCTGTCTCAGTGTCTCTCGCCCTCTCTCCTCTCTCTCTCTGTCCTGTCTCAGTGTCTCTCGCCCTCTCTCCTCTCTCTCTCTGTCCTGTCTCAGTGTCTCTCGCCCTCTCTCCTCTCTCTCTCTGTCCTGTCTCAGTGTCTCTCGCCCTCTCTCCTCTCTCTCTCTCTGTCCTGTCTCAGTGTCTCTCGCCCTCTCTCCTCTCTCTCTCTGTCCTGTCTCAGTGTCTCTCGCCCTCTCTCCTCTCTCTCTCTGTCCTGTCTCAGTGTCTCTCGCCCTCTCTCCTCTCTCTCTCTGTCCTGTCTCAGTGTCTCTCGCCCTCTCTCCTCTCTCTCTCTGTCCTGTCTCAGTGTCTCTCGCCCTCTCTCCTCTCTCTCTCTGTCCTGTCTCAGTGTCTCTCGCCCTCTCTCTCTCTCTCTCTCTGTCCTGTCTCAGTGTCTCTCGCCCTCTCTCTCTCTCTCTCTCTCTGTCCTGTCTCAGTGTCTCTCGCCCTCTCTCCTCTCTCTCTCTCTGTCCTGTCTCAGTGTCTCTCGCCCTCTCTCCTCTCTCTCTCTGTCCTGTCTCAGTGTCTCTCGCCCTCTCTCCTCTCTCTCTCTCTGTCCTGTCTCAGTGTCTCTCGCCCTCTCTCCTCTCTCTCTCTGTCCTGTCTCAGTGTCTCTCGCCCTCTCTCCTCTCTCTCTCTGTCCTGTCTCAGTGTCTCTCGCCCTCTCTCTCTCTCTCTCTCTGTCCTGTCTCAGTGTCTCTCGCCCTCTCTCTCTCTCTCTCTCTGTCCTGTCTCAGTGTCTCTCGCCCTCTCTCCTCTCTCTCTCTGTCCTGTCTCAGTGTCTCTCGCCCTCTCTCCTCTCCTCTCTCTGTCCTGTCTCAGTGTCTCTCGCCCTCTCTCCTCTCTCTCTCTGTCCTGTCTCAGTGTCTCTCGCCCTCTCTCCTCTCTCTCTCTGTCCTGTCTCAGTGTCTCTCGCCCTCTCTCCTCTCTCTCTCTGTCCTGTCTCAGTGTCTCTCGCCCTCTCTCCTCTCTCTCTCTGTCCTGTCTCAGTGTCTCTCGCCCTCTCTTGTCTCTCTAATAAACTCTGATGTCACACTTTCATATTTTACTTTTATTTGTCTTTTTTAAAGTAGATTTTTGATTCTTGGCTCTGTTTGAACTTTTTATTGCCTGCTGAAGAAAAAAAGCTCAGGACAGTTTCTGTTTAATATTCTGAATATTTTATATGTGAGAGTCTCTCAGTAAACTGACATTTATTCTAGATCATCACCTATAGACACTCAGTCTATATATATCTGTCTCACATGTCAAATCTCTTCTTTGTCTCATGATTTCATTTTACTTCAGGATGCTCTCTGCTGATTAATGACTTGAATGTATTATTTTCTTTAATTTTAAGCATTTCATTAAACTTCAACGTTCAGCAGCAGAATTCTTACATCATTACATCACAAATGACTGATGATGACAAACTGGACTCTGTCTGTACTGACACAACTGATTATTAACTGGATGCTTTTAATAGAAATGTCAGTTGAGTTCTGAGCTCATCAGATGTTTTTTTTCAAACAAAGAACTGAAACACAGAAATAAAATAATCGGTGATTTATCAGTGATCAGTTTGTGACACATTTCATTGTTGACTGATTGAAGTCTGAATTTATTCTGCTTTACATTTAAAATGTTTGTCATATAACAAATAGCAAATAAAGTCCACAAATAAATGATTTATTAACTATTTCATGAAATAGTCAAAGTATGTATTTTCAGTGTAGCTGATTACACTGTTGATAATAATAAGTGTTAGTGAGCACACTTTATGATAATCACCATTAACACAAACACAGTGTGTCTGTATGAAACATGAAACTGTTTGATGAGAAGAGTTAAAATCTTTTCATCATAAAAAGTATTAACAAAAATCTAAATGTATCAGTGTGACAGGATTGTTATGACTGATCGGATCAATAAAGATTTTTATATCAAAAAAGGTGTTTAATGTGTCACACCTGAACATGCAGTCAATTACTGTGTGTGTGTGTGTGTGTGTGTGTGTGTGTGTGTGTGTGTGTGTGTGTGTGTGTGTGTGTGTGTGTGTGTGAGACAGATGAATATGAGGATGTTGCTGCATAATCTGAAGGTGTCGTTGTCAGTGTGTGTGTGTGTGTGTGTGTGTGTGTGTGTGTTTCCCTCCCACACCTCCGACAGGTAAATTGGTGAGACTTCACCTCCCTCCTCCCCCTCCCCCTCCCTCGCCCTGATTGGCTGAGCTCGGTTTGGACTGACACTTCTGCAGAGTGACAGATTGATGAGACGGATGCCTGCATTAAAGACCAGCACACACACACACACACACACACACACACACACACACACACACACACACACACACACACACACACGAGATTCTTCAGCTGCTCTGTATTCTGTTTATTGTTCAAACTGATGGATTATTATTATTAATTATTGGTTATCAGCTGATGACATCACGAGATCAAACCAGGTTCAGCTGTTCAAAAACCTTCAAGGCCTGGAGACACAGTTCAAAATGTTTTAAGGACCTGTACAGGCCTGTGTGTGTGTGTGTGTGTGATTGATGAAGACCAGCAGCCAAGGTCAATCAGCACACACACACACACACACACACACACACACACACAGTGTTAACGATGTCTTTGGGTTGTATGAGTGTCAGTTTTCTGGTCTGTGATTTATGACCCCCCTTCATGAACCATCCTCCTCTTCCTCCTCCCGTCCTCCTGTGCGTGCATGTGCATGCGTGCGAGCGCGTGTGTGTTAAGCTGCTTTCTCTGATCTCTGTCATGTTTAATGAGCAGGTGTAACCCCCCCCCCCACCTGTGGTGCGTTCAGGCGTATCAGATCAAACATGTAAACCAGACAAGCTGTGAAATGTCATCAGTTTCACACGGAGAGCTCAGAGTTTCACAGCCTGTCTGAGCTAATGAACGGATGTTAGTCCATCCAGGTGGAAAACTGTCTGACACTGTGTGTGTGTGTGTGTGTGTGTGTGTGTGTGTGTGTGTGTAGAGAGACCAGTTTAACCTGTTGTAACAGCAACCAATCACACAGCAGAGTTCACGCTGCGCTGATCCTGTTAACACACCTGTTTATCAGGTCAGTCAACTAAGTTTGAGTCTTTTCAACATTAAGTCGAATCAAGAAAATCTGAGTCTGTGCTGATGTCAGTCTGTGGTGATGTCAGTCTGTAGTGATGTCAGTCTGTGGTGATGTCAGTCTGTAGTGATGTCAGTCTGTGGTGATGTCAGTCTGTAGTGATGTCAGTCTGTAGTGATGTCAGTCTGTGGTGATGTCAGTCTGTAGTGATGTCAGTCTGTAGTGATGTCAGTCTGTGGTGATGTCAGTCTGTAGTGATGTCAGTCTGTGGTGATGTCAGTCTGTGGTGATGTCAGTCTGTGGTGATGTCAGTCTGTGGTGATGTCAGTCTGTGGTGATGTCAGTCTGTGGTGATGTCAGTCTGTGGTGATGTCAGTCTGTAGTGATGTCAGTCTGTAGTGATGTCAGTCTGTGGTGATGTCAGTCTGTGGTGATGTCAGTCTGTGGTGATGTCAGTCTGTAGTGATGTCAGTCTGTGGTGATGTCAGTCTGTAGTGATGTCAGTCTGTGGTGATGTCAGTCTGTGGTGATGTCAGTCTGTGGTGATGTCAGTCTGTGGTGATGTCAGTCTGTAGTGATGTCAGTCTGTGGTGATGTCAGTCTGTGGTGATGTCAGTCTGTAGTGATGTCAGTCTGTGGTGATGTCAGTCTGTGGTGATGTCAGTCTGTAGTGATGTCAGTCTGTAGTGATGTCAGTCTGTGGTGATGTCAGTCTGTGGTGATGTCAGTCTGTAGTGATGTCAGTCTGTAGTGATGTCAGTCTGTAGTGATGTCAGTCTGTAGTGATGTCAGTCTGTAGTGATGTCAGTCTGTGGTGATGTCAGTCTGTAGTGATGTCAGTCTGTGGTGATGTCAGTCTGTAGTGATGTCAGTCTGTGGTGATGTCAGTCTGTAGTGATGTCAGTCTGTAGTGATGTCAGTCTGTGGTGATGTCAGTCTGTAGTGATGTCAGTCTGTAGTGATGTCAGTCTGTGGTGATGTCAGTCTGTAGTGATGTCAGTCTGTGGTGATGTCAGTCTGTAGTGATGTCAGTCTGTGGTGATGTCAGTCTGTGGTGATGTCAGTCTGTAGTGATGTCAGTCTGTAGTGATGTCAGTCTGTAGTGATGTCAGTCTGTAGTGATGTCAGTCTGTGGTGATGTCAGTCTGTAGTGATGTCAGTCTGTGGTGATGTCAGTCTGTGGTGATGTCAGTCTGTGGTGATGTCAGTCTGTAGTGATGTCAGTCTGTGGTGATGTCAGTCTGTAGTGATGTCAGTCTGTAGTGATGTCAGTCTGTGGTGATGTCAGTCTGTGGTTATGTCAGTCTGTAGTGAGTTACGAGTTACTGTGGTCGGCCATGTTTCAGCGTCACATGACAGTGAACAGGACTGAAGGGAGCCGGACAAACAGTTGGAGACATGTGAGAAACGTTAACGTGAGTCATCTGACAAACAGTTCAGATCAGTCGCTTTAACATCACAATACACACCGACACACACACATCCATTATTAACACACGTCATGTTAGACACACACACACACACACACACACACACACACACACACACACACACACACACACACACACTGAAGGCTTTCAGAAACACTCCATAATAATTTATCTTGAATAAAATATTGATCTGCTTTTAATATTTATTCTGGCTTTTAGGCGCCTGCTTCTCTTCTGCCCACCCAGCTGGAACACACACACACACACACACACTTTGATTTTAAAATTTAAAAAATGAGAAATATAAAGGTTCACCCCAAAGCTTTTTAACTTTTAACACAAACTGACGACAAAAAGTGCTAAAAGGCTTCAACACACACACACACACACACACACACACACACACACACACACACACACACACACACACACACACCATGTGCATCACTCATCTGATGCTTGTAAAGGACGCTGGAGTGAAAACTAAACCTCGTCTGTCTTCATCATTATTTCAGTGGAGACATCAGCTCTGGTTAACACTCGATGTCTTTAATCAAATAATGATGAACTTTGACGTTTCCTCACAGATTAACATTTAGAAAATAGATTTTTTTTTATCTGAACGTATGAGTTTTATTAATATTTCAGGGCTGATTCAGACATGAGGTTCTTAAATATTATAAAAGTGTGAATGAGTCTTAAGAGCTTCTCTGAAGCTCAGTGCCACGTCTCCTCGAATACGAGCAGACGAGATCTGAACGTTTAGATCTTCATGTGCAGAAACTCTGCGACACAAACCGACACAATTACTGTTGGTTGTTTCTACAAACCACAGATATGATGAAACTTTACAGTTTTAGATTTTCTATGCAACTGTTTAAAATTGTCTGATAAATATTCTGAGCTGATCTTTGTGTTAAAATGTCTCCTGTACTGTAGTTGTAAAAACTACAACATATGTTGACAGTGAATGCATCGTTTTATGACCCATATTAAAGCCTCGTGTTCTACCTGAAATAAATGTTATTTACACCCAGAGTCAGGAGGAGAGGAGGACTTTATATCATCAGGAGGAGGAGAGGAGGACTTTATATCATCAGGAGGAGGAGAGGAGGACTTTATATCATCAGGAGGAGGAGAGAGGACTTTATATCATCGGGAGGAGGAGAGGAGGACTTTATATCATCAGGAGGAGGAGAGGAGGACTTTATATCATCAGGAGGAGGAGAGGAGGACTTTATATCATCAGGAGGAGGAGAGGAGGACTTTATATCATCAGGAGGAGGAGAGGAGGACTTTATATCATCAGGAGGAGGAGAGGAGGACTTTATATCATCAGGAGGAGGAGAGGAGGACTTTATATCATCAGGAGGAGGAGAGGAGGACTTTATATCATCGGGAGGAG
>CM077804.1:27665015-27670015 GCA_039737535.1 Lagodon rhomboides | reverse complement strand
GAAATAAAAAAGAAAAAATTACATTGGAACATTTGGAAACATTAATTATTCAATAAAATGACAACTAATGCAGCCGATGTCCAGCACGGACTGAGACCTGAGCTGGAAAATGAAGAGTTTTGGGCCATCACATCTTTGAAAGATGATCCTCCTCCTCCTCCTCCTCCTCCTCCTCCTCCTCCTCCTCTCCTGCCTCTCTCCTCCTCTCCTCCTCCTCCTCCTCTCCCCCCCCTCACCTCCTGACACACGATTACACTGGTACTGATGGTGTTGCCATGGTGATGATTAACACTAATCACTAGAGGATTGTTGTCACTATGGCAACAGCAGGAGCAGCAGAGGTTGTGGGATGGGGGGAGGCCCATTTAAAGACATTGGTCACTGGGGAGAGGGGGAGGGAGGTGAGGAGGGGGAGGAGGTGAGGAGGAGGAGGAGGAGGGAGGTGAGGAGGGGGAGGAGGTGTTTAATATTCAGAGAATTAAAGCTGCAGCAGGAAATGAGAATGATGAAGAGGAGGAGGAAGAGGAGGAAGGGGAAGATTAAGGGGAGGAAGAGGAAGATGAAGAGGAAGATGAAGAGGAGGAGGAGGACGATGAAGAGGAGGAGGAGGAAAGGGAAGATGAAGAGGAGGAAGAAGAAGAGGAAGATGAAGAAGAGGAGGAGGAGGAGGAGGAGGAGTCTGTTGCTTCATGCTCTTCTCTCTGAACTCTTTTCCCACATCAGCGTTCTGACTGTATGATTTTCTTGTGATGTGAGTTTTTGTTTGTGGCTGTTGTGAAGAATTCAACAATAAACGTGTGTGTTTATCTGTGTATACTGTGTGTACATATGTGTGTATACTGTGTGTACATATGTGTGTATACTGTGTGTACATATGTGTGTATACTGTGTATATATATGTGTGTATACTGTGTGTACTGTATGTGTATACTGTGTATATATATGTGTATATGTGTATGTGTGTATACTTGGTGTGTATGTGTGTATACTGTGTATACTGTGTATATATATGTGTGTATGTGTATGTGTGTATACTGGGTGACGGCCATGCCTCCTGTGCTGTGATCTTGTCCTCTTGGTGTTGCAGAGGCCCAGCAGGAGGGGTCTGGGCACCTGGCCAGGTGTTCCCAGCACACCTCACCAGGCTCTGGGAGGGAGAGCACGAGGGAGGAGTCCTGCTCTCTGCTCTCCACGCTCCTTATTGTCTTGATTTCCACATTGATATGTTGGTTTTTGAGTTAGATGGAATAAATGATGATGTCCTTGCTTTAACGTCTCGTGTCCTCCCCTGTTGTCCGTCAGGGCTTTGAGCCGACGGTGACAAACTGGGGGCTCGTCGAAGTTTTGGTTAGATTTTTTGTTTGTGAACATTTAATCGCCTGATCTCTTTTGTGTTGAAGGCGTCCAGGTGCACTTGATTGTTGGGGTTTCTCAGGCAGTTTTGCAGGGCTGGAGAGGTGACTCCTGGGTGAGTCTTTGTCTCTGAGCATGGTGTGAGCTGGAGTTGGACCCGTTTGTCCAAAGGGGGTGAATACTGACGTGCTGGTGTGTTGGAGCTACAGCTGATTCCCTGGTAGGCACAGCAGCATTGCTCCTTTGAGCTTTGCTGAATTTTGTGTTTTGTTTTTGTAGTGTTGGGGTGAACGCGGTGAGAGGGGAGCATGTCCATGGCTGCGGGGGGGTGGCTAGATTCTGGTCGCTTCTTCATATCAGTGGGCTTAAGTGCATAAATACCCGCCGCAATTAACCACATGAAGACTCGGGTGAGTTACTTTTGTTCTGGTGAGGCAGATCGAGGGGACACTCCTGTTTGCTTTCTGACAGCCAGCGTGTTGATCGCGCTCCTTTGGGCTGGGCTGGTAAAATGGCTCAAGTTAAAGTTATTTTTGAGACTCCATCAGAGCGGTTTTTGGACGGCTGCACAAAAGAGCAGTTATTAAAGATTGCAGACCAGAACAGGGTTGAAATTAGCGACAAAAGACTCAAGGATACAGTTCAGTCTATTTTAAGGGCTAACTTGTATGAGATGGAGATTTTGCCTGGTGGAATGGGAGATGTTGCTGAACCTGCTGGTTCGTCTTCAGAAACAGCTCCGAGCGCTGCTTTGTCCTCTGAACAGCAGAAGGAGCTGCTGCTGTTACAGACGGAGCGTTACAGCAGAGGGGAAACAGTCAGAGAACAGGAGGTCTGAAGCTGACAGTGTTTGTTGACAAATGTATGTGTATATTGTATGTACATATGTGTGTGTACTGTGTGTATATGTGTGTGTGTGTGTACATGTTGATGTAAGCACCAGCAGTAAAACTCATCAAATCAAACATTTATTATCTGAAAACAACAACAACATCGCTTCTGATGGAAAGTGAAGATTCATTTTCCCAACAGCAGCACACACACACACACACACACACACACACACACACACACACACACACACACACACACACACACACACACACACACACACACAGTGTATCAGTATGATAATTTACTGGGCTGTAAGTGTGTCTCACACACACAAATAAGACGAGGTCACGACGTCAGAGTCTCACATCACAGCTTCGTCCCACTGGACGCCTCCGACACACACTTCACACGTGTGTGTGTGTGTGTGTGTGTGTGATATTTTAATAGCAGTGAGGCTGCAGGTAATTACAGTCCGATTGTGTCTGCAGCTGGAGAGAGAGGACGTGAGTCCACACACACAGTGTGTGTATGTAAGTGTGTGTGTTTGGTTTGACCTTTGACCTTCCGATCAGCTGCTGACACAAACATGACAGGATCAGTTATCACAGGTAGAGACCTACCTGTAAAGGGAGTCATCAGCTCTTTGTTTTGAGTGATGTTCCTGCAGTAAAAGTCATATTCATGTTCATCATAAACAACGTTACCGATCAACAGCTGCGCTGGAAAATGTTTTGTTCTTCCATAAAGCGTCAGAGCTACAAGAAGGAGAGAAGTCGGAGCCGATCACAGAGCTTCTTCACATGCAATAACAGCACCTACGAGATAAAGACAACATTGTTGTAAAAATGATTATGTCACATAGACTGTAACCATAGTAACTGCTGACAACAAACATGGAGACGGCTGAAAGCTCACAGCGCCGGGAGGACGTCAGGGTGTCCACTTCCCCTCCAGCTCCAGCTCCAGTCAGCAGAACAGAACCTGGAGGTCCGCTCCGGATCACTGCTGCAGTCAGGCTGATCAGCAGGAGGGAAGAGAAATCATCTTCTTAATCCCACAAGTTACAGACTGATCTGTGAGCTCTGCTCCCGTCAGTGAGCGGCTCCGGATCAGAACCTGATGAGACAGTTTATTCCTCCAGAAGGTCTGGATCTGCTCCCACTCTCTCCTGCAGAGCTGGAGGCTCTGAACAGCAACACACTTTTATTGGAGCGACGTCTAGTGGCAGGAAACAC
The DNA here is from genome assembly GCA_039737535.1 of Lagodon rhomboides. NCBI lineage: Eukaryota > Metazoa > Chordata > Actinopteri > Spariformes > Sparidae > Lagodon > Lagodon rhomboides. The sequence goes on along the minus strand of CM077804.1, from coordinate 27,666,593 downwards.
AAACTGTACATTCACACTAACATAACAACTGTTCACGTGTTGGAATTCAGAGAACACGAGTTACAACAGAGGCCCACTGATGCTGCAGAGACACAAGCTGATGGACAATACTTCAATACAATAACTGTAACGACTAGTCTGTGTGTGTGTGTGTGTGTGTGTGTGTGTGTGTGTGTGTGTGTGTGTGTGTGTGTGTGTGTGTGTGTGTGTGTGTGTGTGTGTGTGTGTGTGTGTGTGTGTGTGTGTGTGTGTGTGTGTGAGCAGTCAGTGAGAGCTGTTGAAGGAAATAACTGCAGAGAGACTCGTCCATCTCTGAATACTGATGATATTCAACTGTCTGCTGCAAGTCCCCTGACACACACACACACACACACACACACACACACACACACACACACACACACACACACACACACACAGACACACACTCTCAAAGATGATTGGTATTCCTGTCAGGAGGATATGATGGTGAAGACTGACAGTCATCCATTTACATCTCTGTCTGTGTTCGACAGACAGACAGACAGACAGACAGACAGACAGACAGACAGACAGACAGACAGATGGACAGACAGACAGACAGACAGACAGACAGACAGACAGACAGACAGACAGACAGGTAAATGAGTGTGAGGAAATTTTGATTGACAGGTTGACGTCCAGTCAGCTGTCAGGATCTTTGGTGGAGACGAGGTGATGAGAGCCAGATAATGGAATCTGCTCCACACACACACACACACACACACACACACACACACACACACACACACACACACACACACACACACACACACTGTAACACACACACACACACACACACTGTAACACACACACACACACACTCTGATAAGTCTGGTATTACTGCAGACTGGAGGAGGACTGTGTGTGATGACAGTTTGAGTGAACTGCTCCTTTAAAGGCCGTCAGCCTGCAGCACTTCATTAACGCAGCACATTAAACACACAGGTAGACAGACAGGTGAGCTGGAGGGGAGACACGCAGCTCATCACGTTTAGACAAATCATTTAAATCAGACACGAGAGGCCCGACGTCGCCCGCCGGCAGCAGCAGACTGCTGATCGTCAGCAGGACTGAACCACCAGCGGCCTCGGCCTCAGTCCACATCCTGACTGAACCTGATCCCTGAACCTCTAAGACCCTCTGTCAGCCTGCACCTGTTCACCAGATACCCTCAGACTTGCACACCTGTCCCAGTCACAGGAGTCCAAGTCCACCTGCTCACCTGTCTCAGGTCCGTCAGCTCCAGGTGAACACGACCGGCTGGACTGAAACAACGCAGCCTCAGAGACGGAGGACTGACAGCAGAGGTCGCAGCACTGAGGCGGGTGTCTTGCTGGGTTTGACTCATGGTAGCTGGAGCTGCATCAGCAGAGAGGACCACTAACTGCACTGCCAAATGAGCTCACGAGCTAATAGCAGCTACTTTTAGCAGAAGTTAGCGGTTACTTTGGCAACAACGCTACAGTTATCTGTTGATTAAGAAACTAAATGACCGTGTGGTGCTGGTCCGGAGGTGGCATGCTTGTTAGCAGCAGTTAGCAGTTACTATGGCAACAC
>CM077804.1:27642515-27660015 GCA_039737535.1 Lagodon rhomboides | reverse complement strand
GACACCATTGGCTGGTCAGTGGAGTGTTGATGTTTCCTGATTGGCTGTTGCTCTCAAACATGAAGTGTACAGCTGCTTGTTACCTAAAGTAACTCGAGGTTCTCTGAGTGAAGCAGCAGCCATGTAGTCACTTACACCTGACAGAACCTCACACTTACACCTGACAGAACCTCACACTTACACCTGACAGAACCTCACACTTACACCTGACAGAACCTCACACTTACACCTGACAGAACCTCACACTTACACCTGACAGAACCTCACACTTACACCTGACAGAACCTCACACTTACATCTGACAGAACCTCACACTTACACCTGACAGAACCTCACACTTACACCTGACAGAACCTCACACTTACACCTGACAGAACCTCACACTTACACCTGACAGAACCTCACACTTACACCTGACAGAACCTCACACTTACACCTGACAGAACCTCACACTTACACCTGACAGAACCTCACACTTACACCTGACAGAACCTCACACTTACACCTGACAGAACCTCACACTTACACCTGACAGAACCTCACACTTACACCTGACAGAACCTCACACTTACACCTGACAGAACCTCACACTTACACCTGACAGAACCTCACACTTACACCTGACAGAACCTCACACTTACACCTGACAGAACCTCACACTTACACCTGACAGAACCTCACACTTACACCTGACAGAACCTCACACTTACACCTGACAGAACCTCACACTTACACCTGACAGAACCTCACACTTACACCTGACAGAACCTCACACTTACACCTGACAGAACCTCACACTTACACCTGACAGAACCTCACACTTACACCTGACAGAACCTCACACTTACACCTGACAGAACCTCACACTTACACCTGACAGAACCTCACACTTACACCTGACAGAACCTCACACTTACACCTGACAGAACCTCACACTTACACCTGACAGAACCTCACACTTACACCTGACAGAACCTCACACTTACACCTGACAGAACCTCACACTTACACCTGACAGAACCTCACACTTACACCTGACAGAACCTCACACTTACACCTGACAGAACCTCACACTTACACCTGACAGAACCTCACACTTACACCTGACAGAACCTCACACTTACACCTGACAGAACCTCACACTTACACCTGACAGAACCTCACACTTACACCTGACAGAACCTCACACTTACACCTGACAGAACCTCACACTTACACCTGACAGAACCTCACACTTACACCTGACAGAACCTCACACTTACACCTGACAGAACCTCACACTTACACCTGACAGAACCTCACACTTACACCTGACAGAACCTCACACTTACACCTGACAGAACCTCACACTTACACCTGACAGAACCTCACACTTACACCTGACAGAACCTCACACTTACACCTGACAGAACCTCACACTTACACCTGACAGAACCTCACACTTACACCTGACAGAACCTCACACTTACACCTGACAGAACCTCACACTTACACCTGACAGAACCTCACACTTACACCTGACAGAACCTCACACTTACACCTGACAGAACCTCACAATTACACCTGACAGAACCTTACACTTTCTGTGACGTGATGTGTTCTGATGATGTCGTGACGACTGTCACGGTTCTGAAGACAGAAAGAACGAAATCATTCAGACTTCAGACTATAAATCCTGTTCAGTGTTTACTGTGTAAAGTCACACGAACAAATCATCCTTCCTTCATCGTGTTGATTATTAATATCATTGATCAACCTTCATGTCGATTCTTTAAGCATCAGAATCCAACAGCAGAAACAACATCTACCCACACTGACTCAGAAGACATGTGACAAACGTTCGGTCAGTCTGCAGACAAAGAGAGGAAGTCCTCCTCAGGGCCTCTCTGTATAAAGTGGGAGGTGCACACAGCACCTCCTGGTGGTGTGGAGGGGAGTCAACTTACCCCTGAGCCAATTACATGCCAGCGTCTGGATGACATCATGTAGCCAATGAGATTTCAAATCTGTGAATATATAACTGAAATGGTTTTAAGGCCCTAAGTTTATGTAGTTAACGGCTGTTTTTCCACCTCAGAACTTGCTCAGACTATTTTAATTGCACAAAGTGAGTTTAAATAAGAAAATAAAGAACTGTGATGAGTTCCTCTCACTGCCTGAGCTCATAAAAACTATGTGTCTTTTCATTTTCAGTGATATTTGGACTAATTTGAACTTGGACCATGTAAAACTATATGATGTGGCCCAACTGTGTTTTCCAGCTAAGAGGGGCAGTTACAGGTCAACTCAGGCTGACTTTGAGTTTAAAAAATAAATAATTCAGTTCAAACTCCTATAAGTTAATGACAGAAGCAGGTACAGAGCCGGACACCACGTCTGACCTCCAGCTGGTTCAGCAACAGCTGAGTTCCCTTTAGGACGGACTGACGGAGACGTTTAGGATCATTTAACAGACATTCCCTAAGAAATGACAAATTCATGATTTCCCTTTAAAAGAAGCAGAAAAGGAAAATACTCAAGTAAAGTCAGCTGTACCTCAGAGCTGCGGGAAATGAACTAAATTATTTTCTTAAATAATGTTTCAAAACCTTGAGACTGAACTTGAGATAAAAAATACAGCGGCCATATTGTCTTTGTCCTCAGTGTGTGTGTGTGTGTGTGTGTGTGTGTGTGTGTGTGTGAAGCAAAAAATAGATTAGGAGGAAATAAGTGAGCAGTGTGTGTGAAACCAAAAAAAAGTGTGACTGTCGACCTTTTCCTCAGATCGACTCAGTGAGCGCTCACGCTAACAGGTGCTAATGAACACACACACACACACACACACACACACACACACACACACACACACACACACACACACACACACAGCGGTGTCGGGGTTAAACAGTGTGTGTGGAGACGTTGCTCTAAAAGATCCATTAGTGTCAGATTATTAACGAGTTTTGAAAGTTATTGGGAGATTCATTAACGAGCTGCTGCTGCGGTTAGCGCCTGTCACACCGCCACTTCCTGCCCGTCTGTCCGTCGGAGACCTGATTGGACGACAGACAGGTTTAATTGGTGGAGTGATTTAACGAGGTGAAAGAGAGAGAGACATCAGACGGCCTTTATCTTTAATATCTGTCCAATAATACACATCTTCACATGTTATTGATTACTGATTGATTGAACTTTCCGATGTTTTTATTCCAACAAATCTATTCTTACATTAAGTTAACACAAACAGTGTTTAGTTTGTATTAATATATAGTATAATATATATAATATATAGTTAATATTAAATATAGAATTATGTTTTTATTAATATAACACTTCCAACTTAATATAAATTAACGTCAGTCAGATCTATAACCCAGCCCCCCCACCTCCTCACCACCTGTCTGTCTCCACCCGTCTGTCTCCACCCGTCTATCTCCACCTGTCTGTTTCCACCTGTCTGTCTCCACCTGTCTGTCTCCACCTGTCTGTCTCCACCCGTCTGTCTCCACCTGTCTGTCTCCACCTGTCTGACTCCACCTGTCTGTCTCCACCTGTCTGTCTCCACCTGTCTGTCTCCACCTGTCTGTCTCCACCTGTCTGTTTCCATCTGTCTGTTTCCACCTGTCTGTCTCCACTTGTCTGTCTCCACCCGTCTGTTTCCATCTGTCTGTCTCCACCTGTCTGTCTCCACCTGTCTGACTCCACCTGTCTGTTTCCACCTGTCTGTCTCCACCTGTCTGTCTCCACCTGTCTGTTTCCACCTGTCTGTCTCCACCTGTCTGTTTCCATCTGTCTGTCTCCACCTGTCTGTCTCCACCTGTCTGACTCCACCTGTCTGACTCCACCTGTCTGTTTCCACCTGTCTGACTCCACCTGTCTGTCTCCACCTGTCTGTCTCCACCTGTCTGACTCCACCTGTCTGTCTCCACCTGTCTGTCTCCACCTGTCTGTCTCCACCTGTCTGTCTCCACCTGTCTGTCTCCACCTGTCTGACTCCACCTGTCTGTCTCCACCTGTCTGTCTCCACCTGTCTGTCTCCACCTGTCTGTCTCCACCTGTCTGTCTCCACCTGTCTGTCTCCACCTATTTGCCTCTCTGACTGAAACATTGATCAGAATATTAGAAAAAATTGAATTCCAGCAGAAGAAACTGTCACTTGATGTGTGTCTGTGTGTGTGTGTGTGTGTGTGTGTGTGTGTGTGTGTGTGTGTGTGTGTGTGTGTGTGTGTGTGTGTGTGTGTGTGTGTGTGTGTGTGTGTGTGTGTGTGTGTGTGTGTGTGCAGTGTAGATATTGATGTTGTGAGGTAATACATTTTACCATCTGACAACCTGCCTTCAGGCCAGCTCATTACACACACACACACACACACACACACACACACACACACACACACACACACAGCCTCTGTGCTATGAAGTTGTGACCTTGTGCGACCTTCCCTCTGGCTCACACACATGTGTGTGTTTGTACATTATTAATGAGTACTGACGCAGTACTGTGAGTATAGTTACTACACACAGGTAAAGTTACTACACTTTTGGTTGAGATGTGAACTCATGTCTCAGCGGAGTTAACCAGCTCAGAGAGAGAAGATCCGGCTGAAGGTTGAACCTGAAGAAAAGTCTGTTTCATCCCTCTGGACAGAAAAACTAACCGTGTTCAAACTGCACCATGCAGAGAAACGTCATGTTTAGTGACTTCAGCATGTTTGTCCCACTGTAATACTGACATCCTGCAGCCAAGTTCAGCCAAATTAAAATGAAGACACAAACAACAGTCTCGCTAGCTAGCTTTTATCAAGCTAGCTAGCTCAACCAGGCTTACCTGCTCGCTGTTTCCTCCAGGATCCACTCTGCGACGATGAGACAATGAGATGGCGGCGCGACGAGCGAACGAACGCAACGGATGAAGTTTAGTATACGGGTTTTTTTGTTTTTGTTTTTTGTAGTTTGTTTGGTTTTGTTTAGTTTTGTACACTCACATACACGCACATGCACACGCACACTTGTGTCGCATACCTTTGGATGACCGAGCTGAGGGTTGATCCCACGTCCACATGTTGCAGAGCGGCGTCTTAAACCACTGGACCATCTTCAGCGCTGAAACCAGCCGACAGCCAGAGAGAGAAAGAGGGTCAGACCGAAGTTCAAACGTCACAACATAAAACTGTTTCAAATTCAGATCTCAGACGCTGAAACATGTTCGTGTTTCACAATGACAAACTAAAGTCACAACTCACATCTGCAGATAAAAGTGTTTAAATAATGTAGACATTTAATTATTGACTATTTCAAGTTGAGCAAAAGCAAGTCACAGCTGAATAGCTCAACTGGTTGTTGTAGTGGTTTCAATCTCAGAGGTTGTTGGTTCAAGACCTGTTGGAGTCAAACATTATGTCAGTTGTGTCTCCCAGCAAAGACGTTTTCCTTTGTTTAGGTTCACACACAGAACATTCAAATTCACATGATGGGCGCTCAGGTAGTCGAGTGGTTAGCATCACACGCCATGTATGCAGTGGACCCCAGTACGATTCCGGCTGAAGGAACATTGCTGCATGTCTCACTCCCTTTTCCTGTGTCCCTACTGTCAAATGAAGGCGTCTGTGCCTGGAAAACAAAAAGAATTCTTCATCACATCCAAACCTTGGTCCAAATTGTGACAAACAAACACCAGAGGTCAGTCAAAGTCACAGCCGAGTAGCTCAGCTGGTTGTTGCAGTGGTTTCAATCTCAGAGGTTGTTGGTTCACAACCTGTTGGAGTCAAACATTCTGTCAGTTGTTTCTCCCAGCGAAGATGTTTTCCTTTGTTTAGGTTCACACACAGAACATCCACATTAATTATAAATAAACATTTATTTGTTTACAAACAAACTTTATGTCACCACTCAGCAGTAATCAATGTGAGGTGATAACTTGTTCAGTGTGTATGTGCTTGATGTCCTTCCTGTCACCTCAGTGCTCACACACACACACACACACACACACACACACACACACACGCTCCCTCTAATGACAGCAGGTTGAGTGTAATAGCCCTTTAATTGGCTCTTTTGCTATTAGTTTGTCACATCTACATCCTGCTGAGTGTCTGTGTGTGTGTGTGTGTGTGTGTGTGTGTGTGTGTGTGTAAGGACTGTCTCTGCGTGATAGATAGCCTCATTTAAACCTCACACACACACACACACACACACACACACACACACACACACACACACACTGTGAGGGCCTGGAGGAAGCGTTGACCGCAGTGTCGCCGTAGCGATATGTGAAGGATGAATCTCATTGGCTGGTTACATCTTCATACCAGCTTTCGGTCACCATAGCGACCAACATCCATCATAACCAGAAGTCATATCTGCTCAGCTGCCCAGGAGCAAGGCACGTCCCCGGACGACCTCCGACCCTGGTAACAGGATTACCTACATATTGATTATTGTTTGGACCAATAGATAGATAGACAGACTGTGACATCACGTGTTGACACTGATGAGTCTGAAATATGTTTATATAAATACTTTATGTATTTATAAATACTATGTACATGAATACTATAAATGCAGATATTAATACGGATGGCTCTGTCATCTTCAGTCTAGTCTGGGATCGCTGGTGAGCTCAATTTTAGTTCTTCTGTGGAAAGCTGGTCGACATGTCGTCCTGAGTGAAGAGGGAGTCCTGCTGCTCGGGCTCGAGGTGAAGTCTGAACATCGGTCGGGAGTCGTTCCACCACTGAGGCGCCAGAACAGAGAAGAGTCGCGACTTCGCTGAGCGACCTGTGTTTGCTCTCAGCGATGTCGTGGAGCGAAGCGCTGTGGATGCACTGCAGCGGTTCCGTCTCTGAGGCTGGAGTCCAGACGAGATGACCAGCGCTTGGACCAGGAGTTGTGTCGCGTCCTTTGTGATCTTTTGTCATCTAACAACCCCGAGTTGTTTCCTGCAGCGCCACCATCAGGTCACGTGGTCTAATAACACTGTTCACACTTTCACTTTGTTATTTAAAGTGTTTCAATGAGGCGTCAGACGTCACTGTGTGTGTGTGTGTGTGTGTGTGTGTGTGTGTGTGTGTGTGTGGCTCTGCTGCAGAACACTTCCTGCTTATCACACGAGGACACACACAGCGTCGTCTTTCAACCGCTGAACAAACACACAAACACTCACATGAAGCACAGTTAAGACGTCTGAGTCTATTTTAGTCATCAAACAGCTTCGTTAGGGCCACGAGGCCCCCGGGGGCCCCTATCAGTGCTGACAGCTGTGTGTGTCTGTGTGTGTGTGTGTGTGTGTGTGTGTGTGTGTGTGTGAGGACTCAGTCAGACTAACAGTTTCTTTTTCAGTCGAGTGTTTTCTGTTGGTTCACTTTGACGAGTAAATCTGAACACTTCTAAAAGTGTGTGTGATGCTTGTGTGTGTGTTATTGTGTGTGTGTGTAACCGCGTGTGTGTGTGTGGTTAGAAACAGGAAGTTGATAGTTGAAAACAGGAAGTAATACGTAAAGTTTGGGTAAGTTTGAATCAGTCAGGTGAGTCTCAGGCCCCGTCCGGCCGATCGTCCACACGGATCCTGTCAACGCACTTTTTTGAAAACGGGTCTCGCAGCCCCTCTGTTCTCGTGTGGATGGTGAATCTGCATACTTTTCAATACGATGACGTCATCGCCCCGCCCCTCGACCTCTGAACCCCGCGACGTCTCATTACAACAACAGCAGCGATGGCGGACTCCAGCTTGTGTTGGTGCTGCAGACGATATTGAGCCTATCAGAGTTACTGGGGAGAAACATTCTGCTGCTCTGACACGACGCTGAGTGAAACAGGATTATGGACCACTGACGAGCCATTTTCATCTTCTTGTTGTGTTCGGTTTCGGTGTGCGGCTGTCTGTTTGTATACAGCGCTAAAGCTTTCTGTGCATGCTCCGTCTCTTCTTCTCTGGTTTTGGTGATTTTCCAGCGCCACCTGTAGGCCTGGCACATGAACTACAGCGTGTTGAGTCGTTACAGTGGATCCGTGTGGACGCAGATATTCTGGAAACGAAGCCGAGGAAGACGGGAGAACAGATCGTTTTGGTCCGTGTGGACGGGGCCTGAGTGGTGGGTGGCCTCTGATTGGCTGTCGTCATCTGATGTGTTAATGAGCTGTAAACTGAAACAGGAAGTGTCCTGCTGTAATACAGATCCTATCAAAATAAAACAACAGTTTCCTGAGAAACAGGCAACCATAGAAACCATCCTGCTAATCAGAAGCACACACACACACACACACACACACACACACACACACAGTAACACACACACACACACACACAGACACACACACAGTAACACACACACAGACACACACACACACACACACAGACACACACACAGTAACACACACACAGACACACACACAGACACACACACACACAGTAACACACAGACACACACACACACACAGTAACACACACACAGACACACACACACACAGACACACACACACACACACACACACAGAGACACACACACACCTGTAAGAGCTCCGACACAATAAAGCGCATCACAGCGAGTCTTTAAACAGTTTGGAGGTTTATTGTTTCTCTTTTTATTCAAACCTTCTCAGTTTTTATTGGCTGCAGCCGCCGACTCCGCCTCCAGCAGGACGCCTATATTTGGTTAGCACATATTGACAGGATGCACATATTTGGTTATAAGAGATTATATTATATTATAGGGTCTGTGTGTGTGTGTGTGTGTGTGTGTGTAATATTATAACACACACACACACACACACACAGGAGAGGAGGAGAGGACAGTGTCTGGTCTCTTCAGCAGCACTCATGTGAGGTTCTGATCCACAGACTAAGTCGTGCCGGTTGGATCTCACCTGAGCTCTGAGCTGAACTCAGTCCCCCACAATCCTCCAGGTTTCCCTCTGAGGTTTGGATTCACACAGAGAGTAAAAATCTAACAAAACAACAAAGAGGTCATAACACAGAAATAAACTACATGTATGTGCTGCTCCGGTGTGTGAGTGTAGCTGGTTCAATATGTTGCAAATATCACAATCTATTTTATTTCTAATCTTTTATTTTGGTGAACGTTCTCAAACCTGTGCTAATATTTCCATGTTCTCTATGTCCACATGTCTGTGAAGTCAGCGTTAAACTGAATACGTTGATGTTTGGTTCCGTGTCAGCTGTTGTAGCGGGGGACTTTAATTACTGGTACACAACGACGTGATAGTGACGTAGCTGTACCTGCCGGGCAGAACGTGGGGAGCTTCCGCTGGTGAGGTGAGTTGTGACGCTCTCTGTCTGTTCGCGTCATTTACTCTGTCTGACACTGAACATAAACGGAACCACGTCACTGCTAACGGAATCACGTCACTGCTAAAGGAACCACGTCACTGCTAACGGAACCACGTCACTGCTAACGCACTGCTCAATATATTTACGTTTGTTTTGGTTTCCGGTGAAAACCGCCGTTTGTTTCGTCACATTTGACGGAGGTTTTGCCTCATTTGCATATTTTATGACCCGCTGCAGGAGACTGAGAGCAGCTGACTGTGTGTGTGTGTGTGTGTGTGTGTGTGTTACTGTGTGTGTGCGTGAGTGTTACTGTGTGTGTGCGTGAGTGTTACTGTGTGTGTGCGTGAGTGTTACTGTGTGTGTGCGTGTGTAGGTGAAACAATGTGCAGATTCTGGTTCCTGGTCCGAGCTGCTCCGCGGGCCTGGTGGTTCTGGTGGTTCTGGACCGGATGCTGTGGGACCACAGCTCCTTGTGTTTGAGCTGAATGTGGTCTCTGATGATCCTGGTGGACTGTCATGCTTTGTCTTCTGGCTCCTGTCTTCTGTCTTCTGTCTGTCGTCTGTCTGTCTGTCGTCTGTCTTCTGTCTTCTGTCTGTCTTCTGTCTGTCTTCTGTCTGTCGTCTGTCTGTCTTCTGTCTTCTGTCTTCTGTCTGTCTTCTGTCTGTCTTCTGTCTTCTGTCTGTCTTCTGTCTGTCGTCTGTCGTCTGTCTTCTGTCTTCTGTCTTCTGTCTGTCTGTCTCCTGTCTCCTGTCTTCTGTCTTCTGTCTTCTGTCTGTCTTCTGTCCCCTGGGCTTTTCTTTGCCGGCCACCTTTTTGCTGTTTGGACTTCAGCTTTGTTTGATGAAGCCTGTCTGCTTCGTAGGTTTCGTTCCCTTTGGTCAAACTGTGATGAGGATCCTCAGAGGTTCTGTAGAAGCTGCAGAGGATCCTGGAGTCCACGTTGACGTCCTCCAGCTGCAGAGGAGGACCGGTCGACGTCTTGCTGTCTCTGTGACAGTGTCGGTGTGGTGTGGAGGACTTCTGCTGTTCCTCCTCCGGTAAGATCTGAGTCCTGGTGACGTTCAGTCAGGACGACTGGCTTCTTAATGTGAATACTTTAAATCTGACTCGCAGAATAATTGTGGTGTGAATCAGTTCATTCAGTCTGTGACATTACTGCTGCGTCTGTCAGCCTCGGCTGCTGCGACCGTCCGGATCCACACACACATCTGTAACACTTTCCTAGAAAGAGGAAAGTCGCTTCTCGTGGTGTAAATGTTTGGTCATTCGCCTAAATTCGAGCATGTGGGACCCTCAACATCAAACGTTCAGTTAAATGTTCGGGTTAGAGTTTATTATCTGCAGATCAAACTTTAGAGATGCGAAAGTAAAGACTCATCTTCAGGATGAATCGTTAATGAAGCCTTTCAGCGGCGACACACAGAACATGTCAGAAAAACACAACGTACAGGAATTTAAAGAGAGCGTCGTCTAAACGCTGACAGCAGCAGCAGGAGGTCGTCAGCAGAGGACGCCTTCACTTTACTGGGACTCTGTTTCTCTAAAGTCGACACAGAAGAAAATCTTTAACTGCACTTTTCACACACACACACACACACACACACACACACACACACACACACACACACACACACACACAGACTCAATTAGCTCCTCTGTAGAAGACAAAAGCATAAACAGCGCTCGCTAACTGTCTGAACGCCGCCTCAGCAGAAACTAAACTGGTAACATCTCAATCCTCTGTTGGATTCACACACACACACACACACACACACACACACACACACACACACACACACAGATATTGTAATGAATATCCAGGTTGCCCACAGCAGCAGCAGCAGCAGGATGTTGTTGTATTCAGCAGATTTGAGGTTTTCCCGGCGGACTCTGACAGTCGGACTAAACGTCTTCAAACGTCTTCAGAGTTTGTGCCTGCAGGCCGAACACACACATCACACATCTGTTCAACAATGACAACATGCAAAACACTGATGCTACACTGCTGCTGTTATCAGGCTCTTCTGCAGGAGCTCTTTCAACCGCTCGCTGCAGCACTTCGCCTTCAAAGATCATCTTAAAGTCTGAACAATCACCATCAGCTCAGTCCTGAGGCGAGACTGAACGCACGTCACACGGAGACGAGCTGATGGTGAATCATCTGTCCTGACAGGACGACACGGATCAGCTGTTTACAGTACAACAATAACTCTCTGTGTTAATCTCTCGTCTTGTCTCCTTCACATCAGCTGGCCACAAAGATCTGCAAGAAACTTTGGCAACAACAAAACTTGTAGAAGAAGAAACGAGCAGAATGTTGAGGATCGTGTGTCCGTACAGGAAGTTAGCATGAAGGCGGTGAGTTAGCATGTTGTAACACACATCTGTTCACAAACTGTCAGAGCAGCTGGCAGCTCATCACTGACTCGTCTTCAAGCTCAGGAAACCATCTTCTCTCACGTCAGCGATGTTTCTGTCCGTCTGCAGAGAAACACCAGGAGGCGTCTGCAGATCCGGACCACAACTCATCCGCACCTGAGAGCTGCAGGTGGGCACACGCTGCTATCAGGCCTGTGATTGGTCCATCTTCAGGGGTCCACATCTAGACTGCTTCACCTGGATTAGTGGCTGCAGACTACCCATGATGCTCTGGGGAAGCTGATGAAGATGAAGCAGCGTGTTGCCGTGGTAACCGGTGATGTTTGTATGAGCTGAGTGACTTTGTTTCGACAGTGAGAGTGTAAATGTCACCTGTGACACACTGCTGTTGTTTGGATGCAGAGCACACACACACACACACACACACACACACACACACACACACACACACACACACACACACACACACATACACACACACACACTCTCACACACACACACACACACACACACACACACACACACACACACACAGTGATAATCTGATGCTAATAAAGCAGCAGTGTGTTGGCAGAGGGCCGACTGGTGACCTTTACATGATGATGAAAGACAAATGTCACCAGTGTAACAGTGTGTGTGTGTGTGTGTGTGTGTGTGTGTGTGTGTGTGTGTGTGTTACTGTGACTTTGACTGCTGGAGTTCAGAGAAGAGCTGCTCTGTCTCTCAGGTGAGTTGCTGACCTGTGAGGGCGGAGCTTAAAGCCTGAAGACACTTGTTTTAACCAAGCAACGTAACTTATTTTAAAGTCACTCCTCCTGTCCTCCTCCTCCTCCTCCTCCTCCTCCTCCTCCTCCTCCTCCTCCTGCTCCTCCTGTCCTCCTCCTCCTCCTCCTCCCTCCCTCCCTCCTCCTGCTCCTCCTCCTCCTCCTGTTCCTCCTGTCCTCCTCCTCCTCCTCCTCCTCCTCCTCCTTCCCTCCTCCTGCTCCTCCTCCTCCTCCTGCTCCTCCTGTCCTCCTCCTCCTCCTCCCTCCCTCCTCCTCCTCCTCCTCCTGCTCCTCCTCTCCATACTAACCTTGTTTTACCTTCATCTCTTCGTCCCTCCTGGTTTCTTTTCATTTTTCCGTCTTCGTTGTTCAAACTGAATTTCACTCACAGTGTGTGTGTGCGTGTGTGTGTGTGTGTGTGTGTGTGTGTGTGTGTGGTATATGATGGTGTCTGTTGCCGTGGTGACGGGTAATGGGAAATTGATTGTGACAAAACGACATTACAGACGAACATTTCCATAAGAGTTTATTTACGTCGTGTTACCGCGGGGACATCATCTCCCTTCATATTCCTGCTCCGCCGCCGCGGCGCTGATGTGATGCGGGCAGGTCGTCCCGGCTGCGGCGGCGGCCTCTGGGGGAATCGAACCTGCGTCGTCCGCTAACAAATGAACAGCCCCGCCAAACGGGCCACAGTCATCTCTTCATTTAACCCGAGCGGCGCTACGGCCGCCCCGCACACTCCAAATCAAGACTTAATTTCATTCCCATGATGCCCTGCTTCAGCGCGGCGCCGGCGTTTGGTCGGTGGTTTATTGGCAGATATGAAGGAGGCGACGGGCCGCGGCGGGTAATTATAGCTGTAATAACCCGCCGTCGTCCATGTAGATGGAAACAAATCATATGTATATCAACAGGCTCTCAGGTGCAGGCAGAGGGGCTGATGGGTATTTGATTTGTCCTGGTTCCTCCTTAATATCAGACACAACATTCATTTCCAACCAATCAGCTGCCGCCCTGCGAGTCAGTGTGAGTCTGTGTGACTGTGTGAGTCTGTGTGAGTCTGTGTGAGTCTGTGTGTGACTGTGTGACTGTGTGAGTCTGTGTGACTGTGCGAGTCAGTGTGAGTCTGTGTGAGTCTGTGTGAGTCAGTGTGAGTCTGTGTGAGTCTGTGTGAGTCTGTGTGAGTCTGTGTGAGTCTGTGTGACTGCGTAGTCAGTGTGAGTCTGTGTGAGTCTGTGTGAGTCAGTGTGAGTCTGTGTGAGTCTGTGTGAGTCTGTGTGACTGTGAGTCTGTGTGACTGTGTGTGTCAGTGTGAGTCTGTGTGAGTCAGTGTGAGTCTGTGTGACTGTGTGAGTCTGTGTGAGTCTGTGTGAGTCTGTGTGTGACTGTGTGAGTCTGTGTGAGTCTGTGTGAGTCTGTGTGTGACTGTGTGAGTCTGTGTGTGTCAGTGTGAGTCTGTGTGTGACTGTGTGAGTCTGTGTGAGTCTGTGTGAGTCAGTGTGTAACTGTGTGAGTCTGTGTGACTGTGTGTGACTGTGTGTGACTGTGTGAGTCTGTGTGTGACTGTGTGAGTCTGTGTGTGACTGTGTGTGACTGTGTGAGTCTGACCCGTACCTGTAGTCACCTGACCCGTACCTGAGGTCACCTGACCCGTACCTGAGGTCACCTGACAGCTCATTCAACCACAAAAAGAAAAACATTCAGAAATGTGTGAGGTCAAAGGTCAGAGGTCAGTCAAACTGAAGGGGCGGCTCCCTTTACGGTAGGAAGTGACTCTGCGTGCATCGCCCCTCCCTCTGTCGTCCTGTTGATGTGATCTGATTGGATGGCTGATCTCTCTGTCATCATCTAATATTAACAAGCTGCAGCTATCAACAACTAACGAGCAGCTGAGCTCATTAATTATTAACGAGGTGGTGAGTTCATGTTTTAACGACATCGTCCTGTCATACAGCATCACGTCACACACGCACACACACACACACACACACACACACACACACACACACACACACACACACACACACACACACACACACACACAGTGATTTAGAATAATTAATGAGCTGCTGCCGCATTCCTATTGGCCTAAGTTTCACTAATACATTTAATTATTAATGAGGAGGCGTGGCTAATGCATCATTTACACTCGTTGATTTGTTTGAATATTGAGACTGAATGAGACATAATGACCTGGATGATGGACTTAAACACACCGTTTGGCCTCCCCACGCACACACACACACACACACACACACACACACACCGGACACACACACACACACACACACACACACACACACACACACACACACACACACACACACACACACACACACACACACAAAATGTTCAGACTGAACTGGAAGCTGTGAATCAGCTGAGTGTGACTGACAGCTGCATCACTGACTCTTTATCCGTCCTTTAATTTGAAAGTCCTGTTAAATCAGTGCTTCCTGTCACATGACCTCACAGAGGCGCTGTCAGTCAGAGAGAGAGAGGCTGCTGTTTTATTGATGCTGAACCTCGATCATCCGATTTAGGTGAAAGACACTAAAGTGAAGTCATTAATAATTAATGAGGCTGAACAACAACTAGATAATGGAGCACTCTGTGTGTGTGTGTGTGTGTGTGTGTGTGTGTGTGTGTGTGTGTGTGTGTGTGTGAGTGACAACAACAATAGCCTTTTAGCAGAACATGCTAACTGAAATGTCTCCTGATGTGTTTTTAAAGCTGCCTGTCTGCGTTCTGTCACTTCCTGTTTGTTCCACACTGCTGCTCCCTCCTCCATCCTCCTCCTCCATCCTCCTCCTCCATCCTCCTCCTCCATCATCATCATTATCCTCATCTTCTTCATCATCATCATCAGAAGTGAGGGGAAAGACATGACACCAATCATGTGAGTCATGTTGTGTTTTTGAGGCTCTGAGAGGTCAAAATGTTGGTCAGTTGAATCAGTCTGATCCAAACAGTGTTCAGCACTCACAGTTCTGTGTTGTTGTTATTAAATAATAAACGTGTTGTGTTGAAGCTTCAGATGTGACTGAACACTGAACTGATGTCATAGAATTTAAATGTAATTAAAATGATAACAGTTGATGTTTGATAAATGTTTTCTCAGTGTTGTGTGAATGTTTGAGGCTCAGTGTGACGTCACAGCCAGACAGAACAACGTAGAATCAGATAAGATAGAAGAGAAGCGTTTCATACAGCAGATCTGTGTTCACACCTGTGAAATGATCCAGACACAACACCATGAACACAAAGCAGATCCAAACGGAGAAAACATACTGACAACAATCACTTCCTGTTTTATTTTGTAGGGTTCACCCCCCCGTGTCACGCTGTTTCCTGCCCTCCTCAGTGATTGGCCTGATGAGTTTCACCTGTCGCTGGCCGTCAGTGCTGTGGCCTCAGCGCTGCTCTTCACTGGTTTGTGCCTGACTCTAAAACTTTCTCTTTAGTTTCTGTATTCTGTGTTTTTCCTGACAGAATGAATCCAACAGACAAAGTTTCATGTGTGTCTGATCGAACTGATGATTCTGTGGCGTTTCGTCACAGCTGATCGACTCTTCAGACACTTTGAATGTTCGATGACATTTTTATTTTGAAACTCTGCTCTCTCTTTCCTGCAGTGATTCGAGGTGTTTCCGTCCGACGGACTGCAGATTGGACGATATTTTCTTCTATAATTTGAGCTGTCAGCTGGTCTGCTGTCCACACCTCCTCCTCCTCCTCCTCCTCCTCCTCCTCCTCCTGCTCGCCTCTCCTCGCTGGGTCATTTGTCATGGAGGAAATCACCGCTCAAATCTTCCACGGCGGTAATATCTCTGTCATTCACCCTCCTCCCCCTCCTCCCTCCCCCTCCCCCTCTCATCTCTGTGCGATGCTATCGGAGGAGAGGAGGTGACAGTCCATCAGAGCACCTCCTCTCTGCTCCCCTGATAACACTCCATGCTTATAATGTTAAGAAGATGATAAGAAATAATAGTCTTTCTTCCTTTCATGTAGCGGTCGGAGAGGAACCATCGGGGCCGAGGAGCCGACATCCATCACCTGCTATTTATCAGCGGCGAGCGGCCGACGGAGCGCCGCAAAGTTTTATAAGAGAAGAAGAAAAATAATAACTGAGCGGCAGAAACAATCATCAGATAGATGGAGGAGGCCGTTATTAGATTAAAACTCCTCTGACAGTCGGCCTCAACTCCTCCCATCAACGCTTTATCTGCTCCATGTGTCCGGAAAAAATAAACTCTGTGATGGAGCAAAGATTCAGCTGCACTTTGTAATTTGTGCGAACAGGACGAGTCCGATCGCTGCTGCAGATCCAGTAAACTGAAAACACTTCACGTCAGCACTTTGCTCTCTACTGAGCACAAGTTGAACGAGCCGACGCTGCAGGACGACGTCTGGAGCTCAGCAGCTGGAGACTCGACCCGTCAGGCTGCAGGTGGTTAGAGCGGCTGAGCTTCAGGCTTCTGACATCTGAGAGTCCAACCGTCCTCATCTGTCTGCAGAAAGAAGACAGCAGTATGATTTAAAATTAATCATATTAAAGATCATTTCTGTTTAAAGCAGCTGTTCTTCATCATGATTAAATCCAACGGACTTCAGTTTCACCGTGAAGCTGCTTCAGACCTTCACTTTCATTTCAGATATTAAGATTCACCATCATCATGTTCAGCTGACACACAGATGAAGAGACGAGTTCTGCTCAGTCTGTCTCACAGAATGTCCCGACGTCTCAGAACAATGTCCCGACGTCTCAGAACAATGTCCCGACGTCTCAGAACAATGTCCCGACGTCTCAGAACAATGTCCCGACGTCTCAGAACAATGTCCCGACGTCTCAGAACAATGTCCCGATGTCTCAGAACAATGTCCCGACGTCTCAGAACAATGTCCCGATGTCTCAGAACAATGTCCCGATGTCTCAGAAAAATGTCCCGATGTCTCAGAACAATGTCCCGATGTCTCAGAACAATGTCCCGACGTCTCAGAACAATGTCCCGATGTCTCAGAAAAATGTCCCGATGTCTCAGAACAATGTCCCGATGTCTCAGAACAATGTCCCGATGTCTCAGAAAAATG
>CM077804.1:27607515-27630015 GCA_039737535.1 Lagodon rhomboides | reverse complement strand
CTGTCTCTCAGAGGTCAAAGGTCTCTCGCCCCCCTGGCAGGATGTGAATGTGTTATCGGGTGAACAGCTGATCGAGTCATCGTAACCACGGCAGCGGAAGATCAAAACATCACACACATCCCCCAGAATGTACCTGACCTCGTCTGATGTAAACTGACCTGAAGATTAAAGGAGAAGAACGAGTGAAGAGGAGCTGATCTTCATCACAACAGGACAGACTGACAGTAACTCTGGATCCTCTGAGGCCCGGAGCCAGAGTCCTCACGTCCTGTCCTCCAGGAGGCGTTCAGGTACTCGTGTAAAAACACACTCTGGTAGAAGTAGAAGTACTGATACAGCTTCTTTACTCCAGTAAAGTAATCGAGTACAGGCTCTGACATGTCCTCAGAGTCTCAGAGTAAAAAGTCTCCCTCTGAAGGACATCTGTGGTCAAAGCTAACTGAAGCTCACGTCATATTAATATAACTCAAAGACTATTAAAGTTAAAGGTAGAATCAGCAGGATTTGTCCCAGCTGTTCCTGAACGCACCACAAAGACAGCTGATTGTTGAGTCTCATTCCCAGGACGTCACATAGACACATGTTGGGTTGTAAAGCGTCCCGAGCAGCAACAAAGAGAGAAAATCAGAAACTCTCTGCAGATACGAGACACTAACACGCCTTTTCTCCACATTCCAGCCTCCCTCTCTGTCTGTTCACGGCTTCTTACGGCTTTTACGTCTTTGTCTCGTCTCGCTGCGTCTGCCGTGCGTGATGCGCTCTGATAGGTCGACATCAGTCTGCTGATGTTGGGAAATAACAATAATCCATAATTCAGCTCAGATGCATCAAACTAAAGTAACGAGGCTGTTCTGAAGCTGTGAGGAGGAGAAAGTTCAGATGTTTGTGTTCAGATGTAGAGAGGAGAAGACACAGAGACACTCAGGGACAGAGACAGGAGACATGGACTGAAGGACAGAGACAGGAGACATGGACTGAAGGACAGTAACTAAGTATTTGTACTTTCTTAACTTTACTTTCCCACCAGCCTCTCTGTCGACTCTGTGGATGTGCGTCCGCTCCCTCAGGACTGTGTGCTCGGCCTCCTCGTCAGGTTCGTTCAGACCAAACCGACAGCACAGATCATCTGGAGATTTCTCCAGAACCACCTGCTTCTTTTTAATGTTCAGCCTCGGAAACTCAAAATGGTGATCAACCATCAGAGTAACGGACATCAGGAACTCCCCACCTGACACACCTGAGAGGAGAAGAATGAGTGTGTGTGTGTGTGTGTGTGTGTGTGTGTGTGTGTGTGTGTGTGTGTGTGTGTTCAGCGTCTGCTGGAGTTAAACTAAAGAATCACAGAGAAATAAATAAAAGTCTGTGTAATAATGAGGTTCGAGGTTATCAGTGATTTATCTTAATCAAATCCTGTTTGTGCTTTTGTGTCCGCTGAGGGAACAGAGCTGTTTAATAAAGTTCTTTAATCGTTTTCTCTCAGCAGCAAAAACACATTTTAATCATCACCTTTAAACAGAATGAAAGCAAAGACAAGATATGAAACACAAATGATAAGAGACGACTCAATCATTGGACGTACATTGTTCAGAAACTCGTTCTGGATGAAAGAAAACAGTGTTCCTGTGTTTGTGAGTCGTCAGCTGAAAAACACATCTTCATGTTACAGGATCAGAACATCTGACACACGAGACGATTTCTGAGGAAGACAGTGAAAACGATTTCCAAAATGTTGGACTGATCATCCTTCTCCTTTTTTCACAGGTGCTTTCAGACGGGGAGTCACTTCAAGTTTTTGGAGCACTGAGGAAGAAAGTTTGTCTGCCGGCGTCGTTCCCCCAGTTTACATTTTGGTCCGATCCCGTTGGACTCCACCCAGTTAGATGTAGGGTGTCCAGTTTCTTGTTGGGATCGAGGTGTCGGGTGAAGATGTTCCTTGTCTTTCTAACCAGCAGAAACACAATAACACCCTGTTGGCTGATGTCTCAGAAGCTGCCTAGCTGGCTAGCTAACATTACATTGGTATTGCTGACTTGTCCTACATTTTGAAATACTTCAGTGTCACAGCCTCCTTAGAGGTCACATGACTCCTGAACTTTAACTGCCGTCCAGCAGTTTCGTCTCTTGGTACCACTCCTCTAATATCAGAGCAGACTGGCAGGGTCGGAGCTCAGCTAATGCTAATGTTAGCCTATAAAACACTGTTAGTGTCCAGATAATGAAGGAGAGTTTATTTGATGAGTGGATTGATAGCTTGAAGTTGTGAGCTAATAACCAGCGTCCATTCTTTAATATCACCATCAAATAAATGACAAATTTGTGGTGTTGTGAAAATGTCAGGGTTGCCATGGTAACGCAAGAGAAACGGAGCGGAGATCTCTGCCACTGAAAGAACTAAAGGTTGAGCAGTGAGACTGATGCATGCTGTCATTAGGCCACATTGTTTATCAGATAAATCACATTAAAGCTTGTTAGCAGGTTGGTAAGGTCAGGTCGTATCTGACACATCGGAAGTGAGATCCAAAAATCAACCACCTCACTAAAAGGAGTTAACATGGAGTTAGAATGGCAAAATTAAACAGACGACACGCTAATTTACATTCTGCGTCATCTAGTGCCTCCAGCCTCATGTTCTCTGTGCAGGAGGTCACAACACATGGACTGACTTTAGTGCATGAATGAGTGAGAGGTTTCTTTGTCCAGTCAGACCGTGAGACATTACTGCAGAATTTATTTTACGGCAGGTTCGATTGCTGTCGCGGTTTCCTCGGGTCTCTTTCAGAACTCTGCTGCTGGATTTTGAACAAAGACTGAGATGAGTGAGCACATGACAGCAGTTCTCCGGTGTCTCTCCGACTGCCTCTGGTCCTCTCAGGTCAGCTGACGCTGACTGTTCGTGCAGATGGAGAAGTGGTGGAGGCTCCCTCTGTTCACATCCTGATGGGCCGTTTTATCACCAGTGTCTGAACCACACAGCCTGAAAACAGGAGATCTTCATCCTCAATGACACTCACGTCCTCCTACTACGCTGATGACACAGAGATGTTCTTTAGGACTATATGGAGATAAATGAAACTGGTGTTGGGTCAACGATATTTGATTTTGCTGCCCGGTCCTTGCATTTAGGAAGCACTTTGAAGTTTTTTTTATTTGTCAGAAAAGTTGATTTTTGAGTCTCATTCAAAAACTGACGCTACCCCAAAGAGTTTGGAATGAAACTCTAAACTTTTCTTACAAAAAGCACCTTCAAAGGAGATTTTAATCTCCAGGTATATCCTGAATCGATATATAGACAAAACCTATTCTAATGTTATTGTAAAGCCATATTGCCCAGCACTATGTTCTTGTCAGCGCTGTCGGCCCTGAGGCTAACGTTAGCTACTGCTGACAGACACTTAAAGCTCACCTCAGATTCTCCCTGAAGAAAAGAGCAGCTGTTGAGGCTGCTGACGCTCCTGCAGGACGTTGCTGGGCTGATCTGCATGTTGGTGACGTCTGCTTCCCTGTGAGATCATGTCGTCGCTCTGGTCCAACAGTCTTACTGGTCCTGTTGAGTGTGACGTGCCATCGTGTTCAAATCTTTAAGTGCATGTTTGTGATCAGAGAACATCTGTGAAGATTCTCCTGATGTGGTTGATGCAACCTGATTTTAAGTCTGGTGATGATGTTGAAGCCCTGCTGGAGGCCGGCCATCGCTCAGACTGCTTCACTTCCATGTTGCCAAACTAAATATCCGTGCACATGTGTTGGCTCTGTTTGTACGAAGACTTTCAGAAGGTGTGTTTTGTTCTCTCTCGACAAAATGTCCCTGAGGCCTTAAAGAAAGAGACGGAGTGAGTCAGAGCGACCTGCTGACTTTATTTACTGTGAGGAAATCATTTCAGAACAGCAAACAG
Source organism: Lagodon rhomboides (assembly GCA_039737535.1). Classification (NCBI taxonomy): domain Eukaryota; kingdom Metazoa; phylum Chordata; class Actinopteri; order Spariformes; family Sparidae; genus Lagodon; species Lagodon rhomboides. The sequence goes on along the minus strand of CM077804.1, from coordinate 27,626,122 downwards.
TCATTAAAACAAGATTTACATTCAGAACAACAGAAACGAGTGGAGCCGACCGGACCATCAGCTTTGATTGACAGCGCTATAAATGTGTGAAGACGTTAACGTTCAGTTTTCTTCTTTTGATACAAAACAATGTTTGTTTGTCAGTGTGGCACCACCACATACACACATGTCTAAAACCCCATGAAGACAACATGACTCGACATCCATTTATACAAAAACAATCTGAGATATAAATACAATATTTATAATCTGTATGTTACAAAAAGAGTTTCCCTCGGTGAGCTCAGTGACGGGCGGCGGGGCGGCGTGATCAACCACAGTGACATATAAATATTCAGCCAGCAAAAACCACATAACCCACACAGAAAACACGGGGGCGGGGCTGCAAGGGGCAGGGGCGGGGTTTAAGTGCTTGGGGCGGTGCTTAGGGAGGAGGAGGAGGAGCTAGAATAAAAAAGACAACTCTGAACAAGAAGACGGAGGGTCACAGTAGCCTATCAGGATGCAGGAATTGTTTTTACAGTGCGAGCATTAAAAAGAAAAACAGTTAAAAAATCAATAAAAACACAGACAGGCAGGGGCGGGGCTAAACGGAGAAGGGGCGGGGCTAGTAACAGGAGGAAGATCATTTGAATTCATTATTCTTTCTTTTAGTCGATCATTTTTTGTGCTTTCAGACGTCTTTGACACAGTTAAAGGCCTCAAATCATTCAGAGTTCAGATCTCTGACTGACTGCAGGTCGGAAACAGTTTTCTTATTTTTTTGTATAACTTTCCTCCGTGCTCCACAACAAGGACACAACCAGAACCAGAACTCCACCGTGTCTGCTCCCTAATACTTCGTCCTTGAAGACCTTTTTTCTTTCCTTTCCTAACTAAAGGCTTCCTTTTTCTTTGCGTCCTATGTGGAGATCTTTCTTCTTCTAAAACTAGGAAACACTTTATCCTTCCTTGATCCCTACCTGGACACTTCCTCTCCCCTTACCTTCTAACAGGAAGCTTCCTTCTTCCTCACTCCAGAGCTCCATCTTCTCTGCTTTTCCTAACTGGAAGCTTATCAGATGTGAAGAAAGTTTAAGTTCAAACTTAAATTTTTCTGTAATTTTGGGCCTTTAACGTCCAAAAATCTTCAGATCAGATTCTGATCTGTTCCCTGTTTCTTCATTACATCACAAGTAGAGGAGATGATGTCACATAACAGGTGTGATATCACAGTTTGTACACTAACAGACCCCACCCCCCAAACACAGACGATAACATCAGAATAATTACAGAGAGCTGAAAGCACCCGGAGAAAACTTCTGCTGTACAAAAAGTCCTTTTTCTTTTCTTCTTCAGAGACCGGACACCGCGTCCAATCAGAGGACAGGATCAAGACTCTGTCCTGACTGAGGCCCCGCCTCCTTTGAGGTGATTGGTGCTCGTGGCTGAGGGGGAGGAGCGAGACGAGGAACGAGGAGGAAGATTCTTTACATCGGAGGAACGACGAGGCCGGACATGGCTGCAGAGAGACAGAAACAGAAGCGGTGAGTTCAGACTTCACATTCAAGTAAAACCATCAGCACCATCTGTTCTCTGACTGAAGATGGATTTATGGACTCTGAGAAGGAAGCAGGTTTATTACTGTCATTAAATCAAATCTGTTTTAATCAGATCCATCAGCTGTGTCTCTGCTGCAGCTCCACCTGCTGACACACCTCAATAACTGACTTCCTGTTGTTGTGACATCACCTGTGTTCACCTGGACCGGTCACCTCCTTCAGCTCAACTTCAACTCAGTTTGAAACCAAAACTGAACTTCATGAGATAAAATCAATTCTGAGAAGCCTGTTAATGTTGTGAGACACACACACACACACACACACACACACACACACACACACACACACACACACACACACACACACACACACAGCGTGTGATGACATGTTATTCCTCATTAGCTTTTCTTGAACGACAAAATGCATGTAGCAGCACGCAGTTTAATTTACCAGCTCATTACACACACACACACACACACACACACACACACACACACACACACACACACACACACACACACACACACACACACACATAAACACACACACATAAACACACCCAGTGGTTGTGTGTTTGCGTGTCCGTGATTTTTTAATTTAGTCTGACCACGAGGCTGTTAAATAACACTTGAGTTGTTTTAGTCATCAACAGACTTTTGTCATTCAAAACTTAGATCTGAAAATGAACCAATTTAAGAACTTTAAACATTCACAAACAAATTATACTGAAAACAGAAAAACTATGAAACAACACAGCAAAATGAAACAAACATGTTAAATAATTGATCATTATGATTATAATAATAATAATCATTATTTCTAGTGGCAGTATTTGTAGTAATCATATTATTATCATTATGTGAAGTTAAATGAATGATTTTTATATGGAGTTCTGTTGGGATCACGTTCAGGCTGCTGAACCAACTGCAGATACTATTAATAACATTCAAACTGTATTTATTCATCTGCCCTGATGGTGGATGAACTGCAAATGGATCCACACACACACACACACACACACACACACACTTGCACACACACACACACACACACACACACCATGTGGCCTTTCTGCCTCGGCGAAGGCGGAGAGCAGCATGAATATTTAACACTCGACAAACCTCTCTGTCAGAAACACTGACATCACACACACTGACTGCCAGAGAGAGAGTGTGTGTGTGTGTGTGTGTGTGTGTGTGTGTGTGTGTGTGTGTGTGTTTAGAGGATGTATCTGTGGGTTGTAGTGAATAAAACATGGATTGGCCTGTCACTCTCCATGCAATACTAACAGTACTCAGGTTACCCACCCTGTGTGTGTGTGTGTGTGTGTGTGTGTGTGTGTGTGTGTGTGTGTGTGTGTGTGTGTGTTGTCAGTACATTTGTTGTCCACAGTGATGTTGTTCAGCGGGAAGCAGAATCCTTTGAACCTGGTTCATTAGCTGTTAACACGTCACTGTAGTAATAGAGATCTGAGTTTTCCTGGCCTGCTGGAGCGCCGACATGTAGATGACTGCTCACAAATGAGCTATTTCCTGTTCGTTGGTCCTGAGGTGTTTTCAAAGATTTATGTCCTCAGTAGGAACCAATGAGCCACTGACAGGAAGTCAGACAGAATTTAGAGACGGACAGAGATGTTGTTGGTTTGGGCGTAAACCCATTAACTGTCAACAAGTCCTCTGTTTACACCAACACCATGTCAGTCCGTCCTGCAGTACTGTCCGACTTCCTGTCTGTGACTCAATGGTTCCTACTGACGTAAGTCTGGAGAAACCCCTCATGTGTAGTTTGAAGACATTTCACTGTAGTTTTCATGAAACTAACAGGAAATAGTGCATTTGTTGGGAACTATTTTCGGTGGCGGATTAATTGACATTCGGAGCTCCAGTGAGTGTTTCTGGCAGCAGGACGCTGTGTGAGAGTGCGTCCGAATCTAAACTTTGAATCTGTTCACAGAGAAAAGAGGAAGAAGGGAGAGTGATGAGTCGTGGGTATGAAGCGGATCATCGATGCAAATGATGAAGAACAGCGGAGCGAACATTGAGCCCAGAGGTTCAACAGATCAACACACTGTCGGTTTGGACCAGAACATAAGACACACGGATCCTTTGAGACACAAACCCAGCTGAACGTTGTTCTTTCAAACTGCTTACACTTTAAGTTTTTAGGAACTAGTGAGCCTCAGACAGGAAGGGTGTGAGGAGGTAGGAGGAGGAGGTCACCTTGCAGCCCGTTGGAGTTGTTGGAGCAGTTGGGTGGAGGAGGTGAAGCTGTCGGTCGGACGACGGGAGCGAAGGCGCTCTTCTGTTTGACGGCAGCCGAGAAGGAAAAGACTCCATGGGACGAGTTACAGTTGGAGACGGCCATCGTGGGACTGGAGGGCACGACTGGAACAGACAGGAAGTACGTTACGGACCGGTTCAACCAGACAGGAAGTACGTTACGGACCGGTTCAACCAGACAGGAAGTACGTTACAGACCGGTTCAACCAGACAGGAAGTACGTTACGGACCGGTTCAACCAGACAGGAAGTACGTTACGGACCGGTTCAACCAGACAGGAAGTACGTTACGGACCGGTTCAACCAGACAGGAAGTACGTTACGGACCGGTTCAACCAGACACAGAGTAGTAGAACTGTAGTAGTGTTGAAGTAGTACTGTAGTAGTGTTGAAGTAGTACTGTAGTAGTACTGTAGTAGTACTGTAGTAGTGTTGAAGTAGTACTGTAGTAGTGTTGAAGTAGTACTGTAGTAGTACTGTAGTAGTACTGTAGTAGTGTTGAAGTAGTACTGTAGTAGTGTTGAAGTAGTACTGTAGTAGTGTTGAAGTAGTACTGTAGTAGTACTGTAGTAGAACTGTAGTAGTACTGTAGTAGAACTGTAGTAGAACTGTAGTTGTACTGTAGTAGAACTGTAGTAGTGTTGAAGTAGAACTGTAGTAGTACTGTAGTAGTACTGTAGTAGAACTGTAGTAGAACTGTAGTAGTACTGTAGTAGTACTGTAGTAGTGTTGAAGTAGAACTGTAGTAGTACTGTAGTAGTACTGTAGTAGTGTTGAAGTAGAACTGTAGTAGTACTGTAGTAGTGTTGAAGTAGAACTGTAGTAGTACTGTAGTAGAACTGTAGTAGAACTGTAGTAGTACTGTAGTAGTACAGTAGTAGTGTTGAAGTAGAACTGTAGTAGAACTGTAGTAGAACTGTAGTAGTGTTGAAGTAGTACTGTAGTAGTGTTGAAGTAGTACTGTAGTAGTGTTGAAGTAGTACTGTAGTAGTGTTGAAGTAGTACTGTAGTAGTGTTGAAGTAGTACTGTAGTAGTGTTGAAGTAGTACTGTAGTGGTGTTGAAGTAGTACTGTAGTAGTGTTGAAGTAGTACTGTAGTGGTGTTGAAGTAGAACTGTAGTAGTGTTGAAGTAGTACTGTAGTAGTGTTGAAGTAGAACTGTAGTAGTGTTGAAGTAGTACTGTAGTAGTGTTGTAGTAGAACTGTAGTAGTGTTGAAGTAGTACTGTAGTAGTGTTGAAGTAGAACTGTAGTAGTACTGTAGTAGTACTGTAGTAGAACTGTAGTAGTGTTGAAGTAGAACTGTAGTAGTACTGTAGTAGAACTGTAGTAGAACTGTAGTAGTACTGTAGTTGTACTGTAGTAGTGTTGAAGTAGAACTGTAGTAGTACTGTAGTAGTACTGTAGTAGTGTTGTAGTAGAACTGTAGTTGTACTGTAGTAGAACTGTAGTAGTACTGTAGTAGAACTGTAGTAGTGTTGAAGTAGAACTGTAGTAGTACTGTAGTAGTACTGTAGTAGAACTGTAGTAGAACTGTAGTAGTACTGTAGTTGTACTGTAGTAGTGTTGAAGTAGAACTGTAGTAGTACTGTAGTAGTACTGTAGTAGTGTTGTAGTAGAACTGTAGTTGTACTGTAGTAGAACTGTAGTAGAACTGTAGTAGTACTGTAGTAGTACTGTAGTAGTGTTGAAGTAGAACTGTAGTAGTGTTGAAGTAGTACTGTAGTGGTGTTGAAGTAGTACTGTAGTAGTGTTGAAGTAGAACTGTAGTAGTGTTGAAGTAGTACTGTAGTAGTGTTGAAGTAGAACTGTAGTAGTGTTGTAGTAGTACTGTAGTGGTGTTGAAGTAGAACTGTAGTAGTGTTGAAGTAGTACTGTAGTGGTGTTGAAGTAGTACTGTAGTAGTGTTGAAGTAGTACTGTAGTAGTGTTGAAGTAGTACTGTAGTAGTGTTGAAGTAGTACTGTAGTAGTGTTGAAGTAGTACTGTAGTAGTGTTGAAGTAGAACTGTAGTAGTGTTGAAGTAGTACTGTAGTAGTGTTGAAGTAGAACTGTAGTAGTGTTGAAGTAGTACTGTAGTAGTGTTGAAGTAGAACTGTAGTAGTACTGTAGTAGTACTGTAGTAGAACTGTAGTAGTGTTGAAGTAGAACTGTAGTAGTACTGTAGTAGTACTGTAGTAGAACTGTAGTAGAACTGTAGTAGTACTGTAGTTGTACTGTAGTAGTGTTGAAGTAGAACTGTAGTAGTACTGTAGTAGTACTGTAGTAGTGTTGTAGTAGAACTGTAGTTGTACTGTAGTAGAACTGTAGTAGAACTGTAGTAGTACTGTAGTAGTACTGTAGTAGTGTTGAAGTAGAACTGTAGTAGTACTGTAGTAGTACTGTAGTAGTGTTGAAGTAGAACTGTAGTAGTGTTGAAGTAGAACTGTAGTAGTGTTGAAGTAGTACTGTAGTAGTGTTGAAGTAGAACTGTAGTAGTGTTGAAGTAGAACTGTAGTAGTGTTGAAGTAGTACTGTAGTAGTGTTGAAGTAGAACTGTAGTAGTGTTGAAGTAGAACTGTAGTAGTGTTGAAGTAGTACTGTAGTAGTGTTGAAGTAGAACTGTAGTAGTGTTGAAGTAGTACTGTAGTGGTGTTGAAGTAGTACTGTAGTAGTGTTGAAGTAGAACTGTAGTAGTGTTGAAGTAGAACTGTAGTAGTGTTGAAGTAGAACTGTAGTAGTGTTGAAGTAGTACTGTAGTAGTACTGTAGTAGTGTTGAAGTAGAACTGTAGTAGTGTTGAAGTAGAACTGTAGTAGTGTTGAAGTAGAACTGTAGTAGTGTTGAAGTAGTACTGTAGTAGTACTGTAGTAGTGTTGAAGTAGAACTGTAGTAGTGTTGAAGTAGAACTGTAGTAGTGTTGAAGTAGAACTGTAGTAGTGTTGAAGTAGAACTGTAGTAGTGTTGAAGTAGAACTGTAGTAGTGTTGTAGTAGTACTGTAGTAGTGTTGAAGTAGAACTGTAGTAGTGTTGAAGTAGTACTGTAGTAGTGTTGAAGTAGAACTGTAGTAGTGTTGAAGTAGTACTGTAGTAGTGTTGAAGTAGTACTGTAGTAGTGTTGAAGTAGTACTGTAGTAGTGTTGAAGTAGAACTGTAGTAGTGTTGAAGTAGTACTGTAGTAGTGTTGAAGTAGTACTGTAGTAGTGTTGAAGTAGTACTGTAGTAGTGTTGAAGTAGAACTGTAGTAGTGTTGAAGTAGTACTGTAGTAGTGTTGAAGTAGAACTGTAGTAGTGTTGAAGTAGTACTGTAGTAGTGTTGAAGTAGTACTGTAGTAGTGTTGAAGTAGAACTGTAGTAGTGTTGAAGTAGTACTGTAGTAGTGTTGAAGTAGAACTGTAGTAGTGTTGAAGTAGTACTGTAGTAGTGTTGAAGTAGTACTGTAGTAGTGTTGAAGTAGTACTGTAGTAGTACTGTAGTAGTGTTGAAGTAGTACTGTAGTAGTGTTGAAGTAGTACTGTAGTAGTGTTGAAGTAGTACTGTAGTAGTGTTGAAGTAGAACTGTAGTAGTGTTGAAGTAGTACTGTAGTAGTGTTGAAGTAGAACTGTAGTAGTGTTGAAGTAGTACTGTAGTAGTGTTGAAGTAGAACTGTAGTAGTGTTGAAGTAGTACTGTAGTAGTACTGTAGTAGTGTTGTAGTAGTACTGTAGTAGTGTTGAAGTAGAACTGTAGTAGTGTTGAAGTAGTACTGTAGTAGTGTTGAAGTAGTACTGTAGTAGTGTTGAAGTAGAACTGTAGTAGTGTTGAAGTAGTACTGTAGTAGTGTTGAAGTAGTACTGTAGTAGTGTTGAAGTAGTACTGTAGTAGTGTTGAAGTAGTACTGTAGTAGTGTTGAAGTAGTACTGTAGTAGTGTTGAAGTAGTACTGTAGTAGTGTTGAAGTAGTACTGTAGTAGTGTTGAAGTAGAACTGTAGTAGTGTTGAAGTAGTACTGTAGTAGTGTTGAAGTAGTACTGTAGTAGTGTTGAAGTAGTACTGTAGTAGTGTTGAAGTAGTACTGTAGTAGTGTTGAAGTAGTACTGTAGTAGTGTTGAAGTAGTACTGTAGTAATGTTGAAGTAGTACTGTAGTAGTGTTGAAGTAGTACTGTAGTAGTGTTGTAGTAGTACTGTAGTAGTACTGTAGTAGTGTTGAAGTAGTACTGTAGTAGTGTTGTACTGCAGTATTTACCTTGATACTTACTGCCGTAGGGAGAGTTGGCAGACGAGCCGTTGAGGAAACCGGGTGATGTTGCCACTCCGAGGTTTGGCATGCCGGTGTTGCCGTAGCCGTTCATGCTGTTGCTGACGGTGTTGCCGTAGTTACTCTGTTGAGGGGTGGAGCTTGGAGCGTATCCCCGTGGCGACACACTGCTGGTGTTACGACTGTAACCAACTGGGACAGGATGACATCACAGGTTTAAGGACACAGCAGGAACCTGATACAGGACTGGACTGAACCAGACTCCCTGAACAAATGTGTCAGTTTAGTGAGTTGTTGAGTTGGAGACACTTTATAAACTCTGTGAAACTCTGTCTCTGACTCATTCTGCATTATTTGGACCTTCTTGTAAATTCAGCAGATGTTCTACATGAACTTCTTTCTCACTTCCTGTCTTCTCTCTGGTGTCAGCTGTCATAAAATAGACTGTTACAGTCATGTGACAGATCACCACGTCTGTCCTTCAGGCCTCCGTAGTACTGCAGTACTTGTACCTTGCGTAGTGTCGGAGACGTTGACGGCCAGCTGTCCACTGAAGGAGTTGACTCCCATCATGCCATGGGATGCGGTGTTGCCTAGCGATGGGATCTGGTTGTGGTTCCTGGGAACGCTGTAGAGAGCTTCAGCGATGTCGGCCGCTCGCTTCAGGATGATCTCCTGCAGGGAGGAAGAAGTTCAGGTGAAACCAGGCGTCAGGTAAAAACCAGGCGTCAGGTGAAACCAGGCGTCAGGTGAAAACCAGGCGTCAGGTGAAACCAGGCGTCAGGTGAAAACCAGGCGTCAGGTGAAAACCAGGCGTCAGGTGAAACCAGGCGTCAGGTGAAAACCAGGCGTCAGGTGAAAACCAGGCGTCAGGTGAAAACCAGGCGTCAGGTGAAAACCAGGCGTCAGGTGAAACCAGGCGTCAGGTGAAACCAGGCGTCAGGTGAAAACCAGGCGTCAGGTGAAAACCAGGCGTCAGGTGAAAACCAGGCGTCAGGTGAAACCAGGCGTCAGGTTGAAACCAGGCGTCAGGTTGAAAACCAGGCGTCAGGTGAAACCAGGCGTCAGGTGAAACCAGGCGTCAGGTGAAACCAGGCGTCAGGTGAAACCAGGCGTCAGGTTAAAACCAGGCGTCAGGTTAAAACCAGGCGTCAGGTGAAACCAGGCGTCAGGTGAAACCAGGCGTCAGGTGAAACCAGGCGTCAGGTAAAAACCAGGCGTCAAGTTAAAACCAGGCGTCAGGTGAAACCAGGCGTCAGGTGAAACCAGGCGTCAGGTGAAACCAGGCGTCAGGTAAAAACCAGGCGTCAGGTTAAAACCAGGCGTCAGGTTAAAACCAGGCGTCAGGTGAAACCAGGCGTCAGGTGAAACCAGGCGTCAGGTGAAACCAGGCGTCAGGTGAAAACCAGGCGTCAGGTGAAACCAGGCGTCAGGTGAAAACCAGGCGTCAGGTGAAACCAGGCGTCAGGTGAAAACCAGGCGTCAGGTGAAACCAGGCGTCAGGTGAAAACCAGGCGTCAGGTGAAACCAGGCGTCAGGTGAAACCAGGCGTCAGGTGAAAGTTAAACTTACATAAGTACTTTATAATGTGGAGTAGTTGAGTAAAAGTATTTATTTTTATTCTCTCAGATATATTTGATTCTTTCATTTTACTCTGATCACATTAAAAACATGCTTGTTTCACACATACATGAAGACAACATGTGACCTTACACACACACACACACACACACACACACACACACACACACACACACACACACACAGTGTTATTATTATTACTACAGTTGGATTTACATTCGTTTACAACCTCTGTTCTCTGTTCAAGGTTACTCTTTCACTTCACTAGACCTGTGTGTGTTACAGTGTGTGTGTGTGTGTGTGTGTGTGTGTGTGTGTGTGTGTTACAGTGTGTGTGTGTGTGTGTGTGTGCGTGTGTGTGTGTGTGTGTGTGTGCGTGTGTGTGTTTGGGGTGATTAACTCGCGGGTTGAGAAGCGTGTCGGGGACGATGGAGTGAATATAAAGTGTTTCGGTGTTTCAGGAGGTTCTGAGTCATAAACCCGGAGGAGGAGGGACGTCCTGCTCGCTGAGCATCATGGGAAAATTTCTTTACAAGAATATAAACAATAGCTGCTCGTCTCTACGCGACTGAAACCTCCCGGCTGAGTGAGCTCAACCTTTTTATATTAAAGTCAGTGGAGCTCTGAACTCTGACCTGAATCAGACGGAGCCCAGATCAATGACATCATCAATGAGATCTGATTGATTGAATTCATCGTGTTCTGTCCGTTACTCTGACTCCTTCCTCAGAGTTAAAGCTCATCTGGTTTCTTTAGTGGAGTCTTAAAGGTTGTCCTTCAGTTCGTCCTCAGTTAAAGACGGAGCTGCTCAGAGAGGACGAGTCTTCATGTCCTGAACTAACAGAGTCCAGCTACACTTAAACGTCCTGTTAGATTGTATTTGTTGCATTATTGAACATTAATGTCTCAAATATGTAGCGGAGCAAACGTTACCTGGTTGTTGTGAGGCATCCCGTAGAGCGCCTCCACCAGGTCAGCTGCCCGCTTCAACAGCACCTCCTGAAACACAGACAGCAGACATGAAGCAAGGAGGAGGAGGAGGAGGAGGAGAAGGAGGAGGAGGAGGAGAAGGAGGAGAAGAAGAAGGAGGAGAAGGAGGAGAAGGAGAAGGAGGAGAAGGAGGAGGAGGAGAAGGAGGAGAAGGAGGAGAAGAAGAAGAAGAAGAAGAAGAAGAAGAAGAAGAAGAAGAAGAAGAAGGAGGAGGAGGAGGAGGAGGAGGAGGAGGAGGAGAGACGCTGAACAAACTCCGTCTCTGACTGACTCTACATCGTTGTTGCCTTCTTGTAAATTCAGCAGCTGTTCTACATGAACTTCTTTCTGTCTTTGAGTAGAAACATGGAGTCTGTTTGTCTCAGTGATGTTTCATACAGAGCAGGAAGTGACATCACAGGTGGTCACTCAGCCGTTAATGTAGCTGTAAGTGAGTTTCTTTGTGTGACCTGATGGAGCTGGTACTATTAAACAGTGTTTATTCTAATCAGAGAGCAGACACACACACACGCACACACACACACGCACACACGCACACACACACACACACACACACACACACACACACACACTCACACAGAGCCGCTTTAACACTGAACTACTTCACTTCAATGAGCAGTCAGTGTTAACATTCTGCCAACAGACAGCTCAGAGGTGTGTGTGTGTGTGTGTGTGTGTGTGTGTGTGTGTGTGTGTGTTACAGACACAAGGCACACAACCGAGTCCTCATAAAGAAAATTGTTACATTTTCGTGTGAAGACTTGATTTAAGGTGAGTGTTTGGTTAAATGAACGTCCTCTGAAGTGATGAAAGCATGACTGTGTGTGTGTGTGTGTGTGTGTGTGTGTGTGTGTGTGTGTGTGTGTCTAATCAGGCAGCAGAACAGAACAATGCCTCGTTGAGTCTTTATCTTAATTAAACACACACTCAGTTAATCTGCTGCTTTTCATTACAAACTTCTTCAGGAGGGTTTTCAATTAACCCCGCCCCCTCAGTCCTCCATCACCCTGCTGCACCCATCACTCCTCCACCCATCACTCCTCCACCCATCACTCCTCCACCCATCTCTTCCTTCCTTCTTCTCTTCTTTCCATCAGTCTTTTTCTACTCTGACCTCTTTCAATTCATCTTTTCGTTCGTGTCTTTTATCTCTTCTTTCTTTTCTTTAAACATCTTCACATCACAGGACAAATAACATTCATTGACCTCTTCAATGCATCGACCGTCACTATTAGACTGATCCCAGTCACACACACACTCACTCACTCACACACACACACACACACACACACACACACACACACACACACACACACACTCACGCTGAGAGGAAGTCATCTCTGTGAAGTAGCGTTCAGCCTCCGATCGTCTTTAATCTGCTCGTTTATGCAGAGCGACGTTCAAGTGTGTCACAGCATGAGAGCTTTATTCACACACACACACACACACACACACACACACACACAGTGTTTATAGTGACAAATGAAGCCTTATTATTACAAGTGTTTCTTTGTTACGCAGCGAGATGACAAGCACCTCTCTCTCTCTCCCACACACACATTAACAAGGTTACCACGGCGATACAGCTGGAGGTTGGGATGTCATCGCTGAGGAGGAAACCAATTATTCTGTTAAGCCCTGACACACACGCACACGCGCGCACACACACACACACACACTGATCCTTCAGATTCAGTGTTTCAGCCTCAGCAGCAGGAAATGAAGCTTAATAAACGCAACATCATGAATAATTACAATCAGAAGAAAAAAGTCTGGATACATAAATAATAAAAGTGTGTCTGACGTGTGTGTGTGTATGTGTGTGTCTGTGTGTGTGTGTGTGTGTGAGAGAGAGAGAGAGAGAGAGAGTGTGTGTGTCTGTGTGTGTGTTCACCTCTGTGCCTCACAACTATGTGAATATTCACTAAACTTGTGTTATCAGTGACACCGGTGGCCGTTCAGTGAACTGCAGTGAGAATACAGTAAAAATCATATTGAGTTATATTTGCTGTGATACAAACGTTCCCGTTTGCTAATTACTTTATCAGCTAACATTGTTAAGCATCCAACACAGATTTATACTATGTAGCTAAGTAACAGCTAGGTGGCTAACGTTAGCTCAGCTCAGCTTACAGAAGCGCGGCTCTTTCAGTGCGGCTTGGCTTTGTACCGTTACATCATTTAGTCTTAGTTAAATAGCTAAAATGCTAAAATGTCATCCTATATTAGCATCATGGATCACTTTAGTTGGTGAAGTACTTCGTAAAGCAATATATCCAGAAGATAATAATCTCGAGCAGGAGTCCGGATCAATTAACTGACGTTCTCCACTCCAGACAACATTTTGCTACATTAGCTAGCTAGAAATGTGTTAGCAGGCAAGCTAACTTTACCAAGCATTCAGCCAGCTAAAACCACAGTATCACAACTTTGCTTCCAAGTAATGATCAAAAAACTAATGTGATTTAAAATTTGTCATTTTTGTAAAAGCAAAACAAAAAAGTTGATTTGAAATGAAATATTGTCTTGAAGTTTTTATTTTTGTATTTAATTATTGTAAATAATCAAACACTGGAGAGACAAATTATAACCAGATCATTCCTGGGATCTGAATTAGCTCACATTATCTCCACAAGCTAGCAAGCAAGCTAACGTATGACAACATTAACAATCTCAAACGGTAACGCTAGCTTCGACTCTACAGTCTGTGTGGTGGAGCACGTCAGGCCTTTGTTGGTGTGGACAGACTCAGGACAGATCATGAACGTCACGTCTTCTGGACTTTGTTGAAAAATTGTCCCAAAGTCTAAACACAGAAATCAATCCACAGACTGAGAAGCTCTCATTTTCTAAGTTTGGTTATTCTGATGTGTTTCAAGCTGGACAGTTCTTTCAAAACAGGAGAATCTTTAAAATCTACATTTGAGTGACTTAAATCTGTCGAGCAGATTCAAAGTGTACAGGATAACCTGACCCTTCGAACAAGAACAGTCACGAGCTCACAATCAGGGAACGTGTTTCCTCCTTGAGAAACGGTTCTGCAGAGGCTGCAGCCATGTTTGGTCTACGTCCATCCTCCGTTTTGTTAGTGTGCCCCCTGCTGGCCTGGAGTTTACTGCAGCAGATCGCCTCTCGCTGTGCATGTAACTCTTGTGATATCTGTGGAGGACCACGACACGACATCTCGCTAAATAGATGGAAGGCTGATGAATGTTAAGATTAACGCCGGCCCAGAGATGACATCATCTACGAAGGTGCTGCAGCGGCCAATCAGATTCAGACTCATTCTCTTCTCGTCTTCTCCGAGCAGCAGCGTCTCACAGTCGTCTCACTTATTGTTTCAGATAAAGAAAAACGCTTCCTGATTTCTGCCGGACGGAAACACACGACGTCTCCACAGGAACAGTAACAACACACAAGTTATTTCTGTTTATAAATCTGATAAGAGACACGCTGTTGATGTGTGTGTGTGTGTGTGTGTGTGTGTGTGTGTGTGTGTGTGTGTGTGTGTGTGGGTGTGCCAATCTCCTTTCTTGCCACATGGCTGCACTCGCTGATTACCTGATTTGACTGTTTCAACCTCCCTGTTTGCGAATGGGCTTTACACACACACACACACACACACACACACACACACACACACACTGGTTTACCTTTTATTCAATCATCTCTTGTCTGTGTGTTTGTTGAATTTAATGCTCTTTCCTGTGTGTGTGTGTGTGTGTGTGTGTGTGTGTGTGTGTGTGTGTGTGTTAGCTAACAGTGATGAATGTCGTGTCGGTTCATTTACATAGAAACAACTTTAACACCTGCATCTCGGTGGCTGCGTGACATGACATCACAGCGCAGCTCTGTGATTGGCCGGTCTGAGTGTCACTCATGTTGGCTCTGGAGGCGGGAGGATCTCAACCTGCTCAGACCTCAGTGAGTCTCCGTCCTGAAAGCAGACGTGATGTTTGTGAGTCTCTGGATCAGAAGACGTCTTCAGCCGAACATCAGAGGTTTCAGGACGTTTCTGCGCTCCGCAGTCGCTCGGCTGCACGCTGAGCACAAGGCATCGTGGGTAATTGAATAAAACCATTACAGATGAATTATTAAAGACGTGGTTTTCATTATGGAGCTAACAGCATGTCAGTTCACATCACAGCAGCCGCAGACAGAAACCCTGCAGAGTCCTGCTTCAACACATGGTGCTGTTTATTGATCAGACACAGAAAACTGGTTCTGTTGATCGATCGGCTGTTAGCATCCAGCTGTGGACTGACACTCATCCAGGTCCGGTTCTGTCTCTCCTGAAGCGTCTCCACTCGGTTGGACCCGGACCAGCAGCATCGTGTCGTCCAATCAGCTGCTGTCAAAGTGTTTCTCACTGAAGTGGTACAGATGTGGACCGCAACATCTGGACCACAGTCCGTCTCTGCCGGAGACTCATGGACCACTTTCACACCCACGTTACCGTCTACCTGATGCCACGAGAGGAGTTCAGCTTCCTGTTTCTTGTTCTGGTGAGGCGCTGTGAATCAGTGAGCAGCAGAAAGCAGCAGATCGCATCAGTCTTCAGAAAACATCCAGACGACACTGGACCTGTTTTAAAGAGTCTTCATCGAGAATGTTCTGAAGTAGACACGTGGCTCAGAAGCGAGGACGGAGGTCGTTAAGGAGCGAGACGTCTCCGGTCTCTCAGCTCGTTAGCTGATTGTTTACAACATGTTGAAGATTCTTCCAACTTGTGTTCACTCGGCAAAATATCAAATATTGATTACTGATTGAGGAACAAATGAAGAGAGAAATGTTCAGTGTTTCTGTACGAAACTGCAGCAGCTTCAACACACACACACACACACACACACACACACACACTCAGTAACCCAGTAGATAAACAGTAGAATCAGTAGATGCAGCTGATGATTATCAGACTGAGAGCAGCCAACCAGAACACAGACTGATGGAAAAAACACCAACAATCAGAGACAGAGTGTTTGTTTGTCTCAGTGTGTGTGTGTGTGTGTGTGTGTGTGTGTGTGTGTGTGTGTGTGGTACCTTGGGCAGCCTCTCTGGGTCTCCGGGGTGACGAGGGATGACCTTCTGTAACCTCTGGAAGCCGTAGTCTATGGTGGGTTCATTTAAAGCTGAGGACGACAAATGTTTATTATCACGTAACTTATTATATTATCACATTCATTGATTTATGAAACTCCTCCTGTAGATAATTGATCCCTTCATCACAACTTTAATAAAAGTCACTGGTTTAAATTACATAAAGGCTTAAAGTTATGCATAATTGGGGGCGTGGCCTCTTTGAGTGACAGTCAGCGGCGAGCTTCACCTCTCGGCCGTGTTTGTGGAGAATTTTAATAAATATCAGACACATAATCTGTCCGTCTGTGCAGGATTCACAGCTCTGAGCTCTTCTTCCTCTGTTATCACATCATTTCAACTGATCGGGAGGCGAATAATCAGAGCGTCAGTGAACGCAGCACAGCACTGTGTGTGTGTGTGTGTGTTGTGACTGTCACAGTGTGTGTGTGTGTGTGTGTGTGTGTTTGATTCATAATCCCGTCTTGGTTGAGTTGTGTTTAACAAGCTTTAGACTGACTCTCCTATACATCACAAACAGTGTGTGTGTGTGTGTGTGTGTGTGTGTGTGTGTGTGTGTGTGTGTGTGTGTGTGTTCAGTCCTTGAAGGCTCACAGGGCGTAACAAGCAGCAGTCATAAGAGTGTTAGCTCTCCAGATGTCTGTGTTATCTACGGCCTGCTGTGTGTGTGTGTGTGTGTGTGTGTGTGTGTGTGTGTGTGTGTGTGTGTGCGTGTGTGTGTGTGTGTGTGTGTGTGTGTCTTTTCTCCTGTTCAAATGATTTATGATCAAACTTAAATTGATTTTTGTCCTTAAAGGTTTAATCTGTACATTTTCGGGTTGTATTTGTGACTCATCATGTTTACGTCTGCATCGCCCAATCAGACGGAAGTATTTAACATTTCTGTTGTTTCTTCTGAACCTGATTATAAGCAGATTAAACATTTTATCAGTTGTGATATTAAACACACTGACACATGTTTATTAATGACATGTGATACCTTTACTGTAGTTATGTTGTAGTTCTACTGTAGTTTTACTGTAGTTATGTTGTAGTTCTACTGTAGTTTTACTGTAGTTATGTTGTAGTTTTACTGTAGTTATGTTGTAGTTCTACTGTAGTTATGTTGTAGTTTTACTGTAGTTATGTTGTAGTTTTACTGTAGTTATGTTGTAGTTTTACTGTAGTTATGTTGTAGTTCTACTGTAGTTATGTTGTAGTTTTACTGTAGTTATGTTGTAGTTCTACTGTAGTTATGTTGTAGTTTTACTGTAGTTATGTTGTAGTTCTACTGTAGTTATGTTGTAGTTTTACTGTAGTTATGTTGTAGTTTTACTGTAGTTATGTTGTAGTTTTACTGTAGTTATGTTGTAGTTTTACTGTAGTTATGTTGTAGTTCTACTGTAGTTATGTTGTAGTTTTACTGTAGTTATGTTGTAGTTCTACTGTAGTTATGTTGTAGTTTTACTGTAGTTATGTTGTAGTTTTACTGTAGTTATGTTGTAGTTCTACTGTAGTTATGTTGTAGTTTTACTGTAGTTATGTTGTAGTTCTACTGTAGTTATGTTGTAGTTTTACTGTAGTTATGTTGTAGTTCTACTGTAGTTATGTTGTAGTTTTACTGTAGTTATGTTGTAGTTTTACTGTAGTTATGTTGTAGTTCTACTGTAGTTATGTTGTAGTTTTACTGTAGTTATGTTGTAGTTCTACTGTAGTTATGTTGTAGTTTTACTGTAGTTATGTTGTAGTTTTACTGTAGTTATGTTGTAGTTCTACTGTAGTTATGTTGTAGTTTTACTGTAGTTATGTTGTAGTTCTACTGTAGTTATGTTGTAGTTTTACTGTAGTTATGTTGTAGTTTTACTGTAGTTATGTTGTAGTTCTACTGTAGTTATGTTGTAGTTTTACTGTAGTTATGTTGTAGTTCTACTGTAGTTATGTTGTAGTTTTACTGTAGTTATGTTGTAGTTTTACTGTAGTTATGTTGTAGTTCTACTGTAGTTATGTTGTAGTTTTACTGTAGTTATGTTGTAGTTCTACTGTAGTTATGTTGTAGTTTTACTGTAGTTATGTTGTAGTTTTACTGTAGTTATGTTGTAGTTCTACTGTAGTTATGTTGTAGTTTTACTGTAGTTATGTTGTAGTTTTACTGTAGTTATGTTGTAGTTTTACTGTAGTTATGTTGTAGTTTTACTGTAGTTATACTGTAGTTATGTTGTAGTTTTACTGTAGTTTTACTGTAGTGTTTTTACTGTGAGTCTGACCTGTTTGTCACTAAGGTCGTTGTCTGATTGGTTAATTGGCTGTGATGAAGCTCTAATGGAGCAGCAGACTGCGTAATGATCCGATCAATAAGCAGTTGAACTGACAGCTCGTGGTTCAGGGGTGTTGATAAAGATGTGATCGGTGAGTATTGATCTGATGGGACACTGATCACAGTGAACGGTCTCCAGACTCCTGCCACTTCTGTTGGTATTTAAGATGTGATCAGTGTTTATTGATCTGACGTGGCTTTGAATCTTTGACACTTGTTCTGATCAGAATTTGATTTTAATTCACAGAACAGAACAGAAACAACAGCCGAGCCTGATGGGAACTGTAGTTTTGTCTCTGACATTTCTAACAAGAAGAAGAAGTTTAATTCACTGTGATTCTAGTTTGTTTCCATGCTGTTATTTAGTGTGTGTGAAGGTTTAATACAGCCTCCCTCTGCACTCTGATGCTGTGGTTCTGTTTCCAACCTCAGATAAGTTCAGGCCGAATGTTTCTTTACCTGTGTAGGTTTAATTTGTCTCTTGTCTCATCGTGTCCTTGTGGTCTGGATCAGTTCAGACTCAACAACCATCGAACACTGTCCACAGATCAGATCACTGAACACCACCGACACAGTTAGACAGAGCTGTGTGTGTGTGTGTGTGTGTGTGTGTG
>CM077804.1:27587515-27602515 GCA_039737535.1 Lagodon rhomboides | reverse complement strand
CCACCCGTCCTGACTCTGGACCCACCCGTCCTGACTCTGGACCCACCCGTCCTGACTCTGGACCCACCTGTCCTGACTCTGGACCCACCTGTCCTGACTCTGGACCCACCTGTCCTGACTCTGGACCCACCCGTCCTGACTCTGGACCCACCCGTCCTGACTCTGGACCCACCTGTCCTGACTCTGGACCCACCCGTCCTGACTCTGGACCCACTCGTCCTGACTCTGGACCCACCTGTCCTGACTCTGGACCCACCCGTCCTGACTCTGGACCCACTCGTCCTGACTCTGGACCCACCTGTCCTGACTCTGGACCCACCTGTCCTGACTCTGGACCCACTCGTCCTGACTCTGGACCCACCTGTCCTGACTCTGGACCCACCTGTCTTGACTCTGGACCCACCTGTCTTGACTCTGGACCCACCTGTCCTGACTCTGGACCCACCTGTCCTGACTCTGGACCCACCTGTCTTGACTCTGGACCCACCTGTCCTGACTCTGGACCCACCTGTCTTGACTCTGGACCCACCCGTCCTGACTCTGGACCCACCTGTCTTGACTCTGGACCCACCTGTCTTGACTCTGGACCCACCTGTCCTGACTCTGGACCCACCTGTCCTGACTCTGGACCCACCTGTCTTGACTCTGGACCCACCCGTCCTGACTCTGGACCCACCTGTCTTGACTCTGGACCCACCTGTCTTGACTCTGGACCCACCTGTCCTGACTCTGGACCCACCTGTCCTGACTCTGGACCCACTCGTCCTGACTCTGGACCCACCTGTCCTGACTCTGGACCCACCCGTCTTGACTCTGGACCCACCTGTCCTGACTCTGGACCCACTCGTCCTGACTCTGGACCCACCCGTCCTGACTCTGGACCCACCCGTCCTGACTCTGGACCCACCCGTCCTGACTCTGGACCCACCCGTCCTGACTCTGGACCCACCCGTCCTGACTCTGGACCCACCCGTCCTGACTCTGGACCCACCCGTCCTGACTCTGGACCCACCTGTCCTGACTCTGGACCCACCTGTCCTGACTCTGGACCCACCCGTCCTGACTCTGGACCCACCTGTCCTGACTCTGGACCCACCTGTCCTGAGTCTCATTAGGAGAATTATTTTCCAATCAGTTTTCTGCAGTTTTATACAAATTATTTCTGCTGATAATCTCAATCTCTAATCTGATCTGCTGTCAGTCTGCTGATTGAGTCAAACTGACTGCGTTGCCATGACACTAGAGATCTGATTGGCTGTCACACTTGACATAATTCTGAATCTTTGGACATAAAGTCAGCTGCAGGACTTTAGTTTCTAATCTTGAGGTGAATTCTCTGTTAATCCGGTCGACCGACTTCGATTCTTCTCTCTTCTTCGTGTGAATCATGAAACTGGTTCCAGCAGGTTTCTTTACTTTAACTCCGAGAATCTGCAGCTCTGAGAGAAGCAGGCAGAACCAGTCGACCCACAGGAGGGGCGGTTTCCATGGTTACCCTCTTTAATTAGGAGGGCAATTAAAGAGGTTGAACGGCCTGCGAAAGACACACACACACACACACACACACACACACTCACACACACACACTGTCCTCTCTGGGGACAGTGAGGCGTCTGGTCTTCCTACCCACAAGCCACTGGGGTGACTTCTCTTCAAAGACCAGATTACACTCCTCTCTGCTGTTCAGGTTCTCTGGTCTGGATGCCTTAAGTCGTAGCAGACGTCACAACAGCTGACGAGTACAGCTGTGATCAGTGAGCTGAACTCTGACCTCAACACTGGAACATCGTCACGTTAGTGAAGTTTCACCGACGCCTGATTTCTATCATCATCATCCAAATGTCCATCACATAACGTTAAAGACAGGGAGAAACAATTCCTGGATTTATCCCGTTGTCTGGATCTGACCCGTTAATGGAGTCTGTTCTGGACTGAGACCATCCTCCATCCAAGTGTCATGGAAATCTGTTTAGTAGTCTTTGTGTAAACCTGATGACCAACCAACCAACCAACCAACCAACAAAACAACCAACCAACAAAACAACCAACCAACCAACCAACCAACCAACCAACAAAACAACCAACAACAACCAACCAACCAACCAACCAACCAACCAACAAAACAAACCACAAAACAACCAACCAACCAAGTTTTTCTTTGTGTCCATGGCTCGTCCTCAAACAATTAACTGTTGTCTTGGATTCATTTCCCCCTCCAGAGCTAAAGTGTGGAGTTCCTCAGCATCTTATATGGAGGACCTGATATAGAAGCTGCGTACCTTCAGACGGGTCCAATCTTCGGGCTCGGCGGCCATGTTTGGAGTTGTTGTGTACGAACATGTTGTCAGAGACAGCGAGAACATGGCCGTCCACGTTCACTGTCGTAGACACCACCACCTGCAGACACACAGACAACTTTATCAATAAGCTTCAGGAAAACAGACGAGTGGACAACAGTTTGTACACTAAAGAAGCAGAACCAGATCATTTTCAACAGTCTTTCCCAGCATGCACTGCGTGAGAGAGAGGGTACTGGTGTAAATGTTTTCTGTAAATTTCACAACAATACTTCTGAGATTTACTTGTGGCTCAGGGGTAGAGGCAGCATCTTGTTATTGAAAGGTTGCTGGTTCGATTCCCCATGGCTGCATGTTGAAGTGTCCATGGGCCAGATACTGAACCCCAGACTGCTCCTGATGAGCTGGTCGGCCCTTGCATGGCGGCCGCCACCATCAGTGTGTGAATGAATGAATGTGTAAAAATCTAAATCATGGAAATTATTGCAAACCTGAAAATCACTTTAATGACAGTGGACGGCTCAACAGCTGATGGCCCTGATGCCACGCTGAAACGTTTCTGCAGAACAGATGATGGAAACATGGTGACCCTGTCGACCTCTGACCTCTGGAAACTTTTCAAAAATGTAAAATAATTTCGAAAAGGTCGAACACACTAATGAACCAAATAATGAATCACAAAAAACTGAGTAAAACCCTTTTTTGATGTGTGCTGAATGTTTCACTGTGCTGTCCCCTGTAGCCCCGCCCCCGTGTGATGTCACAGCAGCCACTCAGCTGTGGCCATTCATCATCCCCGGCCGGTTGCCGTGGCGAGGTTGTTGCCGTTGATCCATGTCCACAGAGCAGAAGGTCGTCCACTCTGTCGCCACGGTGACTAACCAGCACATCCTTCACCCTGCTGTCGCCACGACAACCGCAGACAAGTCCAGAGGCTTCACCTGACTTCACCTGTCTCCCTCTCTCTCTCTCCATGCTTACTGCAGCTCGCTCGCCCGTCCCTCTCCCTTCTCCTCCTCCTCTGCTGGTTTAACTGGACTGAACATCCTGTCAGCTCGATCGCCCAGTGCAGCGTGGAGAGAGAGAGAGAGAGGTGTGTGTGTGTGTGTGTGTGTGTGTGTGTGTGTGTGTGTGTGTGTGAAAGCAGACACATTTTAACTGTGAGACAAAGACAATTTCCTCAAACAACACATCTCCTCTTCTTTAGCAGCTGTCTGACTGTCTGTCTGCCTGTCTGTCTGTCTAACTTTGATGATTCTCTGACTTTGTTTACATGCTAACATTATCATGTTAGCATGCTGATGTTAGCATTTAGCTCAAAGCTTCGGTGTGTCATCATCTTTTCTCTCTCAGTCAAAGCCTCATCGTTTCCTTTCACTTTCTGTTTCTACTCGATCTTCGTCTTCGTCTTTCTTCTCCTGGTTTCGTCTTTTTTGTTCTTTTCTTCTTTAACTCATTTGATTCTTTTTATTTTCAGTTCTTTCTCTCTGGTTTTCCTCTCTTCATTTTTCTAATTTATGATACTAAAACTGTTCATACAAAATAAAGTTTATTCTTCCGTAACCTTTTACTGACAAACACTCATTTGGATTAGAATCCAGTTTGGTCCGTTGGAGCTGTGCCACCTTCAGAAGCACCACCTCACACAGTATCTGTCTCCTTCCTGTCAGGACTGACAGAAATATGTTTGAGTCAACATTACATTCTCACTTTTATTCATGATCTTCATCAGAATGTCCTGAACACCGTGCTGGGACCTCAGCAGGTATTTGTTTCACTCTAAACATGAATAATAATCTCACAAGGTTCTTTGTTTCTGAAGAGGCGGCTGAATGTGCAAAGATGAGAAATTTTACTTTAATTTCTAATAAGAATCTAGTTACTCTGACAGTTTTTTTAGTCGATATGAGTTTTAGGAATTCTTCTGGAAATCAATACCTACTTTAAACTTCACATAATCATGTAACTGCTGTATCATCAGTATCCATAGTTACTGAAGTTTGTTTTACATTGGTATTGTATTGTTCTTGACTGTATTGATACATGTCCGAGGGAAACTCCACCAGCTGATGATGAACGGCAGGTTTTTGAAAAGGAAGAACACGTGGAATAAAAATGTGCAAAATCTGCTTCTGCTGTTTGTTTTTAAACCGTCAATAAAGACAACACAGCTCATGTGTTTACGATAATAAGAGACAGGAAGTAGGGTGAGACAGACGGACAGACGGACAGAGCGACAGTTCCCTGTTGACCTCTAATATTATATCTGCAAAGCAATAAGCCTCAGGCCGCCCTGCTGCAATGCATTGTGGGTACAGCAGGTCCCTGAAGCCAAGTCCTGCCCTTTGGGGAAATGAATTAATCTGTGTGTGTGTGTGTGTGTGTGTGTGTGTGTGTGTGTGTGTGTGTGTGTGTGGAACCTCCTCATGTCTCGTGGGTTTCCAGCGTTCTTCAGACAGTTCTGGTTACACTTGAGGAAGAACTTCAGGAAGAACCTGCACAGACAAAAAGACACAAGTGAGTAAAATATTCAGCGAGAGAGAAGCTAGTTACATTCAAGTAATCAGTTACTCTGGAGACATTGGAGCCGGAGTAGCAGCAGAAGTAAAACTACAGTTGATTCTGATTCTGATTTACATAAAAACATTAACAGAAAGAAGAAAAAATAATCTGCAGAAATAAAATGTTAGTAGTTAGTAGTAGTACTCGTAGTACACAGTACTCCTCGTATTGTTCGAGTTCTGACAGCAGCAGTATGTTTCAGAGTTCTGTTGTGGATCTCCTTCTGTTCTCTTGTTTTATAAAAACAAAACGTAAATTGATGATGAGTCTGTATGCAGATGATACAACGCTCTACACATGAGTTTCTTACAACGTTACGCAGCATTTACTTTTTATTGACACTCGGCCGTCCTACAATCCCAAAGCGTCAGTATTTGACAAGTTTGGAATTAGGCCCAGAAATCTACTCTGCTTGCAAATAGGATCTTAAAAGGATTTAAAGATCGTTCAGTGTCTCGCCAGAATCCTTCGAACCACTGACCGAATCAAGACCCACCAGAGAGGAGCCGCTAGAGGACTGACAGTCAAAGTGGTTCAGACCCAGACGGACGTATGGCCGATCTGATGGGAGGACACGAGAGGTGAACAGGACTCACTGCAGTTTGGATGTGGGCTTTGAGGATAACTCGTCCGAGGCTGCTGCTCCTACTGTGGAGGACGGCAGCATCGCTGCTGAGGTCAGTGTTAACGTCACAACATTAGCTAATGTTAGCTCAACAAACATGAACGTGAAAAGTGTTCTGAGAAATAAAAATACTTTCTTCTTCTGTTTTATTTCTGGCAGATCAGATCCAACGACGGCACCAGGTATCCTGCTTTTATTTTGGTGAATTTTGTTTGTCTGTGTTTATTGTTTGTGCTCATGCACACACACACGCACGCACACACACACACACACACACACACACACGCATGCACGCACCCGCACGCACGCATGCACGCACACACACACACACACACACACACGTCTAGTTCTTCGACTCTCAGCAGAACCTTGTTTGATTCTTCTGTCTGAAGCCGGGCAGCAACTACAGCATCACAGATGTCTCTATGGCAACATGCTGTAAACACACACACACACACACACACACACACACACACACACACACACACACACACAGAAAAGAAAGGACAAAAAAGACAGAACTCTCTCTCCGGCAATGTTTTTGGTCTCTTGAGGATCTCTGCAGTATTGATTACCCAGCATTCCTTGCTGCTCGTCTCTAATGAGCCTACAGAAGGACAAAGTGCTGACACTGAAACACACACACACACACACACACACACACACACACACACACACACACACACACGAGAACAGATGCTCTGTAAACAAATCAACCTTCCTTTTCTAGAAGACAATCAGCCTGTTGGAACAATTCAAATCCTCCAATACAAATAATATTGATCTCTGATCAATACAGGAGCCTCGAGTCATTATTTACAAGAGCTTCTATTCATAAATATGAAAAATGAATACAGTTAAAAGGAAGTTTTGATGTTTGAAAACAGGTCAGTGATCCTCGAGTGTCTTTTGAATGAGACTTTTCGGAGGTTTTTGATCTGCTGCACACCTGTCCTTTATTATTATCATTCTATTATTATTATTATTATTATTATTATTATTATTATTAATAATAATAATAATAATAATAATAATAGTTGTTATTGTTATTGTTATTATTATTATTAATAATAATGATAATAATAATAATCTCTTCTTCAGCTGCTCTCTGAGTGGATAAAGTCTTGATGTTTGTCTGAAGATAACCTCAGTCTATCAGCCTGACCTCTGACCTCTGATCAGCTGCTCACACACATACAGTCTTATCGCCGTGGTAACCACCCAGCATCAGCAGTCTCAGCTGATCGTCCTTATCTTCAGACACACAGACTCAACCTATCTCTCCTCTTCACGTCCTCTCTAGTTTTTCTCTCGTTCGTCTCCTCCCTTGTTTCCTCCTCCCTCGTGTCCTCCTGTCCTCTCGTGTCCTCCCTCCTTCTGTCTCCTCCTATCTATTTTCTCCTCCTCTGTCTGAAGAGCGAGCGGGTGATCGAGGTCGTAAATCTACACGCAGGACAGATTAAGCTTTCAATTTGTTATGTGATAAGCAGGGCAGACCCAACACACACACACACACACACACACACACACACACACACACACACACACACACACACACACACACACACTTTCTCTCCGTATTACTGCTCATATTTACGAGCAGGAAATTAGGACGCATCGCAAATTTATCTCCAGGAAGAATGGAAGTCACACACACACACACACACACACACACACACACACACACTCAAACTGAACACACACTGCTCCAAAACACACACACACACACACACTGTGCTGGAGTTAATATGCTCTATGAGGTAGAAAATGTAGTCGCAGTGTGAGGACGAATTATACTGACAGTAATGTACTGCCAGTGTGTGTGTGTGTGTGTGTGTGTGTGTGTGTGTGTGTGTGATTTACGTGCTGTTGGCAGCTCTGCCTGTTAATCTGATCCGAGTCATTCTCTCTCTCTCTCTGTCTCTCTCTCTCCTCTCTCTCTCTCTCTCTGTCTCTCTCTCTCTCTGTCTCTCTCTCTCTCTCTCTCTCTCTCTCTCTCTCCCTCTCTCTCTCTCTCTCTCCCTCTCTCTGTCTCGCTCTCTCTCTGTCTCGCTCTCTCTCTCCCTCTCTCTCTCTCTCTCTGTCTCTCTCTCTCTCTGTCTCTCTCTGTCTCTCTCGCTGTCTCTCCCTCTCTCTCTCTCTCTCTCTCTCTCTCTCTCTCTGTCTCTCTCTCTCTCTCTCTCTCTCTCTGTCTCTCTCTCTCTCTCTCTCTCTCTCTCTCTCTCTGTCTCTCTCTCTCTCTCTCTCTCTCTCTCTCTCTCTCTCTCTCTCTCTCAGGTTCTTTAAAGCAGCTGCAGACTCGACTCGTTTTATTCGCTCCGTCGTCTGATGTTCTCTTTCTAATTTAATAAATCAGGAATAAAAACATCACACACTCATAAAGCAGAGACCGTCCTCACATCGGCTTCATGAGGAGTCTGAACTTATTGGATTACATGTTAGAATAATATTCATGATAAAGTCTCTTCTTCTACTCATTCATCAGTACTTTCATGGTGTTTCATGGTTTCATGGTTGCCGAGTCACTGGTGCACGTCACCTGTTTCAACAGCCAATCAGCTCCTCGCAGTGAAGTCAGCTGGTTCGTCAGTCACAAACTGTCACAACTGTTTCTGTATGACACAAACCCTGAAGTCTGTTTTCACCGTTTCATCGTAGAAATGCACCTGGAGCAGGTAACTCACCTTCACTGTGCGTAACTGTAACTGATAAACACGATATCGTTCCTCCTCCAACCGGCTTCAACAGGCTGCCAGTTACACGACTGACTAACTGTTCCTGTTAGAGGCACGTGATGTTACTCTGCTACTGCTGAAGTTACTGTGACGACTGTTTCCGCTGGTCAGACTGAGACGTGTGATGACAGCAGGGACGCCATCGACGACTCCTGATGAGGGCGGGAGATCATCTTTCATTAAGCACCTGGTTATGTTTGAACGTCAGTGTTCATCAGGAATGTTTGGTTATTGATGACGGAGGTGAGATGAGTGTGACTGACTGCTCCTCGTCCTCCTCCATCAGCTGGTTAATCAATTAACTCCCTGCTGTTAATTGACAGTTGTCATTAATTATCTCTGACTGCTCTAATTGGTATTCAAATGTATTCGCTGGCAGCAGAACGTTCTGCTCATTTACATATTCAATGGGAGTTGTTTTTGCTTTTAGAAGATAATGAATTCATGTGGGATCTCGGGTGTGTGTGTGTGTGTGTTGCCGTCTTTGTGAGGACCAGGACTTCAGGTGATCCCTCACCTTACAGCCTGATATTTGGTTGAATGCAGGCGGTGATGTCGGGTGACCAGCCTCCAACGGCAGCACCAGGACGAGTCGAACAATAACATTACATCACTGTCACATGTTGGCGTTGTGTCGTGAAGTCAAGAACCAAAATCTGAAGATTCAGACGAGATGAGTTGAAACTTTAACAACACTGGACCTGAACGCACCAACGGCAGAGTCCAGCTCAGCGGACTGAGTCCAGACTGAGGGACGACGAAGAGACCTGGGACACCTGAGACAACACCTGGGACAACATCTGAGACAACACCTGGAGACAACATCTGAGACAACATCTGAGACAACACCTGAAGACAACACCTGGAGACAATATCTGAGACAACACCTGGAGACAACACCTGAGACAACACATGGAGACAACACCTGAGACAACACCTGAAGACAACACCTGGAGACAACATCTGAGACAACACCTGGAGACAACACCTGGAGACAACATCTGAGACAACACCTGGAGACAACACCCGAGACAACACCTGAGACAACACCTGGAGACAACACCTGGAGACAACACCTGATACAACATCTGAGACAACACCTGGAGACAACACCTGAGACAACATCTGATACAACATCTGAGACAACACCTGGAGACAACACCTGAGACAACACCTGAGACAACACCTGGAGACAACACCTGATACAACATCTGAGACAACACCTGGAGACAACACCCGAGACAACACCTGAGACAACACCTGGAGACAACACCCGAGACAACACCTGAGACAACACCTGGAGACAATATCTGAGACAACACCTGGAGACAACACCTGAGACAACACCTGGAGACAACACCCGAGACAACACCTGAGACAACACCTGGAGACAACACCCGAGACAACACCTGAGACAACACCTGGAGACAACACCTGATACAACACCTGGAGACAACACCTGGAGACAACACCTGATACAACATCTGAGACAACACCTGGAGACAACACCTGATACAACACCTGGAGACAACACCTGATACAACATCTGAGACAACACCTGAGAAAACACCTGATACAACACCTGGAGACAACACCTGAGACAACACCTGATACAACACCTGATACAACACCTGAGACAACACCTGAGACAACACCTGGAGACAACACCTGATACAACACCTGATACAACACCTGGAGACAACACCCGAGAAAACACCTGATACAACACCTGAGACAACACCTGAGACAACACCTGAGACAACACCTGGAGACAACACCTGATACAACACCTGATACAACACCTGAGACAACACCTGAGACAACACCTGAGACAACATCTGAGACAACACCTGGAGACAACACCTGGAGACAACATCTGAGACAACGCCTGAGACTACACCTGGAGACAACACCTGAGACAACACCTGGAGACAACACCTGAGACAACACCTGGAGACAACACCTGAGACAACACCTGAGACAACATCTGAGACAACACATGAGACAACACCTGAGAAAACACCTGAGACAACACCTGGAGACAACACCTGGAGACAACACCTGAGACAACACCTGAGACAACATCTGAGACAACACCTGAGACAACACCTGAGACAACACCTGGAGACAACATCTGATACAACACCTGGAGACAACACCTGATACAACACCTGAGACAACACCTGATACAACACCTGGACACAACACCTGAGACAACACCTGGAGACAACACCTGGAGACAACACCTGATACAACACCTGGACACAACACCTGAGACAACACCTGGAGACAACACCTGAGACAACACCTGAGACAACACCTGGAGATAACACCTGGAGACAACACCTGGAGACAACACCTGGAGATAACACCTGGAGACAACACCTGGAGACAACACCTGGACACAACACCTGAGACAACACCTGGAGACAACACCTGAGACAACACCTGAGACAACACCTGGAGACAACACCTGGAGACAACACCTGAGACAACACCTGGAGATAACACCTGAGACAACACCTGAAGACAACACCTGGAGACAACACCTGGAGACAACACCTGGAGACAACACCTGAGACAACACCTGGAGACAACACCTGAGACAACACCTGAGACAACACCTGGAGACAACACCTGGAGACAACACCTGGAGACAACACCCGAGACAACACCTGAGACAACACCTGGAGACAACATCTGAGACAACACCTGAGACAACACCTGAGACAACACCTGGAGACAACACCCGAGACAACACCTGAGACAACACCTGGAGACAACACCTGATACAACACCTGGAGACAACACCTGGAGACAACACCTGATACAACATCTGAGACAACACCTGGAGACAACACCTGATACAACACCTGGAGACAACACCTGATACAACATCTGAGACAACACCTGAGAAAACACCTGATACAACACCTGGAGACAACACCTGAGACAACACCTGAGACAACACCTGAGACAACACCTGAGACAACACCTGAGACAACACCTGGAGACAACACCTGATACAACACCTGATACAACACCTGAGACAACACCTGAGACAACACCTGATACAACACCTGAGACAACACCTGAGACAACACCTGAGACAACACCTGGAGACAACACCTGATACAACACCTGAGACAACACCTGAGACAACACCTGAGACAACACCTGAGACAACATCTGAGACAACACCTGGAGACAACACCTGGAGACAACATCTGAGACTACACCTGGAGACAACACCTGAGACAACACCTGGAGACAACACCTGAGACAACACCTGGAGACAACACCTGAGACAACACCTGAGACAACATCTGAGACAACACCTGAGACAACACCTGAGACAACACCTGAGACAACACCTGAGACAACACCTGGAGACAACACCTGAGACAACACCTGAGACAACATCTGAGACAACACCTGAGACAACACCTGAGAAAACACCTGGAGACAACATCTGATACAACACCTGGAGACAACACCTGATACAACACCTGAGACAACACCTGATACAACACCTGGACACAACACCTGAGACAACACCTGGAGACAACACCTGGAGACAACACCTGATACAACACCTGGACACAACACCTGAGACAACACCTGGAGACAACACCTGAGACAACACCTGAGACAACACCTGGAGATAACACCTGGAGACAACACCTGGAGACAACACCTGGAGATAACACCTGGAGACAACACCTGGAGACAACACCTGGACACAACACCTGAGACAACACCTGGAGACAACACCTGAGACAACACCTGAGACAACACCTGGAGACAACACCTGGAGACAACACCTGAGACAACACCTGGAGATAACACCTGAGACAACACCTGAAACAACACCTGGAGATAACACCTGGAGACAACACCTGGAGACAACACCTGAGACAACACCTGGAGACAACACCTGAGACAACACCTGAGACAACACCTGGAGATAACACCTGGAGACAACACCTGGAGACAACACCTGAGACAACACCTGGAGACAACACCTGGAGACAACACCTGAGACAACACCTGGAGACAACACCTGGAGACAACACCTGAGACAACACCTGGAGACAACACCTGGAGACACGGCGACACTTTGACGGGTGATAAGCAAAATGTTTCATCCTTTTATAGAAAACAGAATAAAGGTCTGCTGAAGTCGACCAGGTGTGAAGCTCCACCGTCTTCAGATGTGTCAGATTAGAAGAGTTGTTCTTTCTTAGTTTCCTGTTTCACTTTCTCCTTGTCTTTAATTTTATATCTGTTTATTTTAAAATCTTTATGTATTTTACTTATATGTTTCGTCCAGACAGCTTCTGTGTTACGTCTAAAGCACAATGAAGATTGTTGAACTCCAACATTTCACCTTATAAGACATATTTTCTTCTTTTGTCTTCTGTTTCTTTGCGACAGCTGATATTTATTTATTGCTCGTGAATGTGTTGATATAAACCAGGTTTAACAATTCTACTCATATTTATACTTTCAATAGTTTCAGTTATAGAAGGTGAATGTTCCTCTCTGTCACCAGATCATCTGTGTGTTCGACTGCAAGGTGAAGCACTTCAATTACACACACACACACACACACACACACACACACACACACACACACTGAGAGGCTAAACGCTCTTTTACACATTAAAGTCCAACATCTCTGTTTGAATCATGAGAGACACCTAAACCCCTCCGTGTGTGTGTGTGTGTGTGTGTGTGTGTGTGTGTGTGGCTGCTCCATTAGTCCTAACACACACACACACACACACACACACACACACACACACACACACACACACACACACAGCGTAACAGCTTCATGATTAGCATGATGAATGGTTCGTCTCGACCTCTGACCTCTGCTGTAATTGGAGACTAGAGGAGCTGTCAGACGGCAGCGTGTCCTCAACATGCTCCGCTCCGTGTTCTTAGCGTGTTCTCTGTGTGCTCTCATCCCGTCCTTCACGTGTTCTCCTCTCATGTTATCTGATCCTGTGTTCCTCTCCTGACCTTCACTGTGACGACTGCATGGTCTAGTAATGTTCTAGTCTCTCTCTACATGCTGGACCTCAGCACCACGGACAGAGTCTCTCTACATGCTGGACCTCAGCACCACGGACAGAGTCTCTCTACATGCTGGACCTCAGCACCACGGACAGAGTCTCTCTCTACATGCTGGACCTCAGCACCACGGACAGAGTCTCTCTCTACATGCTGGACCTCAGCACCACGGACAGAGTCTCTCTACATGCTGGACCTCAGCACCACGGACAGAGTCTCTCTACATGCTGGACCTCAGCACCACGGACAGAGTCTCTCTACATGCTGGACCTCAGCACCACGGACAGAGTCTCTCTACATGCTGGACCTCAGCACCACGGACAGAGTCTCTCTACATGCTGGACCTCAGCACCACGGACAGAGTCTCTCTACATGCTGGACCTCAGCACCACGGACAGAGTCTCTCTACATGCTGGACCTCAGCACCACGGACAGAGTCTCTCTACATGCTGGACCTCAGCACCACGGACAGAGTCTCTCTACATGCTGGACCTCAGCACCACGGACAGAGTCTCTCTCTACATGCTGGACCTCAGCACCACGGACAGAGTCTCTCTACATGCTGGACCTCAGCACCACAGACAGAGTCTCTCTCTACATGCTGGACCTCAGCACCACGGAGAGAGTCTCTCTACATGCTGGACCTCAGCACCACGGACAGAGTCTCTCTACATGCTGGACCTCAGCACCACGGACAGAGTCTCTCTCTACATGCTGGACCTCAGCACCACAGACAGAGTCTCTCTACATGCTGGACCTCAGCACCACGGACAGAGTCTCTCTTACATGCTGGACCTCAGCACCACGGACAGAGTCTCTCTACATGCTGGACCTCAGCACCACGGACAGAGTCTCTCTACATGCTGGACCTCAGCACCACGGACAGAGTCTCTCTACATGCTGGACCTCAGCACCACAGACAGAGTCTCTCTACATGCTGGACCTCAGCACCACGGACAGAGTCTCTCTCTACATGCTGGACCTCAGCACCACGGACAGAGTCTCTCTACATGCTGGACCTCAGCACCACGGACAGAGTCTCTCTACATGCTGGACCTCAGCACCACGGACAGAGTCTCTCTACATGCTGGACCTCAGCACCACGGACAGAGTCTCTCTACATGCTGGACCTCAGCACCACAGACAGAGTCTCTCTACATGCTGGACCTCAGCACCACGGACAGAGTCTCTCTACATGCTGGACCTCAGCACCACGGACAGAGTCTCTCTACATGCTGGACCTCAGCACCACGGACAGAGTCTCTCTCTACATGCTGGACCTCAGCACCACGGACAGAGTCTCTCTACATGCTGGACCTCAGCACCACGGACAGAGTCTCTCTACATGCTGGACCTCAGCACCACGGACAGAGTCTCTCTCTACATGCTGGACCTCAGCACCACGGACAGAGTCTCTCTACATGCTGGACCTCAGCACCACGGACAGAGTCTCTCTCTACATGCTGGACCTCAGCACCACGGACAGAGTCTCTCTACATGCTGGACCTCAGCACCACAGACAGAGTCTCTCTCTACATGCTGGACCTCAGCACCACGGACAGAGTCTCTCTCACATGCTGGACCTCAGCACCACAGACAGAGTCTCTCTACATGCTGGACCTCAGCACCACGGACAGAGTCTCTCCTACATGCTGGACCTCAGCACCACGGACAGAGTCTCTCTCTACATGCTGGACCT
>CM077804.1:27582515-27585015 GCA_039737535.1 Lagodon rhomboides | reverse complement strand
TTGAGTGAAGACGTATTAATTGTAGTTTCTGGTCACCTGAAGATCAACAACATGAACCCGATCAGCTGGTGTGAGTTCACTGAGAGAAACAAACAGTGAAAGTTCTGGACCGTGTTCAGACAATTATTCTGATTCTGACAGAAACACGTTGAAGATCTGGACTTTCAGCACAGTTTGTGTCGTGACTGTCCGACCCAGTGAGGCACCGTCACGCTCTGCCCTCTGTGCCTGATGTGGTGCTGACCTTTGAACTTTTGTCGAAGTTATCGAATGAGTCCTTGGGGTCACTGCGACCTTTGACCTGTGACTGACGAGGTGTTCACCTTCAGTCCAGCTGAACACTGAGACATGTTCACGAGAATGGAGTGTACGACACAGACTACCTGAAAACATGACTTCGCCCTACACAACAGTGGCATCAAATGACTGGTTCCTACATTTCCCATAATGCACATGGATTAGTCTTTTAGTAGAGCCTCCCTGCCTGTAAACAGACACCAGATACCAGAGCCAAAGATGGTGCCGCTTCAGTCCAATGAGAACTTCTCACCTGGCAAACATGTCGAAAAACCTTCTACTGATGACGTCACATTGACCCTGGACACAGCGCTGGAGGCGGAGCCCCGTTCAGTCCTATGAAAGCTGCTCAGTGGAGCATGAAGCTAAAAAAGTTGGACTTCCTGGGTATGAAACTAACCGGATCATCTCTGTGTTGTGCAGCTCTGAGAGCGTGAACAGAGATCCAGTGATTTACTTGTGCGGCTCGTTAGATTTTCCAGGTGTAGTTCAGATTCTGACAGCGAGTCATTTCTCTGTTGTGACGCTCAAAGGAAAGTATCTGACCTTTTACAGCTGCTTCTTTCACAATGAAAGCTGATGGGACAAAGACTTTTTGAGATGTAATTGCACAGTTTGACCACTATGAAAACTGGCTTCATTGGCGTCCTCCTGGTTATTCGGCCCACTGAACATGTGCAGAGGAGTTTCTCTCACTTGATTTCTTTGTTTCCTTTGTGCAGATAAAAGAGTCGGAGAAAGAGCTGCGGTGGAACAATCAGCCACATTAAACTACCAAACAAGGACAAACCAAGTTTAGTCCTTAAAACACCCATTTAAACGTCATAATGTCTGATTTGAATTCTCATTGGCTACATGATGTGTCAATCATCTGGAGGCTGGCGTGTAACAGGCTCAAGAGAGGAGGAGGGCACAGAGAGTGGGTGTCCTTTTTACACAATCACTCATTGGCTGTTGTAGGCTCGAGGGCGGGCGTAGAAGCTTCGATCTGCAAAAATAAAGTGTCAATCAAATAGTCAGAAGTCACTTAGTATTACTCCTCCTACTGACGGACGGTGTTACTGCATGAAGTGGACGGAGATCAAA
Source organism: Lagodon rhomboides (assembly GCA_039737535.1). Classification (NCBI taxonomy): domain Eukaryota; kingdom Metazoa; phylum Chordata; class Actinopteri; order Spariformes; family Sparidae; genus Lagodon; species Lagodon rhomboides. The sequence goes on along the minus strand of CM077804.1, from coordinate 27,583,632 downwards.
GCAGATCAAAGCGCGTGACATCACACTCCCTGCTGTTTTGTGCCATTTCAATATAGTTCTGTGGTGAAAATGAGCGCGAGTGACCACCGACCCAACTGTGAGCGGCTGAGCGGCGCCGCCAGCTTCAGACTGACGCCTCCACTCACACACTGACTATGTTTGACATCTAATTATCTTCATCTTGATTTTTTAACTGTTCTAATCTGTTTTTCGTCTGAGCTGCGTTTCTTCACATTATTATTGTTAATATCATTATTGTTGTTGTTGACTTTGTGGTTTCTGATTCCAACAGGATGAAAACAAATCTGTGATCGACGGCTGGCAGCGGATTTAACTTCCTCCTCCTACGGCAGACAGACGGGGTCAAACAGAGCGACGGAGATATTCCGACTTTGACATTTTACTGCTAAACAACTTAATGTCAGCTGTCAATCACTGCTGCTCACACACACACACACACACACACACACACACACACACACACACACACACACACACACACACACACACACACACAGAGGTTTTTCCAGGCCTGGAGAGTCTTGTCCTGGACTTCCAGAGGAGTTGGAGGAGGAGGAGGAGGAGGAGGAGGAGGTGATGGTGAAGGAGATAATTAAATTAGATAATGAGGAGTCCATCATCTCTCCCTCTTCATATTACAGTAAATGAAAACAGACAACTCCTCCTCCTCTCCTGCTCTTCATCACAGTGAGGAGGAGGACGAGGTTATTAACAGTCTGACCAACGTTCAAGTCTGCAGACTCAAACCAGCAGTGGCAGCTGTTTCCATCACCGCCGCAGGTCCAGGTACAGGTACAGGTACAGGTACAGGTACAGGTACAGGGACAGGTACAGGTACAGGTACAGGTTCAGGTACAGGTACAGGGACAGGTACAGGTACAGGTACAGGTACAGGGACAGGTACAGGTACAGGTTCAGGTACAGGGACAGGGACAGGTACAGGTACAGGTTCAGGTACAGGTACAGGTACAGGTACAGGGACAGGTACAGGTACAGGTACAGGGACAGGGACAGGTACAGGTACAGGTACAGGTACAGGTACAGGTACAGGGACAGGTACAGGTACAGGTACAGGTACAGGTACAGGTACAGGTTC
>CM077804.1:27562515-27577515 GCA_039737535.1 Lagodon rhomboides | reverse complement strand
AGCACGATCACTCGACCTGCGCTTCAGGTAAACAGCAGCGGGGCCACAACATGACGGTGACGGTCGAGACAGGCCGAGTGTTCAGAGAGGAAACTACTAACAAAGAAAACACATCAACAAAAGAGGAAAAGCTGCAGCGTCCTCCAACAGAAAACATGACTTTCTTTGAGGAAATGTCAGCAGTGTAGGAAGAGACTGAACATCAGCTGCTGTCCTGCAGCTCTGACTGAAGTCAGCATGTTTGCAGATGATACAGTCCTGTTCTTACATGTGACAGCTGAGAAGGATGTTCAACTAATGTGCATCATGTGTGCAAACGGGTTTCCTCAGAGATGTTTCCTGGATAAACAGAACATGGAAATGTCTGACTGACAACCAACATTGTTTTCAGACACTGAGACTTGGACTTGATTTGATTATCCATAATTCTTATTTGCCGTCATTGCACGCCACCTTCCCAACATCAGCAGACTGATGTCGACCTATCAGAGCGCATCACGCACGGCAGACGCAGCGAGACGAGACAAAGACGTAAAAGCCGTAAGAAGCCGTGAACAGACAGAGAGGGAGGCTGGAATGTGGAGAAAGGCGTGTTAGTGTCTCGTATCTGCAGAGAGTTTCTGATTTTCTCTCTTTGTTGCTGCTCGGGACGCTTTACAACCCAACATGTGTCTATGTGACGTCCTGGGAATGAGACTCAACAATCAGCTGTCTTTGTGGTGCGTTCAGGAACAGCTGGGACAAATCCTGCTGATTCTACCTTTAACTTTAATAGTCTTTGAGTTATATTAATGTGACGTGAGCTTCAGTTAGCTTTGACCACAGATGTCCTTCAGAGGGAGACTTTTTACTCTGAGGACATGTCAGAGCCTGTACTCAATTACTTTACTGGAGTAAAGAAGCTGTATCAGTACTTCTACTTTTACCAGAGTCTGTTTTTACACAAGTACCTGAACGCCCCCTGGAGGACAGACTGTGTGTGATTAATAATAATAATAATAAGTTTTATATAGCGCTTTTTTTCTAGGTACCCAGAGACACTTTACAAAAACACAAAGCAAAAAAAAGGATACAAATGGACAATACATACAGTACATACATGCAGACAAACACATACAGATACTCAAAAACAAGAATACAGAGAGAGTAGATAGGAAAAAAAAAGAAAGAGAGGGTGGAAAATGATTCTTCAGGTGTTGTAAGTGATGTTGGAGACTGGGTTTTGAGATGACTTTTGAAAGACGGCAGTGAGTCAGAGTTACGGAGGGCCAGCGGGATGGAGTTCCAGAGGGTCGGGGCGGCGGTGACAGAGGCTCTGCCCCCTATGGTGCGGTGTTTGGTCCTGGTGATGGGGGTGAGGGTGTTGGCATTAGTGGAGCGTGTTCGGTGGGGGTGAATGGGGCGATGGAGGAGATCTGTCAGGTACGAAGGTTGTTAAGGGCTTTGTAGGTGGTGAGGAGGATCTTGAAATGTATGCGTTGTTTTACGGGAAGCCAGGTTTGTGTGTAATTTGCAGCTGAATGTACATTTTGTGACAGTGAACCTCCACTGGACCTGCAGCTGACGTCTTGGATGTGTTCTTGCTCAGTGGAGGGTTTCACAGAAACATAGTAGCTAATATTTATTTTGTGTCGATTAATTGTTTGATTATATCGCTTTAAAAAAATGTTCCACACCACAACTATACTGCACCACAGCAGTGTTTTCAGATTAGTTGTGAACACATCTTGTAAACTCAGATGACCGTTAACGTTATCAATAAAGTTGTGATGAACAGTTTTTCAATGAAATATTTACAGCAATCGTTCTCAGTGTGAAGAATGTCGTAACACATCCTAAACATCTGAAGAAGAAGATTAATAAGTCGTATTAATGAAAAGACTGTTGGTTCATGTTGGTGGTTTCATTGTCTGAAAGTAGAACAATGAACAGAACGGTGTGTGTGTGTGTGTGTGTGTGTGTGTGTGTGTGTGTGTGTGTGTGTGTGATAAAAGGCAGGTCTGAGTGTTTGAATCAGAGTGTTTGTGCTCTCAGCAGCTCAGTCTGACCCTGACATGTTTCCTGTTCACTGGACGCCGCCGAAAACACAGGAGACCTTCCCATCATGCATTTCAGCAGGCAGAGGGAGAAAAAAGGGGCCGATGTAATATCACCACTTCTCTTCTCAAAAGGCTGCAGCAGTCACATCCATCCATCCATCCATCCATCCATCCCTCCATCCCTCCATCCATCCCTCCCTCCCTCCCTCCCTCCCTCCACAGCCTCAGAGAAGAGAGGGGGAGGGAGGAATGAGATTAATACTCAGGGGGTGGACAAGAGGAGAGGAGGAGGGGTGAAGAGAGGAGGAGGGGGAGGTGAAAAGAGGAGAGGAGAGCGTATGATTCCTCATGGGAGAGAAGAGAGGAGGGGAGGAGGGGGAGACGCAGCAGGGAGGAGGAGGAGGAGGAGGAGGAAGCTTCAGTCGGACCGGTTCAGTTTCTGTAGGAATGATGTTGTTATTCAGAGCAGCAGCTGCAGATTCACCTTTTATTACCACAGACTGTCTAACATGGATCAGACGCTGATGGTTCTGGAGAATCAACAGAATATAACCGTGTTCATCACAAACGTCCAGGATCACTTCAGCTGCTGTTTGTTGTCTTCTGCGTCTGAACGATCAGACCAGCAGTTCAAACAATGATCACTAACACGATGGCTATGACTACATGAGCCCAGTCTCAGGATGTAATGTCAGCATTAACACGTCTGCAAAGCTCAGACACGTCCCAGGTCGTCGCATCACCTTCACATTGTGTGATAATCAGCTGACTGTCACATCAGGAGGTGGAGGTGATGGAGGTGGAGTTATTACAGCCAACAAGGTGCCAAACAGTCACACCACCGGATATTTTTGAGGACACCTGCAGACATTTCCAGCTGTTTCTGTGGCGTCAAAGCCGACTGACGCCCGACCAATGTCAGGACAGCGGAATCACTCTCCATCTTCCGCAAAAGACTTGTTCAGACTTCACCTCGACCCCGCATAGCAGGACTCCCTCTCAACCCCCCCAAAGTTAAAAAAAGAAAATATATGCACTTGTATGTTCGTATCTTTAGCACTTCAATCACAGCACTTACGCACTTAACTAACTTACTCTATCGACGGCGGTCTCTCTTGTGACAAATGTACTTACTGTAAGTCGGTTTGGACAAAAGTGTCTGCTGAATGCCCCAAATGTAAATGTAAATGACTGTTGTTTTATGAGGAAACTGGACCATCTCCATCTGTGATCGGTACCAAACCAGGATGTGTTCTGACTCTAACGAGAGGTTTTTGTGCCTAAACCTTACCAGAGCATAAAGACAGCGATGTGACGAGAGAGAAATAGAAAACTCAGCCTAAACAAACGCGAAGTTGCAACATAAAGAAATATTACGTCTAACGGAGAACCAGTGATTGATAAGAGCTGTGAGCCTGACTCCGTATCAGGATGTGAAATGCATGATGGGATATGAAGTTTCATTTATCTGAACTGAACTGTGACTGATGATGCGAGAACACAGAACTGAAACAGTTTGTGTTCAGACAAACACACCTGAACTTCCAGCGTCTGTACCAGAAAAAGAAAATGATCTAATATTGTTGTTTAGTTAACACACACACACACACACACACACACACACCTGACAATAGACTCAAGAGCACAAATACTGTCAGTGTTTGTTCAAACATGACTTCCTGTATCGGCCGTAACACTCCGTCTCTGTCAGTGAAGACAGTATCAGCACAGAAACACTCTGACATGTTGATTTGAATTATAAACACACAGATTTATACATCAGGTTTGAATTATAATAACACACACACACACACACACACACACACACACACACACACACAAGGCCGGCTAGGCAGGAGAAATATGTTGCTATTAAAATAATGTGTGTGAGAGCGAGCATGAAATACATTCAGATCAACACACTGCATGATAACACAGTGTGTGTGTGTGTGTGTGTGTGTGTGTGTGTCAGTATCTGTTACCTGTCGATGATGACGGGGTCTGACGGCGTCTCGTTCCTGTTTCCACAGCTCTTCTTATCACAGCAGCGACTGACAGAGAGACAAAGGCAGAATAATAAAACTGTTACAGCGTCTCAGAGAACAGTTTTACAGGAAACAGAGACTGTTCTAGAGTCTGTCAGGACCAGGTGTGACTGTTCTAGAGTATGTCAGGACCAGGTGTGACTGTTCTAGAGTCTGTCAGGACCAGGTGTGACTGTTCTAGAGTCTGTCAGGACCAGGTGTGACTGGTCTATAGTATGTCAGGACCAGGTGTGACTGTTCTAGAGTCTGTCAGGACCAGGTGTGACTTATCTATAGTATGTCAGGACCAGGTGTGACTGGTCTAGAGTCTGTCAGGACCAGGTGTGACTGGTCTAGAGTCTGTCAGGACCAGGTCTGACTTATCTATATTATGTCAGGACCGGGTGTGACTGGTCTAGAGTCTGTCAGGACCAGGTGTGACTGTATCTATAGTATGTCAGGACCAGGTGTGGCTTATCTATAGTATGTCAGGACCAGGTGTGACTGTATCTATAGTATGTCAGGACCAGGTGTGACTGTTCTAGAGTCTGTCAGGACCAGGTGTGACTGTTCTAGAGTCTGTCAGGACCAGGTGTGACTGGTCTATAGTATGTCAGGACCAGGTGTGACTGGTCTAGAGTCTGTCAGGACCAGGTGTGACTTATCTATAGTATGTCAGGACCAGGTGTGACTGGTCTGGAGTCTGTCAGGACCAGGTCTGACTTATCTATATTATGTCAGGACCGGGTGTGACTGGTCTAGAGTCTGTCAGGACCAGGTGTGACTTATCTATAGTATGTCAGGACCAGGTGTGGCTTATCTATAGTATGTCAGGACCAGGTGTGACTTATCTATAGTATGTCAGGACCAGGTGTGACTGTTCTAGAGTCTGTCAGGACCAGGTGTGACTGGTCTAGAGTCTGTCAGGACCAGGTGTGACTGGTCTAGAGTGTGTCAGGACCAGGTGTGACTGTTCTAGAGTCTGTCAGGACCAGGTGTGACTGGTCTAGAGTCTGTCAGGACCAGGCGTGACTGTTCTAGAGTCTGTCAGGACCAGGTGTGACTGTTCTAGAGTCTGTCAGGACCAGGTGTGACTGGTCTATAGTATGTCAGGACCAGGTGTGACTGTTCTAGAGTCTGTCAGGACCAGGTGTGACTTATCTATAGTATGTCAGGACCAGGTGTGACTGGTCTAGAGTCTGTCAGGACCAGGTGTGACTGGTCTAGAGTCTGTCAGGACCAGGTCTGACTTATCTATAGTATGTCAGGACCGGGTGTGACTGGTCTAGAGTCTGTCAGGACCAGGTGTGACTGTATCTATAGTATGTCAGGACCAGGTGTGGCTTATCTATAGTATGTCAGGACCAGGTGTGACTGTATCTATAGTATGTCAGGACCAGGTGTGACTGTTCTAGAGTCTGTCAGGACCAGGTGTGACTGTTCTAGAGTCTGTCAGGACCAGGTGTGACTGGTCTATAGTATGTCAGGACCAGGTGTGACTGGTCTAGAGTCTGTCAGGACCAGGTGTGACTTATCTATAGTATGTCAGGACCAGGTGTGACTGGTCTAGAGTCTGTCAGGACCAGGTCTGACTTATCTATATTATGTCAGGACCGGGTGTGACTGGTCTAGAGTCTGTCAGGACCAGGTGTGACTTATCTATAGTATGTCAGGACCAGGTGTGGCTTATCTATAGTATGTCAGGACCAGGTGTGACTTATCTATAGTATGTCAGGACCAGGTGTGACTGTTCTAGAGTCTGTCGGGACCAGGTGTGACTGGTCTAGAGTCTGTCAGAACCAGGTGTGACTGGTCTAGAGTGTGTCAGGACCAGGTGTGACTGGTCCAGAGTCTGTCAGGACCAGGCGTGACTGTTCTAGAGTCTGTCAGGACCAGGTGTGACTGTTCTAGAGTCTGTCAGGACCAGGTGTGACTGGTCTATAGTATGTCAGGACCAGGTGTGACTGTTCTAGAGTCTGTCAGGACCAGGTGTGACTTATCTATAGTATGTCAGGACCAGGTGTGACTGGTCTAGAGTCTGTCAGGACCAGGTGTGACTGGTCTAGAGTCTGTCAGGACCAGGTGTGACTGTATCTATATTATGTCAGGACCGGGTGTGACTGGTCTAGAGTCTGTCAGGACCAGGTGTGACTTATCTATAGTATGTCAGGACCAGGTGTGGCTTATCTATAGTATGTCAGGACCAGGTGTGACTGTATCTATAGTATGTCAGGACCAGGTGTGACTGTTCTAGAGTCTGTCAGGACCAGGTGTGACTGTTCTAGAGTCTGTCAGGACCAGGTGTGACTGGTCTATAGTATGTCAGGACCAGGTGTGACTGTTCTAGAGTCTGTCAGGACCAGGTGTGACTGTATCTATAGTATGTCAGGACCAGGTGTGACTGTTCTAGAGTCTGTCAGGACCAGGTGTGACTGTTCTAGAGTCTGTCAGGACCAGGTGTGACTGGTCTATAGTATGTCAGGACCAGGTGTGACTGTTCTAGAGTCTGTCAGGACCAGGTGTGACTGTTCTAGAGTCTGTCAGGACCAGGTGTGACTGTTCTAGAGTCTGTCAGGACCAGGTGTGACTGTTCTAGAGTCTGTCAGGACCAGGTGTGACTGGTCTAGAGTCTGTCAGGACCGGGTGTGACTGTTCTAGAGTCAGTCAGGACCAGGTGTGACTGGTCTAGAGTCTGTCAGGACCGGGTGTGACTGTTCTAGAGTCTGTCAGGACCAGGTGTGACTGTATCTATAGTATGTCAGGACCAGGTGTGACTGGTCTAGAGTCTGTCAGGACCAGGTGTGACTGTTCTAGAGTATGTCAGGACCAGGTGTGACTGTTCTAGAGTCTGTCAGGACCAGGTGTGACTGTTCTATAGTATGTCAGGACCAGGTGTGACTGTTCTATAGTCTGTCAGGACCAGGTGTGACTGTTCTAGAGTCTGTCAGGACCAGGTGTGACTGTTCTAGAGTCTGTCAGGACCAGGTGTGACTGTTCTAGAGTCTGTCAGGACCAGGTGTGACTGTTCTAGAGTCTGTCAGGACCAGGTGTGACTGGTCTAGAGTCTGTCAGGACCAGGTGTGACTGTTCTAGAGTCTGTCAGGACCAGGTGTGACTGTTCTAGAGTCTGTCAGGACCGGGTGTGACTGGTCGATAGTCTGTCAGGACCAGGTCTGACTTATCTATAGTATGTCAGGACCAGGTGTGACTGTTCTATAGTATGTCAGGACCAGGTGTGACTGTTCTAGAGTCTGTCAGGACCAGGTGTGACTGGTCTAGAGTCTGTCAGGACCAGGTGTGACTGGTCTAGAGTCTGTCAGGACCAGGTGTGACTGTTCTAGAGTCTGTCAGGACCAGGTGTGACTGGTCTATAGTATGTCAGGACCAGGTGTGACTGGTCTAGAGTCTGTCAGGACCAGGTGTGACTGTTCTAGAGTCTGTCAGGACCAGGTGTGACTGGTCTATAGTATGTCAGGACCAGGTGTGACTGTTCTAGAGTCTGTCAGGACCAGGTGTGACTGTTCTAGAGTCTGTCAGGACCAGGTGTGACTGTTCTAGAGTCTGTCAGGACCAGGTGTGACTGTTCTAGAGTCTGTCAGGACCAGGTGTGACTGGTCTAGAGTCTGTCAGGACCAGGTGTGACTGTTCTAGAGTCTGTCAGGACCAGGTGTGACTGTTCTAGAGTCTGTCAGGACCAGGTGTGACTGTTCTAGAGTCTGTCAGGACCAGGTGTGACTGTTCTAGAGTCTGTCAGGACCAGGTGTGACTGTTCTAGAGTCTGTCAGGACCAGGTGTGACTGGTCTAGAGTCTGTCAGGACCAGGTGTGACTGTTCTAGAGTCTGTCAGGACCAGGTGTGACTGTTCTAGAGTCTGTCAGGACCAGGTGTGACTGTTCTAGAGTCTGTCAGGACCAGGTGTGACTGCTCTAGAGTCTGTCAGGACCAGGTGTGACTGTTGATAGGAGTGAAAGTCTTATTCAGTTCAGTCTGGTCCCTGAAGACCAGCTTGTTTTTGGTTTTGTTCTGGACTATCTTGAAAGCATTGCAATCTCATCATGTTGGATGTTGTCACACCTGGTCCTCAGGTGTGTTTGGACCAACTTTCAGTATCTAAGACCTGGTTTGATGCACCTGAGGACCAGGTGTGCAGGTGCAGTATGTGTAGTAGAAGAAGAAGATGTTCTCACCTGCACATGATCTCATGTGTCAGCAGAACTCGGCACATCTCTGGGTTCTTGTCCTGACCTTCATAGATAATGGCCTGCAACACACACACACACACACACACACACACACACACACACACACACACACACACACACACACACACACACACACACACACAGGTGTATGAGTGGTGTTCACGTGTGAACTTCGTGTGTGCGTCTCCTCCGGCAGCAGAAACAACTCAATTAAAGGCTCGTTTCATTTGTCTCCATTATGAGTCATTATTAGCGATTAGCAGCGTGTGTGAAGCAGCGGCTGAACTGAGGGCAAACATTTGATCCTCTCTGTTTCATTACAGCTGCAGCCTGCAGACGTTCAGACCGAACAGCTGGAACCATGAAAGCTTCTCCACAAAGAGCGGATCACACGACGCAAACGACGCCTGACGGGCACGCTCGTTAAAAGCTCACTAATTGAATGACTCGTTAGGTTTAAATGCTGCAACTGCTGCGCTGCTGGTTTCCATTACTGTCACTGTACAGAGTGCTGACTGAACCCTTTTCATCACAGTGTGAATGTCTGCAGCCCTGATAGCGCCTCCTTCAGGCTGCACCGGTCATCACAGACACTGTCTGAAGCAGCAGCCTGGTGGTCTCGTTCAGTGTGAGCAGGAGCAGAACATGTAAAGTTTGTCCTGAGGGTGGCGCTGCAGACACTCTGCTCTCTGAGGGGATCGTCCATCAGTCTTCAGACCCGATCACGATTTCGACTGGTTTTGGTGTTTGAATGTTTCCGTCCTCTGCTGCCGACTCTGCTGCCTCACGTTCATCTGAACACCAGAGTCGTCAGAGCGTCTCTCTGAAACAATCAGACTTCACATGTTCGTCCATAACCGGTTCAGTTTCTTTGACTCTTCGTCCAAACGAACAGGAAGCAGCTCGTCGACAGCGTGTGACTGTTAACATGTTTCTACAGTCGGATCACAGTCGGTCCGTCTGTGGTGAGACTGAAACAACAGATGATCACAGACACTCGGCAGCATCTCATTTATTATCTGAGCAGCTTCGTTTGAACTGACTCGTGCAGCGTCGCTCCGACGCGTTCATGTGTCGACTGAAACATAGATTTGTTCGTGTCAGACTGTCTGACGGCTCGTACAGACTGACGACCACACGACGACACAGAAACAAACATTATCGTCTAAATACTGGACGAAGAAACACTCGGTGTGTTTCTGGACAGAGACGATTAATGGGCGTGAATTCAGACAATCTGGCTCCGATTACATCTGAACTGAGATCTGCTGAGACCAGGATGGGTTTAAACAATATCAGAGAGCAGAGAGACAGATCCAGGAAATAAAATATACTGAGGAGGAGGAGGAGGACAGAGAGGAAGACAAGAGAAAGAGGAGGAGGAGGAGAGGAGGAGGAGGAGGAGGAGGAGAGGAGGAGGAGGAGGAGGAGGAGGAGGAGGAGGAGGAGGAGGAGGAGGGAAAGGAAAGGAAAGGAAGAGAGAAGTCTGTCTGACCAGAAAAAACAACAACCTGTCAGGAAATGTTTGAGGTGTCGGAGAGAAGTCGTCCTGAAACTGAATCTGACAGCTCAGACTACAGGAGAGACACGCTCTTATTCTGAAATCTCCCTCTCTCCTATTGGTCAGTTAACTGGAAACTGTTGGTCATGTGATCAGACAGCTGATTGGCTTCAGATGTTCATCAGTGAGTCTGAACTAAGATGATCAATAATGAATAGTTCACCTGTTTGGTCATGGAGTCGATCAGCCGGACGTACAGGTCCTGCTCCGTCCTCACTCCTGAACACACACAGCATCCACATTTTATTGTCATGTAATTTAATAATGTGATCAGACGTATCAAATGTTTATTGACAGTCCCGTGATGTAAAACAAGCGCCCCCACCGTTGCTGTAGAGCAGCTGCAGCTTGTAGTGGATCCCGTTGTTGGTTTTCTCTCCGGTCGGCTCCTGAAACACAAGACGACCAATCAAACCGACTATCAGGTCGCTTCAGCTCCACCCGGGTGGAGATGTCACTGCCATTGTAATGAAGCTTAAGCATTTGAGGGTGCGTTTGGTTTCTGTCCAGTAATGAACTTCTTTAATTGCTTGAGCTCAGCAGTGCGTTTGTTTTCTATGCTGACTTCTCCCTGATGTCTGAGACTCATCTGCAAATATGCGGATAAACCTGCAGGGGCGGGGCTTAGCAGGCTCTGACATGGGTGTGTTTCATTTCTCCTTTGTTTGCTACGTTCCCGTGTGTTTGTTTTGTGTCCCAGCGCCTCCTGGCTGTTTCTCACCTTCTCTTTCTCCACAAAGTCGACGTAGGTGGTGCGCTCGATCTCCACCGGCTGACCCTGCCGGTCGTACAGCGCCAACACGAAGTGGAAGAAGTTGGACTTCCTCAGGTTGGATGGAGGCTGCTTCTCGAAGTGAGCGCGGGCTAACCCCACCCCGCTGAGAGACACAGGCAGACAGAGGTTAGACAGTCAGAGCGCCGGCTCGCGTCCTGTTCACCTATATTTCTTAATAATCAGAAAAAGTCAAACTCAACTTTTTATATGTGCAGAAATCTAAATGGATCATAAGTGTGAAGGACGATCAGAACAAACACAACTGAACATTCAAACATTCTTATATAAATTCAATGCTCAGCGTGAAAGTCAAACGGAAACATATCGACAAACACAAAGGAGTGAACCTGAACCTGAGTTTTGTCAGTTTAACCTGTGTGAGGTGGGCCGTGACTCCGCCCACCACGCGCCTCCATGTAAACTCATCCTCTCTCCTGTCTGTGGACGGACGCGCTCACCGAGTCAAACGACTCGGGACACGGACGGTTCTGCTGATGAAACAGCTGGAACCATGACGACGTTCAGAAACAACTGAAATAATTTAAAATCCTTCGTGTGACCTGAAATCAAACGCTCCTCGGAGGAACTCGAGTGCGACGTGAGTTCACTTCACATCGACACGTTATCAGTGAATCAGCGTCTCTGACATGTTTGAAGAATAAAAAAGACATCGAGTGTTTCGTCCGACTGACTGAACAACATCTTCATGTGTTAACTCGTGAAGTGATTTCACCTTTAAACTCCTGGAACATGTCACACACCTTCTCATCACAACATGAATATTAATTAAAGGTAATAATTCAGTGAACTGAAGGATCTGAGGTCTAAATATTCATAAAACAGTGCGAGCGCTGAGCGAGCTGTGACACGACGCTGCAGGCTGTAACCTCCACATGAATGAATCATGTTAACAACAACATGTTCAAATCCACAGCAAACACCATCACACGTCCACGTCCAGACATCAATATTCATGATGGAGGAGTCAAACTGCAGCTCTGACCTGCTGCACACACACACACACACACACACACACACACTTATCATAATAGCAGTTATTATAATAAGTGTGTGTGTTTAAAAAGACTAACAGTTCAGAGTGAAGCTGAGAAACATCTTCAGGTTCAGAAAATCAAAATGATGAAATCATGAAAATAATCAGAGTGAATATTAACGATCGTGTGTGTGTGTGTGTGTGTGTGTGTGTGTGTGTGCGGCTGCAGCTGAAGCGTGGAGCCGACATCGTTCATCACCGACACAGGTTTTAACTCCGCTGCTGTTCTGAGATCAGCTCGTCTCAACCTTTTTAATTTTCTTACAGACGGCAGAAACAATGTTTGATTTGTGCGACTCGTCAGCTGACTTCATGTTTCAGACGCTGTCGTCTCCGTCACTCTAGTTTATTCTGCTGTTTCATCACAACGTTCATTTTCTAATTTGAATCATTTCTGGTAATTTGTACGCGTCCGTCACAAACGACCTTTGACCTGCTGTCTGATCTCTGAGCTGGAAGTTTATCTGTCAGATATTAAACGGTGTTTCCTGCAGCTCCGTCACAAACGCTGGACTGTGTCAAACTGATGATTTGTTCAAAATCAACTTGATTATAATTTTTATATTATGTTACAGTTCATCTCCACACGAGTCTTTAAATCTTCACGTCTAAACTTTTAATAATGTCATAACTGACTGTAGGTGTCGGTGAGACACACGGAGCTGACGTGGGAACAGAGCGACGCGCCGTGAACTCTCAGCTGTTTCACTATTCAAACCTTTTATTTAGTTTTATTTATTTCTACATTTGTTGTGAAACTGTAAAAAGAAGATGTCATATTTCATGTGTTTCACGTCTTCAGTCTGTGGACTGAAGCTTCACATTCATCTTCACATCCAGATGAAAAATTATGAAATTATCACAATAAACAATATTTCACATGAGACACAAATAACTTTGATCTCCGTCTGAATGTTTAAACGCTGAAGCTTTGTGTTTCTGATCGACCACATCGTGACCCGGTTCTGTTCGGCCCAGCGCGCTGAGACGGCTGCAAAACCCTTTTTTACTATTTCAGAACAAAATGTAGAAATTTAAAGTGCATCACAAAATAAAATATATATAACATTCTTCCTAAGTTAAAATGATCCGTCGTCTTTAATAACTTCACTTCATCTTTTATTTCACGACAATCTTTGTTTTCTAATATTTCAGTATTTAAGGTTCCAGCTGTCAGACGTCAGGTTTCCTCTGCAGCGTCGACGCGCTGAGACCAGCTTCATCTCTGCTTCTGCTGCAGGAATCATATTTATCATAAACTTCATTTATAACGTTGATAGATTTGATTGAAATGACAGAACTTCATTTCCATCTGAGTCTGAGCAGATGAACTGACAGTGTGATGTGTTTAACACAAACTGTATGTCATCACGTTTTTATATTCATATTGTAAATCATGAAAATGTTTATTAATAATGTCAAACATCAGGTTTTTCTCAGCCGTGACGAACTGACGCTCGGAGACAGAAATCCTGCACATGACTCATTTTATTCTATTTTAATAATTAACATTAATAACAGACGTTTCCTGAACTCCAGTTTAATGTGATTCTGTTTCTCTCTGCTGCTTTAAAAACAGTCATTATTATTAAAATGTTTATCAAAGTGATAAATGTGAATAACATGAAACATCGGCTCAGAATTATTTTATGTTTATCATTAAACTGATTTGATAATTTATCAGATTTGCCTTTTTGAACAGTTTGATGTCAGAAATATTTGGCGCCGTCGACCTGCAGCTGCGAGCCGTCGCCTCTTCAGACGCTCGCGCCGCCGCCGCGTCTCCAATGGGACAAATATTATATATCATATATAAGATTTCACACACACACACAGTGTTTCTGTTCACATCAATATGAAGATGATTATTAATAACGTTATAATAACAACATCAGTTTGAATCTCGTCGCCTGGTTAAAATAATTTCTTCTCTTAAAGAAGATTTTGATCTTTAATAAACATTCAGTCATCTTTTAAATTCTCTGCAGCTCAGAACCTGATTTTTATTTTTATCTATTTATCTTTAAAATTATCATTTAATCATCATTATTAGAACTGTGAGAATTAATATAGAAGAATGTTTCAGATTTGACTCTTTGTGAAGAATCACAAAAAAAACTTCACATTATCTCCTCTGATGTGGCAGTAAAACACAGAAAGGATTTTTCTCTGAGCTGCAAGAAACATTCAAAATGAAAAATCTCCTGACAGACGAATATTTCACTCCGACATCTAAAAACATCTCCGTCCTTTCTGTAATCTAAGAAGTTTCTTCTCTTTTCTTTTCTTTTCTTTTCTTTTCTTTTCTTTTCTTTTCTTTTCTGTTCATTTCTTTTCTTTTCTTTTCTTCTTTTCTTTTCTTTTCTTTTCTTTTCTGTTCTTTTGTTTTGTTTTGTTTTCTTTTCTTTTCCTTTCTTTTCTTTTCCTTTCTTTTCTGTTCTTTTCTTTTCTTTTCTTTTCTGTTCTTTTGTTTTGTTTTCTTTTCTTTTCTTTTCCTTTCTTTTCTTTTCTTTTCTTTCTTTTCTTTTCTTCTTTCTTTCTCTCTGAACTGCAGCTGCAGAATAACCTCTCTGCGCTGTGTAATCAGCTGTAACTGCAGAAATGTGTCGTGTCTTTTGAAATCTTTCCATCAGAAGCGTCTCTGCTCTGAGCTGCACACTTTACACTGAGGACAGTTATTGTGAATTAAAGCGTCTCCTCCTGCGGAGCGGCTGTTTGTCCGCTGGGACTCCAGCTCCCAGCATCCCTCTGGGGGCGGTGGTGAGTTTACCTCTGAGCGGCCGTGTTGGCGTCCACCACACCGGCCGAGTGCATCCACGAGCGAACGGCCAGCGGCTCCTCCTTCATGCTGGCCGTGGCCCCGCGGGGCAGGTTGTCCTGGATCCCGAACATCTCCGGGGCCCCGACGCTCCAACCGCCGCCGCTGCTGCCGTACGACCACGAGAGCAAAACAGCACGTGGAAAAAACAAGAAGAAGAAGAAGAAAAATCTATGGCAAAAAGAAAAGTCCAGCAGAAAAGGAGCGGCTCTACAGGACGCAGGAGGGCTTCAGTTCGGTCGATGTTTCCGTCACCACCATGGAAACACCTCGAAGTCTGAACGCAGCCGGCGAGGACGAAACAAGGCGCAGAGGAGAGGAAGAAGAAGACGAGAGGAGAGCAGGAGGAAGTGAGCCGGGAGTTTATTCAACTGCACAACTTTGAGGCTGGTTTTTAGATTTAATTCAACTTTTTGCTCTGGAAGCAGCTCGGACAGGATTTCCTCTCTCAGTTTATTTTAAAGGATTTTTAAAATTTGGCCGACATGTTGAAACCGGCAGGAAGAACGGAAGGAGGAGGAGGAGGA
>CM077804.1:27527515-27557515 GCA_039737535.1 Lagodon rhomboides | reverse complement strand
CCGACGCTGACGAGATCTCAAACCTTCATTATTTTAAACCAACAGAGGTAAAACAAAGTGGAACAGCTCACCTGTCAGCTGTCAGCCAATAGAAACCCTCCAACGCTGTTTCCACTGGAGGAAAAGTGATTACACACCAAGAAGTTTAAAATCTTCAAATGATCTGGTGCAGATCCAGACCTGCTGGAGGAATAAACACCTGGAGTCTCATCAGGTTCTGATCCGGAGCCGCTCACTGACGGGACTGAACCTCAGTCTGAAAACTGAACCTGAGTCTGAAAACTGAACCTGAGTCTGAAAACTGAACCTGAGTCTACAAACTGAACCTGAGTCTACAAACTGAACCTGAGTCTACAAACTGAACCTGAGTCTGAAAACTGAACCTGAGTCTGAAAACTGAACCTGAGTCTACAAACTGAACCTGAGTCTAAAAACTGAACCTGAGTCTGAAAACTGAACCTGAGTCTACAAACTGAACCTGAGTCTACAAACTGAACCTCAGTCTGAAAACTGAACCTGAGTCTGAAAACTGAACCTGAGTCTGAAAACTGAACCTGAGTCTGAAAACTGAACCTGAGTCTACAAACTGAACCTGAGTCTGAAAACTGAACCTGAGTCTACAAACTGAACCTGAGTCTGAAAACTGAACCTCAGTCTAAAAACTGAACCTGAGTCTGAAAACTGAACCTGAGTCTACAAACTGAACCTGAGTCTGAAAACTGAACTCAGTCTACAAACTGAACCTGAGTCTAAAAACTGAACCTGAGTCTGAAAACTGAACCTGAGTCTAAAAACTGAACCTGAGTCAAATTAAATTCTGACGCACGCCGACCGTCTCTCATGTTTCCACGTGTTTGTTCACATTTAGTTAAAATAGTAGATTTTAGATGAAACTATGACTATAAATGACAAAACCACATTTACAGGGGCAGGTGTCATGTGATGTCATGTGATGTCATGTGATGTCATGTGTGTGGTCTTCCTACAGAAGTGGAGTTTCACATGTTCCTGATGATGTGCTGTTGCCGTGTATCTTTTGTCTCGTATTGATCGAAGCCCCGTCACATCGTCTGTAAATGACATTTTCTTCCTCCTCTCTGAGTTTCAGCTCTTTTTGTTAATCGAACAAAACCTGCAGGATCTCGTCATTATTTACGTCACCACCTACATTTCTGAAGTCTCTTCATCTCACTTCTGCCCGACCTTCATCGCCTCCCGTCTCTCAGCCTGGGCTCAGTTCTTCATGCGTATTTTAAAACAGCACAAATGTGATTTTGATCAGTTGAAGTGAATAAAACTGACGGTGTCGAGAGTCCGACTGCAGCTCGATGATCTTTACACAGACACAAAGCTCGGTCACCTTCAGTCTGAGCAACACAGCAGGTATAAAACCAGTCAGGTGGACCATCAGCGCCGATCAATCAGGACTGAATAAATCGGACCTGAGGATCATTAAACATTACAATCAATCACATCGTAACAAGACGTCAACTGAAATCCATCAGATCTTTATTTAATCTGACAAATCAAAACAAAATAATTTGCACCTGATTTAATTTTTTATTATGAATTAGATTTAAATTCTGATTGAAAACACGATTTATTAATGAAGTGACTTAATTCAATTCAATTTAAATTCAATCTGCAGCACAGTAATAAATAAATAAATAAAATCAGTTCAACTTTTAATATAGTATTATATACATGTATATATAATATACATGTATATATATGTATACATATATATGTATACATGTATATATATACATGTATACATATATATGTATACATGTATATATATATATATATATATACGTGTATATTATATATACATGTATATATATATATATATACGTGTATATTATATATACACGTATATATAATATACGTGTATATATATATATACATGTATATACACATAAATATATATATATACATATATATTTATTTATACATATATAAATAAATATATATTTATTTATATATGTATACATATATAAATAAATATATATATATTTATGTGTGTATATAAGAGGTCACATATAAATTGTTTCAATTGTTTAAACATGACTATAAATCAGCATTAAATGTTTAATATGTTTAAATCTAAAACTTAAATCGACTGTTTTTGAACTGAAGTTTGGTTGAAATCTCTCCGGCTCTAAAAGGTTAATTCAGTCGTGACATCACTCCTGATCGAGTGACATCACAGCTGATCACATTGATTACATCAGATTCTGTCAGTCTCGACTGTCAATCAAACGGTTGGCTGCGTCTGATTGGCCGGTGACTGACGGGCGCTGCTGATCCGACCCGTCCGTCTGACCTCTACTTATATTCTTCTGTCTTTTCTTTTTTATTCTCTAGTTTCTCTTTTGTTTCTGCTTGACTGGTTTTATTTTATTCCACATTATCCTCTGAACTCATTTTGTTTTATTTCACTGTGGTCGGTTCATTTGTTGTGTTAAACTTCTGTTTTTATGGTACGTGTATTTATTTCCTCCGGTTTCTCTCCGTGTTCTGTGTTTTATTTAAGTGTGACTCTATTGTTTGACTCTGCTGCAGGTTCTGTGGGACCGAGCGACCAGACGCAAACAGAAAGAAGAAAAACAGACGAGAAGCCAGAAAAATGAGAATAAAATGAAAGGAAACAAAGCGGTCGACCTTCAGCTCCAAACAGAAAAACACTTTCACATTCTGTGTGTGTGTGTGAGTGTGTGTGTGTGTGTGTGTGTGTGAGTCTGTGTGAGTGTGTGTGTGAGTGTGTGTGTGAGTGTGTGTGCGCTGCAGAGGGATTTCCAGTCGTCCCAGTTCGGGGAATTCCCCTCATCCCAGCAGAGAGACGGGCGAGCGAGGGAAGAGCGACACCAACAGGAACCAGAGAGAGAGAGTCGGCAGTGCTCAGATCAAATCTTTCATTTTTATGTTTTTATGTTTTTTTTTTTTTTCTGAATTAAATGAAAAATAAATCAGACCTGATGAGTTTTGGAATAAAAATCAGTGAAAATGTTTCTTTCATACAGCAGATTTATTGTTAATTTCATCTGAAGATAAAGAAAATCAGATTCACACATTAAATAAAGACAGAGCTGATTTATTGTACGGTGTCCTCAGAGCGTCCAATCAGATACAGAATAGCCCTTAAACAGGAACATAAAGGGACACGACAAAGACATATTCAAATATGAAGCAACTTCATTTCTCTGACAATTATCAAATCATTCTCCGTCTTCTGAATACACGTTGAACATTTTTATTTCTTTGTAAGAACAACAGAATTATTTCTGTGAATGAGGCTGAAGTCAACATAGTGTAGGACATATTGATACTGCAGTATTAATACCTAATCATTCATTTGATTCCTTGAAAGAAATATTGATACTGAAATGATATAAATACAAATGTGGCTGTTCAAAATGTCAAGACATTAAATAATTCACACATATTTTCCTTAAAGCAGAAAAATAGACAGTCAGTGTCATAACGAGCGTGATCGTCTCGTTAACTCATTGTGTTAATCCTGTACAATAATTAACATATTTCATTGTCTTCATATTTGCTTCTGAAATGAGATTATTATTAATGTCTGTGTGTCCTGTGTCTAACCTTTAAATGACCACTATTCTTAAAAATCTTAAAACCATTTAGGAACTGATCAGTATCGATATTTGGATCAGGATTCAAAAAGTTAGTCTCTCCCATCGCAGCTGCTCGACAGCTGGATCAGCTTCACTGTCGTCCTTCAGCAGAATGTGACGACGAGTCTGTTTCATGTCTTTAAATACTTTGACTTTCATTTTAATTTTTTTATTGTAGTAATTAGTTGTATTCATGTTTATGTGTTCATATTTTTATACACTGATGATTTAGCAAAAATAAATTCTGAAAACATTCGAGACAATAAAACCGTTGAATTAAAACAACTATTTAGAAAATGAATCAATCAGTAGATCAATTGATCAATCAATCAGTCATTTCAATCGTATTGTGTGCTTTTCACACAGTAAACAGGAACTGATACATTTGTATTTAATAATAATGTGAAAACAAAGAAACTAATTTTAACAACATTTTGTTCATCTTGTAATTAAATGAAACATTTTGTGTTATAACAATAAATTATCACAATATAATAAGAAATGTTCCACATTTAAAAGCATGTAGTTACGTTTCTTATTAGTATATTTCGGTAAATTGATATTGTTTTCTTGTTATGACAAAATAATTTGAAAAGTTACGTGTGAAACATTTTTGTTTTATAAATTTTCATGTTTAAATGTGAAATGGTTCATTTTTTTAACAAATGTCTGTTTTTATCAATTATGTGAAAATATCTTGTTATGTCCCATTTTATAATAATATCATGGTTTATTTGTGAAATGTTTTTATTTCATATTGAATGTGAAAATATGTTGTTATAACATAAAATGTTATAATAATATCATAGAGCATTGTTTGGGAAAAGTTTCTTGTTATGAAAACATTTATCACATTCTAACATAAATGTTCAACATTTAAAAGTATATTGTTGCAACATAAATCGTATAATGTTATATATATTATTTATATATTGGTAAATTTGTAAAGTTTTCTTATAAAAATATAAGTTAACACTAAAGATGGATTGTTATTACAATCAAGTTGTAACATGATTCATGTTTGTTACGGTATAAAGTTAATTTGTAAAGTTTACGTTATTACGTAATTACGTTAACAAGTCTTAACCTTAAACATTTATCATAACAAAAAGTTATGTTCCATGTTTTAATAAAATAAAAAGTATATTGTTGTTTATTGTTGGAGAAGTTTTGTTGTTATGATAATATAAGTTTTAACATTAAACATTTAACGTCATAACAAAAAGTTAAGTTGTAACAAGAAATGTTTCTTGTTTTAGAAAGATGAACAGTATATTGTTATGTTTATTATTGTCTATAGGTAAATTGGTAGTTTTCTTGTTTTAATAAAGTTAAATGTGAAACATTTAATGTTAAATAAATAAAAATGATATTGTTATAAGAGGAAATGTTTTGTTACTACATAAGTTTATGTTTTGTAATAACAGCGGACAGGTCAACTCGAGAACTAAAGAAATGTTTTCAATCAGAACATTTAAACTAATTAAAGACTTGAATTAAAATCAATAATCTGCTCCAGCTCCTGACATCAAAATGTTTTTATCAATATCAGAAATGTATCAAATCAGTCTTCTCTGACCGACTGTTAATCCCTCAGTCTGGTCTTACAGGCTGGTGAAGCCCTCAGTATGGTCTTACAGGCTGGTGAAGACCTCAGTATGGTCTTACAGGCTGGTGAAGACCTCAGTATGGTCTTACAGGCTGGTGAAGACCTCACCCTGTTCTAAAACCCTCAGTCTGGTCTGATCTGACAGGTGTCGTTGCCCTCAGTTTGACCTGACAGGTTGTTGACGACCTCAGTCTGGTCTGACAGGCAGCAGGCAGAAGGACCGCCCTCCTCTGTTTGTTCTCTGTGCCGTAACAGACAATGATCAGAGTCGATTAATATAATTTTGGCCCTTTAAAAGCTCCTAATTGAACCTGACGTGTCTTTAATTAATTAATAGAGGAGGTTAATGAATTCAGGTTTGACTGGCAGCTCCAGATGTCCAAACCTGGTTGTCCTCTGTTTCTATTCTGCTGACGCGTCCTTCGGTCGTCTCCTCTGTCCTTTATCGGGACTAAATACAGTCTCTGGGCTTTTATTGTGAAGGTGAGAAATATTTAGGACACATGACTGTAAACAAAAGAGAAAAACTTCAGGAGGAAAGGAACAATTTGTGACTGAGAGCCTGCAAACTGGATGACTGGAACTTCTGGAAACAATAAAAGTGAATTAATGCAGATGTGTTTTTCGTCAGGACAGATGTGGTATACATATACTCATATATGTGTGTAAACTTTGTGTAACATTTAATATTTGTTTATCGTTTAACTTTTACTTGTGTCTTTATTTGAATTTTTTAATTCATTATTTTTTTCAATATAATTGAACAAATAATTTTAAAATGCAGGAAAACAAATTGAAAAATAAAAAATCGAATAATAACAAAAATAATAATAATGTAATAAAGCAGTTTCTGTGTCTGTGTTCAGGACTCAGTGTTGGTCTAGTGGAGGCGTTGCGCCCCCTGCTGGATGGATTCTGTCAGTTTACTTTCTTTGATGGTCTCAGACTGTAAATCTGTTTCCTGGTGTTTGTCTCCATCTAGTGGACAAACTGGAGACGACACACAGAGACAAAGACATGATCAAGCTTCGACATCCGGTTCTTAAAAAATATCTGAAGATATGATGTAAAAATATTACTTTGGTAAAAGTGGAAGTGTCACCCATGTGACCAGTATTCGAGTAAAACTCTTAAAGCATATGATACTTAATATATGTAAGTATCAAAAGTATAAGTAAAAGTAATTATTACATTATGAAATTAATTCATAAAATAAATTGCTTCTTTGGCTCTGATGCAGCATGTAATCTGTAAAGTAACTAGTAACGTTATCAAATAAATAGTAGAAGTGGAAGTATAAAGTAGCAGAACATTTAAATACTCAAGTAAAGTACAAGTACCTGAAAAGTTTGCCTAATACTTCAGTACAGTACTTGAGTAAATGTACTTAGTTACATTCCATCAGTGGTAGTAAGACAGAGGGTCACTGAGGAGAAGTTAAATAAAAGCAAATAAAGTGAGTTGAAGAAAGTTTGAAAGAACATTTGATTTTTAGAGACTCTGGACTACATTTCCCATGAGTCCTCTGTCTTCTCTCTGTGGAGGGAGGAGAGTAGGAAGAGCAGGAGCAGGAGGAGGAGGAGGAGGAGGAGGCGAGGGGGAGTTTGGGAAAGAATGTGTGGAATTCATTTCCTGTTCTGCAGCTCTCCCAGAGAGCGAGGAGTCGCAGTCATGGCCGAGTGTGAGCTGAAAACTGAGATCTGAACATGATGAAGGAGCTCTGACTCCTCTGCTCCTGCTTCAGTCTGCTGCTCCTCTGCAGGAGGACTGAGGAGGACTGAGGAGGAGGAGGAGGAGGAGGAGGAGGTCCACCATGGCCGAGCCCCTGCTGAAGAGGACCTTCTCTAGGCTGAGAGGCAAAGACAGATCCCGCAGGAAGACCGACCCCAAACTGAGCGGTGAGTTCAACTTGATGTTCAGTCAGAGAACAAAGTGTTCAGCAGACGGAGGCTTCACATGTTCTCACACTGCTGTGTGTCTCTGAACGCTGCTGCTGGACACAAAACAAAGACTTGACAGACCAGTTACACTCTGACACACAACACACAACAACACACAACAACACACACCACAAACGCTTCTCTCTGAGCGGCTCAAGTTAAAGTTCGTCCAGCACATGAAACTGTGTCCGGACTGATTCCTGAGTCCAACACTGAAAGTAGTTTGTGTCTCCTGCCAGCTGCTCAGCGCTGCACATGGCTGATGTTACTGTGGCTGCTAGCAAACATCAGCTAACTGATAACTAACATGAAGTCGGGCTATGAGCCCAACACACACACCTGCGCTGAGAGGCAGAGAGACATCTGACACACACACACACACACACACACACACACACACACACACATCGTGTCCATCCTGGTTTTAACACCTGCGGTCGTCTAAACACATCAACATCTCTTTGCTGCTTCTAGCTTCATCTGAAAGTCCATCAACAAAACATCATGTGAGGTTTGTTTCTCCACATCAGCAGAGAGACAGAACTGATTATTCAATTTCTGAAGTTTAGATTTTAGAAACAACGTTAAAATGTTGACAGTTGACATTTTACTGATTACTTTACTTATTATCTCCAGCGAGGAGCTTCTGTTTTCAAACATGTCCGGTGTTTTCTTGGTTAGTTGGTAAATTGTTTTATCGGTTGGTTGTTTTGTAGGTTGGTTGTTTTGTCGGTTGGTTGTTTTGTAGGTTGGTTGTTTTGTAGGTTGGTTGTTTTGTCGGTTGGTTGTTTTGTCGGTTGGTTGTCTTGTCAGTTGGTTGTTTTGTCGGTTGGTTGTTTTGTAGGTTGGTTGTTTTGTAGGTTGGTTGTTTTATCAGTTGGTTGTTTTGTAGGTTGGTTGTTTTGTTGGTTGGTTGTTTTGTAGGTTGGTTGTTTTATCAGTTGGTTGTTTTGTCAGTTGGTTGTTTTGTAGGTTGGTTGTTTTATTGGTTGGTTGTTTTGTCAGTTGGTTGTTTTGTAGGTTGGTTGTTTTGTCGGTTGGTTGTTTTGTAGGTTTGTTGTTTTGTCGGTTGGTTGTTTTGTCGGTTGGTTGTTTTGTCGGTTGGTTGTTTTGTAGGTTGGTTGTTTTGTAGGTTGGTTGTTTTGTCGGTTGGTTGTTTTGTAGGTTGGTTGTTTTGTCGGTTGGTTGTTTTGTAGGTTGGTTGTTTTGTAGGTTGGTTGTTTTGTCGGTTGGTTGTTTTGTCGGTTGGTTGTCTTGTTGGTTCATCAGCAGATTTACACAAAAACTATTGAACTTATTTCCACCAAACCTGGATGGAGGATGGGTCTCAGTCCAGAACAGACTCCCTTTTCTGGAAATCCAGGAACTTTTTCTAACGTCCTTTAATGTTGTGACGGCACGTTTCCACATGTTGGTTAATTTCTCTGGGAACCATTTTTGGATCTTGATGAAAAACTTAGGTCTGTTTAGGTGGCTGTTGTCAGTGAGCAGAGTTTAATGCAGATCCTGATAAAAATCTGGATCCATCATAGACGGTTTTATTTGATATAATTGGATTAGGCTTGATTGAAATAAAGGAGACTGTAGAGCCTCCATGGAGGTATACACTCTACTGAGTTATGCTCATAAGAATCATGATCCAGGCAGTTTTTCATTTTGAAGTAATGTCATTTCTAACAGACAAAGTCTGCCGCCAGACAAAGAACTGTAAATATGTCCTCACAGAGGGAACCAGCAGACAGTCAGTGCTTTGCTGCAGGGCACTTCAGCAGCAGCTCACATGGTCAACATTAAGTTAGAGTCCTGAAGACAGAGAAACGTTATCAGAGGTCAGTGTCAAGTAAAGTCTGTTGTTACATAACGTGACCTCTGAACGGAGGACGGAAACCTTCACTTCACTCTGCAGCCATGCTAGCAGCTAGCAGCAGGCTACCAACATGCTCACAATAACAGTGCTAGCAGGCTGATGTTTAGCAGGTATAACATTTACCACATTTACCACTTCAATTTAGCACTTCAACATGCTACCATGATCTAACTGTCAGTGAACACAGAGTCCAACTGAGGCGGCTGTGATGTCATCAGTCCGGCAGGTAGACCAAAGTAGTGGACATGTTTAAATGTTGACCTGATGATGGCGCTAAAGTCCTCTGCTTTATAAAGCTGCAACGTTTAATCAATTGTCAACTGTTAAATTAATTGCCAACTATTTTGATAATCATCAACATGATGATTTTAAAGAAATAAGAAATTAATCGAGAGAAATAATCGGCAATCAAATAATCATTAGTTGCAGCCGGACTGTAGTTTATGTCCAGTCTGGATCAGATGGTTCTGTGGGAGAGTTATAATATATATATCCAGGTGAGGTAAAAACTACAGGAAGTTAGTTATTGTAGTTTATCAGCAGGTGGAGCTGCAGCAGAGAGATGAAGACCTGAATCCTCCTCCTGTCTCAGTGTGACATCAGTTCCTGTCAGTATCATTTTCTGTGACTGCCCTGAGAACCTTCATGTTTTCAACTTTTCTTCAGTATCAAAGTAATCTATTACATTCATGAGTACACTGCAGACAGAAGCTGCTAACAGCTAAGTCAGTGTGTTTGTAAAGGGGCGCTCACAATATCAGACGCAGATTCACATAATCAAAGATTCAGCTCACATTCATCGTTTCTTTGGCTTTTCACTTCCCTCGGGTGTCACATGACCAGAGTCACGTCCTCTGATTGGTGCCTGTTGACCTCGACCCAACTGCAGCCCAGTTACATGGAGGTAGAATAAGAGTTTGCTGCAGCGTTCAGTCCAAAATATTTCTCTAAAATGAAACTTTTCTTTGCCTGATACCTCACCGAGGTCTTGAAATGGTTTCATGCGTGTCGCCGTCGGGAGGATTTTTTTCCATGCTGTGTGTATTTTTAGAGCAGCTCTGTGTTGGATCACACTCACATTTAAACTGTGAGCAGAGTTCAACTGCACACTGACACACACAGAGATCACGTTGTTCTGCTGTCTATAAGAGCAGACCCACAGCCAATCATCAGCTGGCAGAGCTGTGATGTCACCTGTGATGTCACTGTTAGGTGCTGAGCTCCTGCTGGTACCGTGAGGGTCGTCTGTGCATGAACACATGACACACGTCTGCTGTGTTCATCAGCATCACACCGACACACATTTAAAGAGAGGGGGTTAGCATGACGCTAGGCTAAAAGTTTACCCCTCGCTGTTTTTGTGCTAAGCTAGGCTAAACGGATCCTGGACTAGCGAAATCACTGAATAAGTGTCTTAAATCTCCGTTCTTTCTGACAACTCCACTGGTTTTAAAAAGAAGCTGATTGTATGTAAGTTTATGAGAAAATCAGTTTCAAGACTGTTAATAGTCTCTGCACCTGTCTGTCTGCCTGCCTGTCTGCCTGCCTGCCTGTCTGTCTGTCTGCCTGTCTGTCTGTCTGCCTGCCTGCCTGTCTGTCTGCCTGTCTGTCTGTCTGTCTGTCTGCCTGTCTGTCTGCCTGTCTGTGTGTGTGTCTGTCTGTCTGTCTGCCTGCCTGCCTGCCTGCCTGTCTGTCTGTCTGCCTGTCTGTCTGTCTGTCTGTCAGCCTGTCTGTCTGTCTGTCTGTCTGTCTGTCTGTCTGTAATCAGCTCATCTACACACAGGGTTTAATGTTCAGCTTCCTGCAGACAAACTGGGTCAGTTGACCGTTTCCTGTCATTAGACCTGTGTGTGTGTGTGTGTGTGTGTGTGTGTGTGTGTGTTTACTTCCTGTTTATCTCTCCGTGTGATGTCGCAGTAAGTAACTGAGATTATAGATATAAAACTATTAACTCTGCTCGTACAGACACAGTCTAGTAAAAAGTAATAAAAGTAAAGATACGGTGTTAAATGTTACTCTGGTACAAGTGAAAGTCACCTGTATGAATAGTACTCGAGTAAAAGTCTTAAAGTATCTGATATTAAATGTACTTAAGTATCAAAAGTATCAGTAATTACAATAATGCAAAATGAATGAATTAAAAAATGATGCAGCATGTAATCTGCAAAGTAACTAATAACTTAAGTTATCAAACAGATGTAGTGGAGTGTATAAAGTAGCATAAAAGTACAAGTACCTCAGAACTGTACTTAATATTTGAGTAACTGTTGACTTACATTAGTTTACTGGAGCTTTGCACTGACCCCAGCACATTATGAGGTCCAGCATTATTTTGGTCCCCACTTAGCTGTTGGTCCCCACACGGTGGGTGAGCTCTCAGGTTCGAGACCCCACAGATATAAACAGAAGCATTTAAACATTAACTGACTCCAGAGCGGTAATTATATATAATATTGTATGTTCAGTGTACAGTGGACACGAGGCGATACTCCGAGAGGTTCACTGAACTTTAAACTAAACTTAAATTAAACTAAATGAATGAATGAAAATGTGTTTTCTGTCGATGTTAGGCAAACATCTCTGTGTGTGTGTGTGTGTAGTGTGAGTGTAGTGTGTGTGTGTGTGTGTGTGTGTGTGTGTGTGTGTGTGTGTGTGTGAGTGTGTGTGTGTGTGTGTGTGTGTGTGAGTGTGAGTGTGTGTGTGGGGGGGTGGTGACTGCAGTCTTTGTGTGTTTTTGTGTATTTTAAGACTCTAATGAATAGTGAATAGACAGCAGTGTGTTTAGTCTTAAATACAGAGACTTCATTGACATCTGCACCCTCACAGCTGTTTATTCACCCCCCTCTCCCTCTCCTCCCTCCCTCCTCGTCCTTTCTCACTGATCAGCATTTCTCAGGCTTCTGAAAATGTGCAACAGATGTTTTAATATTAACACACACACACACACACACACACACACACACACACACTATCAGGTCCTGTTTGGCTTCATACAGATGACAGGAAGTGGTGGCTGACCTCTGGAGAGTATCACTTCCTGTCTGGTCTTGTACCCAATCAGCGAGCCAGGAGACGAGCTGGTGAACACAGTGGAGCATTTAGCAGCTAGAGGCAGATAACTCCTCAGGTTGAGACCAAACACAGAGCTGAAAGAGGGAGAACACTGGACTTAGGTCCGATCCCTGCGTTCACGTCCGGGTGCAGTGTGTCCTGGTTCTTGTTGGGACAGAGGTGTAGAGGAAGTGTTCAGGCTTTATGTTCCTCTGAATCTCTTGTTTCAATGTAATTAGGTCATTTTCTTTATTACAAGCAGTAAACAATCAATACTAACTTTACATTGTTACTGATGAGTTGTGCCTGACAGTCCAGCATTTTGGCGTATTTGATGTCATATGAGTCCAGCAGTGAAGTTGGGTCACCTGGTACCGCTCCTCTGACATCAGAGCAGATTTACAGGTTAGCAGCATGGCTAATGGCTAATATAACCAGAAGCATCAGTACTGTTGCTATGGTTACAGGCGTTGTCCAACAAGTGTTGACCTGAATCTTTACTGAGGTGAAGTCTCAGTGATCTGAGAGGGGTCCTTGAGAAAGCTCCAGAGGTCTCTGTGATCCTTGAACAGGTCATACAGGTGGTTCAGGAAGCTCCAGAGGTCCTTGGAGGTGTCCTGAAATTCTCACAGTTGTCCTGAGTTAATTGGACAGTTGAGAAGTCCTTGAGAGGTTCTTCAGGAGCTTTCATGGGAGCTTCAGAAGGTTCCAGGGTCCTGGAAGAGATTCCAGCTGCACGGGACGTGTCATTGGATCATGTTATCTTTGATGAGGTCGCCGAGCTCCTTCAAGATGTTCGAGGGTCTTTGAGTGAGTTAATCAGCACCTGAGCATGAAGCATCAGTCCTGTTGCTATGGTAACTGATTTAAAGACAGGTTAAACTGTTGCCCTGAGCTGCGATTGGTTTTAACAGCCACCTGGCAGCCAATCAGAGAGCAGGATACTGTAAGATGATCTCAAACAGACAGACAGCATCTGTGGCCTCCGACACACACACACACACACACACACACACACACACAAACACACACATACACACACAGAGGGTTTATTCATGCAGCTCGGTCAGATAGTGTGCACACTGTGTGTCACGAGGATCACACACACTCACACACACACACACGCACACACACTCACTCACACACACACAGGAAGCAGAGAGCTGGAAGAGAGGAATCCAGATGTTCGGGACGTGAGAGAGAATCTCTGTGGTTATAACTGATGAAGTGCTGCTTTAGATTTTCCAGTTTGTTTCACCAGAAACAGCTGACGTGGTTGTAGAAGATCGATAATGACAGAACGGTGCAGAACGGCCCGAGACGGCTTCCTCTACAGAGCAACACGATCATGTGCTGAACCACATCTGATCATGAATCATGATATGAAGTTTGGTCGTAAGTCGCTCTAATTCCTGCAGCTGTTTGTGTTTCAACGTAAGAGGAACGTTGACAGGACGCTGAATTTACCTGCTATTAGGCAAATCAACAGTTTGGCACCAAGTCACCATATCAGAGGAATAATGACGTCATCAATAAAGACGATCAGAGGAGTGGACACAGTATCAAGGCAGAGTTTTAACTGTGAGAGGCTTTTCCTCTGCAGGTTGAAAAACTCCTGAATCATTTTGTATTTCTGTTTGTTGCAGAGTTTTTCAATAAGTAACTCTCATCAGTCTCCAGAGTTTTGTCTTTAACAACGAACACAGAAACACGAGAGTGAGACACGAACCAAGAACCACAGAATTACTCACCACTGAATTCCTGCTCGCTCCTCAGATTTCTTAACACCAAACGCAGACTTTAATCCTCCCATGAGACGCTAATAACAGCTGTGTGTGTGTGTGTGTGTGTGTGTGTGTGTGTGTGTGTGTGTGTATTTGTCCTGCAGATGTTACAGTGAAGCCTGACACTGTCCTCCAGACTTCGTCTTCACCTTCATCACCACTGATGACGACCACCAGAACAGCAGCAGACCCTGACCCCCCCTCACCGCCACACAATCACATCACAGTTGCTAAGAAACAGACGTGGGCACGGCAGGGCTCTGCGGCTCCGCCCACCACCATGCCCTCAAGCTCCACCCACACCAGAACCTCTGACCGTGAGCAACTATCAGGGACGTCCCAGGATGCATCTGGGCACGTGTGGAGTCAGAGGCTAGCGCAGGAAAAGGTACGAGATCGCCGAGTTGGAGGTTCGATTATGTGTCACGTCAGTCCAGCTGGACAGAAATAAGATTTTATTGCCGTTCTGGATGGACCGATTCTTTGAGTGTTGTTCAGTAATGAAAGGAATTGATCAACTCAGAGTCATATGATTCTGAAGGAACGAGTTTTCAACTGGAACTGGTCCAGAGATGCCTGAACCCTCCCTCCTGGCCCGTTCCTGGTAGTTTGACCCAGTCCCCATCCTGCTCCCTGAGGTTTAATCCCCTTTGTCCTGGTCATCAGCCCATTCTTCTAGTCCTGCTCCTGGTAGTTTTAGCCATACGTCTTGTTTTGCTCTTGGTAGGCTGACGTAGTTCAATTCCTGCTTCTTGTTTCTCTTGAGTCCTTCTTTCTTGTTCTGCTCTGTTCCTCTTGTAGCCTGACCTCTTCCTGTTATGCTCCTGGAAGATGGAATCATACTTCTGATTCTTATGTTGGCCCTTCGTTTTTGAAGTGCCCATCGATGTTCGACCTCTCCTCCGTTCCTTGCATCTGGTAGATCAATCCCTCCTGCTTGTTGTACCCGTTGTAACTTGCCTCCTCTTTCTGGTTTTGCTCTTGCTGGTTTGACGCACTCCTTGTCCTGTTCCCTGAAGTTTGATCCCTCATCATTTTGTCTTTGACCTTGTGTTCTTGTTTTTTTCCTGAAAGTTGGATCCATACTTTTTGTTTTCCTTCTGATAGTTTGACGCCTCATTCTTGTTCTTCAAGTAGTTTAAACACCTTTGTTTTGCTCCTGTTAGATGGACCTTCTGGCTCTTAAGTAGGCCCTTCTTTCTTTATGTACCGATGGTAGTTTGACCTCTCATTTTGGACCTGCTCCTGGTAGTTTAATCTCTCCTCTCGTTGTTTCGCTCTTGGTGGTTTGAAGTTTCGTTGTTTGACCATTTCTCGCTAGTTCAGTCACTCCTTCTCGTTTTGGTTGTTGTAGTTTGACGCAGGTAGTTTGAACACCTCCGTGATTGGCTTGTGGTTGATGGACCACTTTTTCTGTTTCATACTTGGGTCGTCCCTCTTGATGTTTTGTGTTAGTTTGATCTTTCCTTCTGGATCTGCTTCTGGTTGTGCCCCTTGTAGCTTCTTCTTCTTGTTTTCTCCTGGCAGATCGGAGAGATGATCCCTCCTCTTTATACTGTAGCCTGTCTTTCTAGTTTTGGCGTTTGACCCATCCTGTCAGTACTTTCACTCCAACTTCTTGTTCTCTTCGCAGATGGAGCAATGTGGTGACAGGATGTGCATCAGTCTGGCTCGGGACATGACCAGCATGTCCTGTGTTCCCGCCACTTCAATGGCAGTCCACCAGGAAGCCCCCCAGCCGTCAGGGATCTCTCCTGGTGTCCCCACCACCTCCATGAGCACCAAGTCTTCCCAGCGCGCCTACCTGCAGAGCCTGGATCGCAGCAGCCGAGCCTGGGTGCTGTCTTCAGGAAAGACCCAGGTTTCAGACGAGGCCTGCAGGCTGCAGGAGGAGAGCGGCAACAACATCTGGTATAACCCGATCCCTGAGGAGGAGGACGCAGGAGGTCCACACAGGGAGGAGGAGATATGGAGGAGGAGGGACGAGAGGGAGGAGGGAGGAGCAACAAAGAGGGCGGGTCCAGGAGATACCAGAGCAGAGCCGGGAGATCCACAGGAGGGCGCCAATCCAAGTGTCAGCCACCTTATTGATGACATCACAACAGAAAACACAGGTAAGACGACCTTCTGGCTCCACCGGATTCTCTTACGTCACGCTTTTTGAAAGTGTTGAGTGTTTGTGTGTCTCTCCCTTAGAACATCCTCAGTCAGACTCTAGCCCCGCCTCCCAGAAGAAAGGGGGCGTATCTGGCAGCGTGATTGACAGGCTGAGGTCTCCTGGTACAGTGAGGAAACTCTCCCTCAAGATGAAGAAACTTCCTGAGCTCCGCCGCAAACTCAGCCTCCGCTCCTCCTCCCGTGCCAATCGCCAGGGAAACGATAGCAGAGGGGGCGGGGACGAGTCGACCAGTAAGAATGCAGCATCGTCCTCAGCCTTGTCCAACCAGAATGTGATCAGCAGATATCACCTCGATAGTTCCGCCCCTCCAGCCAGACCGCTGCGGCGCTCATCGAGAGGTCGTTCTACCAGTAAAGGAGGTAAACAACATGATAACAACATGATAACAACACGATGACAACATGATGACAACACGATGACAACATGTGGTCGATATGTTTTATAGTCCTTTGTCACCAAGTATAAAAGATGGGTTTCTATGTGGTGTTAAAGACATTTAAGCAACATTTCCATCAGTCATTTTGTGAGTTCTATCCATATAAAATCCAGAGCAGTGTTAAATCTTTATCGCCCCCTGCTGGCTGACTCAACAATACAGTTTGTAGGTACAAGCGAGCCAATCATTACACTGCAAAGACTCATATTACTTGAAATAAGGAGAATGTATCCTGTAACGAAGATGCTCGTGTCTCCAGGCGGTTTCATCAAAACATTTTTCTTTTGTTTGGAGACATAAAGCCTGAAAATCGGACACATTCAGTCCACCGTTAACCTTCGAAGACCTTCATACCTATAACCTTCATCAGTCAGGTGTCAGACATCATTGAGGAGAACCTGAATTCTGAAACCTCTCGTGGCTCATTTAAAGTCACAATTTTTACATTTGTTTTGTCAGAGAACAGAAGAAATTAACAGAATGTTTAAAAACAGTAATTGTTGTTTTTCCCTCTGAGCTCTGAATCTCAGAGGTTTAAAAAGATTGAAGTTGTCTCATGTGTATAACTTTATCATATTATCCTCAGTGTTTCTCAGGCTACATTTCATCTACCGACCGTGTCGATGTGTCCATGAGTATTTTTATCTCCTAAACCAAACTGTGGCTGAAAATAGGAAATGTTTCTTTTAATAACCTTAAAACAATAAATCCATGAAGTCTAATGATAAAAGACAAAACTTAACTTTCACGCGGGATACAAACGGTGGTCGTCCAATCAGTCAGCGAATTATTTCAGATTACTGAATGATTGAGTACTTTCATGCTTCGTCAGCTAAAGGCCGACATGCCTGAAATGTTTCTAGCAGACAACTTCTCATAAAGCCACCAACACGGTCGTCCAAGGCAGAATCTCACCTTCCCTGCACACAGATGAGGTGAAATGAGACGGTCACAGGGCTCAACATCCAGGTGAAATATCAAGTTTTTAGGAAGTCTCCAGCAAAAACACATTCAGAGAAAGCTCAACAACATAACGAGTCGAGGGCACAGCTGTAAGAACTTCCTCTCTGAGGTGAAGTCGTTTCACACAGAATCGACTTGAACCACTAACTTTAGAGAATCATCTGATTCACGTGATAAAAGTCAAAGTCCTGAACCCTTCGCCTTCATCCATCACTGAAATGTTTCGCCTCGTAGGTTATCTCAGCGATGGAGACTCTCCTGAGCTGCTGCCACGGCAACAAGCCCCTCCCCCGACGACCTCCCAGGAAACAGCGTGCGACGTCAGCTCCTTCCGACTGTACGTGGGCTCTGACCCACAGCGGTGCAGCCAGCGGGTGACGGGGCTACTGACCGTCCACCTGATGGGCCTGGAGGAGATGAAGACCAGCAGGTAACAGAACACCTGCAACTGATACTCGCTGCTGATTGGACACTTTTCCTGAATATAACTAGATGAAGACAGGTGACCTGCTGACAGCTGTACTTACCTGTTGATGTTCTGGTTCTGGTCTGTTCCTGTCCTCTCAGGTCCGAGGGCAGTAAGGAGGTTTTCCTGGCCATCCAGATCGACGGGGTGACGAGAGCGAGGACCGCCCTCCTGACGCTGCGAAGCTCTGCCCTCTCCTTAAACCACGCCTTCCACCTGGAGCTGGAGCGAGCGCGGCAGCTGCGCATCGTGGTGCTAACACCAGGTACTGCTGCCATCTGTGACCCAGTTCTACTAATGTTCCTGAACCAGAACTGACTCTGATGTGTCTCTGCAGCCGCAGGATCAAAACCAGGAACGGATCAGACGTCAGCTGCTCCAACCAGGAACAGAGTCTGCGGTCTGGGCGGAGTCTCCATACCCCCGCTCTTTAAAGGTCCGTTACACCACAGTACTTTATGTTGAAGGTCCGTTACACCACAGTACTTTATGTTGAAGGTCCGTTACACCACAGTACTTTATGTTGAAGGTCCGTTACACCACAGTACTTTATGTTGAAGGTCCGTTACACCACAGTACTTTATGTTGAAGGTCCGTTACACCACAGTACTTTAATAATCCATCATCATGATCTAAATGGTGTCAGTGAGGTGAGAGCGAGCTGCTGCTGTTCTTCTGTCTGTCAGGGAGTCGAAGTCAGCAGCTGTGTGTGAAGCTGGAGCCTCGAGGACTTCTGTACGTCAAACTGTCCCTGCAGGAGAGCTGGGACACACAGGTACACAACAACACACAACAACACACAACAACACACACTGCAGAGTAAAGTAAAAGTACCTCAGATTAACGTCATCGGTCTGTGACTTTACAGACTGAGTACCTGAAAGAGTCAAAGTAAAGATACAGTGTGAAAATCTGACTTTGGTAGAAGTGAAAGTCTCCGATACAAACAGTCCTCAGTGATCACAGGACATGATTTACATCCACACACTCTGCTCACACACATCACTCACAGTATGAGAGTACTGATACTCGGTGAGGAGGCAGCTGAGCGGTGTTTCTTCTCCCAACAGCCCAGCAGCGACAGCTCAGTGCCTGCTAATGTGTTCGGGGTGGAACTGCACCACCTGGTGGAGAAAGAAGGATGTGCAGCTCCAATCCCTCTGCTGATCCAGAAGTGTGTGTCAGAGATCGAGCGCAGAGGGCTGAAGGTATCACTATTTACAAATGTTGATCACATTACATGTTCAGCTTCAGGCAGGGATTGATAATATAATCGATAATACAGATCAATAACACAGCTGCTGTGTGTGTGTGTGTGTGTGTGTGTGTGAGGTGGTGGGTCTGTACAGACTGTGTGGTTCTGCGGCGGTGAAGAAGGAGCTCAGGGATTGGTTTGAGAGGAACAGCTCGGCCGTGTGTCTCAGCGAGGACCTCTACCCCGACATCAACGTCATCACAGGTCGGTCCAGACACACCTGAGCGACTCACACCTGACTGCAGCTGCTGAGACTCCACCCTGATGACTGCCTGTGTGTTCTCAGGTATCCTGAAGGACTACCTGCGGGAGCTGCCATCTCAGCTCATCACCAGGACTCTGTACGAGGTCGTCAGGGAGGCCATGACGCTGAGGCCTCCACCTGCACCACCTGCAGTCCCCGACCCTCTGCTGGCCCAGAGCACCGTGGATCTGCTGTCCTGCCTGCCGCCTCCAGAGAGAGTAACTACTGCAAATACAGTCCAATTAGATCACAAGCCGACATAAACTGTGGACCAGCGTGAGTGTTCAGCCCCGTCAGGTACGGTGTGAACACTCACGCAGGTGAGACAGCAGGTGTTATGAAGAGGCAACATATCAAACTGAATCAAGAAGAATGAGGATGATCCTGAAGCAACTAATCAAGTGAACAAGCTCCAACTTTGTGCTGAACTAAATGTGACGAAATAAGATTTGTTGAGCGGTTGTTGGGACATTTTCAGTGCTTTGCATTGTGGGAGGATCTGATTTAGACATGTTTCCTGAAAATCACTAACATTCATACAAACACTTCTTCTTGGCTACAGCTGCATGAATTCAATAAAATATGTCAGAACTGTGTTGACTGTTGCTGCAGTCGTCTGTGTGATTGTGGGGTTCAGACTGACCGGCTGACCTCGACAGGTGTTTGTGCAGGAGAGGCTCAGAGATCAGATCTCTGTACTGAGTCAGTGTCGCCCCCCTGTGGATGGAGGGTTTACTTCCGTCTGCTCTCTGTCTTCAGGCCACCCTGTCTCTGCTGCTGGACCACCTCAGCCTGGTGGCCTCCTTCAGCTCGTCCAATCGCATGACGCATCAGAACCTCGCCGTCTGCTTCGGCCCGGTGCTCCTCACCCCGACGCAGGAGGCCTGGAGGGCGGGAGGAGGAGGAGGAGGAGGAGGAGGAGGAGGGAGGAGGAAGGGGAGGAAGAGGAGGTGCAAAGGGGCTGGGTCACGGTGAAGAGATCGCAAGTGCGGTGGATTTCAAACGACACATCGAGGCGCTGCACTACCTGCTGCAGCTGTGGCCAGGTGAGACGGCCGTTAACCACAAGCTCCACCCACTCTCCCAGTCGTGTGCTGCCATGGTAACTGCCTCACCTTTAACAGGTTATCATCTAGCTGTTCATGTCTTGCTCCTCAGTGCCGACCCATCGCGTCCCCACAGACGACCACGTCGACGTCTCCAACGCCATCACTTCTCTCCCCCTGAGCAAACAGCAGCCGCGGAATCCTGCGCTGCGATTGGCTCTGCCCCAGAACCCAGAGGAGGAGGTGGTGGTGTCACGTCGGGGTCGAGGAGGACTGGGTCGGCTGGATAGCCCGCCACCCATCAACCGGTATGCTGGAGACTGGAGCATCTGTGGACGAGACCTCCTGTCGGGACAGGACGCCGACTACGACGAGGTGGCAGGAAGTGAGAGTGACGGAGGTAAACACACTCGCTTTAATCCGTCCTGCATGAACGTGGACGAGGCTTCCTGTCCTTCTCACTCCTCCATGTTGTTTCAGGCAGCGGAGATGAAGAGGAGGAGGAGGAAAAGAAGGAGGTGTGGTCTTCTGCAGGTGGAGGAGGTCTGTACGTGGACGAGTTCATGGACTTTGACGCTCCGTTCAACTGTCGACTCAGTCTGAAGGACTTTGATACTCTGATCCACGACCTGGACCGAGAGCTGGCCAAGCAGATCAACATCTGTCTGTAGAGGAGGAGGAGGAGGAGGAGGAGGAGGAGGAGGAAGAGGAGGAGGAGGAGGAGGAGGAGGAGGAGGAGGAGGAGAAAGGAGGAAGGGGAAACATTGGTTTCACAGTCTGAACTTGAATTTTGAGTCTAAATTTAATTTGACTTCAATCAGGTTGAAAACTTTATGCTTAGATTCAGAAGAATTGAGTCTAAATTGTAAATAAAGTTGTGTTTGTTTGCTCAAAGGTTCCTCGGCGGTCTTAAAGTTAGTCACACAGCTCCAGCACAATACAGCTCTTATGTCTGGAACTGACCTTAGACCAGCTGTTAGTTTGACCTCTGACCTCCTCTGATCTCAAACTGAAAGACTTTCAGGAACAACAGCAACGTTTCTGTCGTCTGAAGACATCAAAGAAAGACGAGAAAACTTTAATGAGAAAAAAAAGTTCAAATCCCGTAAATATGAGAACTGAAAGAAATGAACGAGACGATTCGGTTCTCGTAGCGTCTCTGGATGATTCCTGACTCCTGACGATCTGTCAGTCTGACGCTCTGCCAAAATAATGACAACAACCAGATTAATTTATTGTCTGATCCAAAGATAGACGAGCGAAAACCTCCTTGGAACGTTTTTATTATTATTATTATTATTATTATTGTTATTATTGTTGTTGATGTACAGCTGTTTTAAAGACCCTCTGAAGTCACAGAAGTGAACTGATGTTGTTGTTCTGGGTATCAGGGTGGGTCCTGCTGGGTCCTGCTGGGTCCTGTTGGGTCCTGCTGGGTCCTGCTGGGTCCTGTCGGGTCCTGCTGGGTCCTGCTGGGTCCTGTCGGGTCCTGCTGGGTCCTGCTGGGTCCTGTCGGGTCCTGCCGGGTCCTGCCGGGTCCTGCTGGGTCCTGTTGGGTCCTGTTGGGTCCTGTCGGGTCCTGTCGGGTCCTGCTGGGTCCTGTCGGGTCCTGCTGGGTCCTGCTGGGTCCTGCTGGGTCCTGTCGGGTCCTGCCGGGTCCTGCTGGGTCCTGTTGGGTCCTGTCGGGTCCTGTCGGGTCCTGCTGGGTCCTGTTGGGTCCTGTCGGGTCCTGTCGGGTCCTGCTGGGTCCTGT
Organism: Lagodon rhomboides; assembly: GCA_039737535.1. Taxonomy (NCBI): domain Eukaryota; kingdom Metazoa; phylum Chordata; class Actinopteri; order Spariformes; family Sparidae; genus Lagodon; species Lagodon rhomboides. Next base: position 27,535,284 of record CM077804.1, on the reverse strand, counting down.
TGGGTCCTGCTGGGTCCTGTCGGGTCCTGTCGGGTCCTGCTGGGTCCTGTTGGGTCCTGTTGGGTCCTGCTGGGTCCTGCTGGGTCCTGCTGGGTCCTGCTGGGTCCTGTTGGACAGTATTGGGGCTGTTTGCACTGTTGAAGCCATAATTTCACTTGTTGAACCTTTTAGTTGAAGAGAACAAACTGTAGAACTCGTCGCTCTCCTGCTTCATCGCCTCACGTTTCCTTCAGGTCTCTTCGGGATCTGTGGTTTTCTGTCAGTCCTGCGGGTTTTTGTCGCCCCCCTTTAAGAACCTGCGTCGAGGTGGATCAGCAGAGCGATGTGGTCTCCAGCAGGTCGACAGTATTTTCACGGTACAGTTTCTCACTGTGATGAGTGTGTGAAGGAGTCGATGCCATATTCAGTGTTGCTGTTGTTGTTTTCGTGTGTTTATTGTTTGTTGTTGTTTTTTGACAGTATTATTTTGTTTTGCACAACTTCAATAAGCACTTCTGTTTTTTTATTGATGATGACGATGTTTCTATGCAGATGATGTAACCAAAGTGTTGAAGCACAGTTCCTGTTGGAACAGACCACAGTCTGTACGTCTTATAACCTGACCAACTATTAAACACATTATTATTGTTATTACTGTTGTTGTTGTTGTTGTTGTGTCCAGAAGTCCAGAAGAAGACAGAACAGCAGGCAGAATATTACACACTGAACCAGTAACACAACATCACCAGACTCCCTTAACAAATGTGGTGATTTTAAGAGTTGTTGAGTTAAAACAAACTTTCTAACGTAGTGAAACTGTGTCTCTGACAGATTCTAACTGGTTGTGTCCTTGTTGTAAATTCAGCATTAAATCAGAAGCTGAAGTTGTTTGTCTCCTTGTACAAAGTGTCAGTTTGTGGCAGCATGTCTGTACCAGCCTGTCTGCTTCTGTGTCTAAAGTGCTAAAGTCTTACCTGCCAACACTGATCAGCTGTTTGAACACACTGTTTACACTGATGTCACCATTTACACTCCATTTATGAAAGAAGAAACATGTTATTGATCTGAACATGTCACATGTTACAAAGACACTAAACAGGAACAATATAGGCTCCTTCTTTGTCCCCGTGGAGAAAGTCAACAACTGACTCAAAACTTTCTCACTGTCTGAGTGAAGGTGTGTGTGTGTGTGTGTGTGTGTGTGTGTGTGTGTGTGTGTGTGTGTGTGTGTGTGTGTGTGTGTGTGTGTGACAGCAGACTTCAGTTCAGGCCTTTAAAGGACACTGTGTCCAGACTGTGTCTGCGCCCTCGGTATCTCCCTGACTGTCCTGCTCGTCAGAGTTATCTGAACATATTGATCGATCAGAACGTTTTTCCTGTCATGAACGATGTTTGAACAGGTTTTTAGCTGCTTTCAGGAAAACACGTTCAACTTGAATCTCCTCCAGCAGAGCGGTCCGGCTTCAGAGGGCCTTCGACAGGAAGTGACAGATCAGTCAGAGCAGAGACACAGAGAGGTGAGCAGGTAAAAGTACAGGTGAGAACTCACCTGTTGGTTCACAGCTGTCACCTTCTGCACTCTGCTTCCTCCTCACAGTCTTATACACAGAGCTTCTACCCAATCTTCTGTGAACGTGAGAAGATTTGAAACGTCATGATGTAATGTGTGATCATCTTTGAGTAGAGCGCTGTGTGAATGAGATGTTAGTGGAGCAGACTGGGTTCTGTTTCGTTCTGTGTTGGGTCGTTACTGAGTCAGACACACGGCACCGCTGAGCACCGTCCAGAGAAACAGAGGCAGCAGGAGCATGCTCTCATCATCACTGTTTTTATTCCTCAGATTGCTGATTAAATGAATTAATATTAAAATGTGATTGTCTGATGCAGCGAGGTTTCTCTGCACGTCACACTGAGTAATCTAAATCTGCAAAGTAACTAGTAACTAAAGGCATCAAACAAAAGTAGTGAGTCCTCTGAGTTTCTCCCCTGATGGAGCAGATCTGCACTCTGAGCTCAGTGATGCAGGGCAGGCTCCGCCCGGCTGTGACGTCACTGCTTGACCGCTTCTTCTTCTTTTTTACAGTTCGCTGATTGGCTAACAGAGCGAGCAGCTGCGGGTTCCGAGCGCTGATTGGCTGCTCCCTCTCTCTCTCGGAGGGGGCGTGTCCAGCGCGCGGACAGAGACCGCTGCGCGTCCTTAAAATGGCTGAAATGGAAAACGCTCAGAATTAAAGATAAAGAAGAGAAACAGCAGCTGACGGGTCGGACCGGCGGGTTCTGAAGCGGACCGGAGCGGACCGGAGCGGATTCTTGTGGATTCTACTGAGAGTGAAACTTTTTCGATGAACTGCACCAGGTGAGGTCCGACACGAAACTGCGCCACAGCTGCTTCCGGTTCGGTTCACTTCAACCTGAAGCTCGACAGCTTGAAGTGATCCGAACTGTTCGCTGAGTCACTGGACCGAACTCCGTCCATGAGACTGAGCTGATTCGGAGCTCAGAACCAAGTGTTTGCATCAGGTTTAGCTGCAGCTCAGAATCAATCAGCTGATGACTGTCTCCAATAATCGATTACTTGTTTGGTCCATAAATGACACCAGAACCGGTCCAGTTAGCAGCAGAGCGGACACAAAGTAACAGAAGACATCTTATTTAACATGTCATCATTATTACAGGCCTGCAGGGGCGGTTCTAGAGTCTGACGGGCCCGTTCAGAACCATGATGTCATCAATAATATGACAACAACAGAACTTGTGAAATGTAAACATTTGTTTATTTCAAACAAACAGCGACACAAAACATAGAAACTGTTCTCAGCATCTTCAGCTACGATCCGAGGAAGATGATGAAGTGATATTAATATCATGTCATTAATATCACATGTCATTAATATCACGTGTGATTCAATCTACAATGCTCTTCTCGGCGTAGCTTCCTGTTCATTGATCACTGTTGACATGTAATTTGATGGGGACGATGTGAGTCCACACAGAGGCGACACTTCGGTGCTGGAGCCCAGAATGTCTGAAGACTACAGTGTTCTTCACAGAACCGCTCGGCCCACTCTACAGATATGGAGAATACAGTCCAGTACCTTCACCCCCCACACAGAGCCGTAACTGGCACCAGCACACTTTAGTTCCGGGGCCTCCTACAGTCGGGCCCGGGGGGCCGTAGGGGGCCCCAAGAAATTGCCTGCCTTGCCTGTTGGCAAGCGGCGCCCCTGATTATACGTCAGAGAGCTGAAGTCTCCGCCTGGTTGTCTGTAAGAATGAAGAGCGACAGATAAAGTACTGATCCGGTCTGAACTGGGTCAGAATCTCACACCTGATGTTTGTCAGTTTGTTGTCATTAAAGTCAAACCTCCTGTAGTTTTGTGTTAAAGCTCAGTGAACCAGAACCAACATGGAGCCAACTGGGTCAGAACAGGTCATGAACAAGGTGAACATCACAATAAAGGAGAGTTGGTTCTGGTCCAGTTCTGTTCAGTTAGGAGGCGACGACACTGTCGGCTGTGTCGTCTTTATAACGACGTGTTTTCACATCACAGTCTTAGCTTAGCTTAGCTTAGCGTAGGTTCAGTTAGCTTAGCTTAGCGTAGGTTGAGTTAGCTTAGCTTAGCTCAGCATAGTGATGATGTTTGCTCTCTTCCTCTCAGGGTCCTCCACATCCTGAGTCCCGGGGGTCGGTCTCCCATCATGCCCGTGGACATGGCCGTGAGGATCTGCCTCGCCAGCTCTCCCCCTCTGCGCTCCTTCCTCGGTAACTATGACAACCCTCTGCTGAAGCGTTGCGAACCGCTGAGACCCTGTTTGTCCAACGCCGCTGCGTCACCCATGACCTCGACGTCAGCGAGCGCAGAGCTCGGCGGCGGCCTGGCGTGGATGAAGAGGAAGAAGAAGAAGAACGTGGTGTTTGCAGACTCTCGTGGCCTCGCACTCACCGCCGTCCACGTCTTCAGTGAGGCGGACGACTACCCGCTGACCGAGCTGCAGTTCCACCTGACGGAGATAGAGGGCGCCACAACAGGAGATGGCAAAGGTTGGTATTCAAATCAAATGAAACTGAGAAGCAAAGTAGGAGATTATTTTAGGATGAGGTTTGATCCTGAAGGTTTGAGTCTCTGATGAGTCGAAGGTGAAACATTAATCTCTGCTCAGCGCTTCTCTTTTCATCAGACTGCTTTAATTATTAAGTTGGTAAAACTGCTAATGTGTTTTTTCTTACAAACCTTCATGTTCGTCTTCCAGAAGCAGCAGATTGTGGTCCAGGCCTGATTCTGGACTTCATCCAGCCAGCTGCTGACTATCTGGACCTGAGGAACCGACTCAAAGCTCAGCAGGTGTGTCTGGAAACCTGTTCTGTGCAGGACCGGCTGTTGTCAGGCACTGTCCAGGTCCGGAACCTCTCCTTCGACAAGTCTGTCTCGGTCCGGATCACCTTTGACTCGTGGCGCTCCTTCCAGGACGTTCCCTGTCTGTACCTGAACAACATCTACGGCTGCCCCGACATCGACACCTTCTCCTTCTCTGTCTCGGTCCCTGAGCTCCTCGAGCCCTCCGACACAGTGGAGTTCTGCATCCAGTACCAAACTCAGGACCACACCTTCTGGGACAACAACCACGGGAGCAACTATGGGCTGGTGGTGGTGGACCCAAACGGCAGCCCGACCCGGAGCACTGAGAGTACTGCTGGGGTGGAGATCCAGAGGGACCGCGGGGTGGACAGGAAGGAGGAGATGGCGTTTGACTCTTTTGGAAGTCCCCGGACATCAGCAGGGATCTTCCCTGAGTGGCAGAGCTGGGGTCATGTAGAGACCAGCGCCCCCTACTGGTGAGACCGCCAGCGGACATATTTTTAAAGTTGCACTCAGTTTTGTTGTTTGAGATCCACTGGACCCTCACGTGAGCTCCGATACCCTCCGGACGAGTTGGTAGCAAACACTCGAGTCACTTTAGCTGCCTGAACACAAAGTCTTTAAAGTCTTCATGAAAGTCACTGTCAACATCTGGAGTCTGCCTGGACAGAGACCGGGCCAGATGTGGCCTGAGTTTTGCACACTGGAGCTGAATCTTGAGCCCGACCCGGCTCACATCTGGTCCTCCTGAGCGGGAATCCAGCCAAGTGTGCCGACACTCGGCCACAATTGGTCCGACTCAGCTGGAAACCAGTGAAGACCTCATGGGAAATCTATAAAAAGTTACCAAGGGATTAAAACGTGATTTGTCAAAGCATCCCAAGAATTCAGGAGATTGCAAGGCACCTTCAAGCACCTTCAAGCACCTTCAAGCACCTTTGTTTCAATCCAGGCATCTTTAACAACTAGACCTTCACACCGAAAACCTCAGGCTGGGTCTGGAGCCTGTCCAGATGTTCTTGCACTTCAGACATGAGTCCTCTGTCCCGGTATGATCCATCTTAAGACCATCAGAGAGCGGAAGAACAGCCAGGTGAACATCTGGATGTGTCCAGGTGCTGAAGTTGGACCACAGCTGGCCTGAGTCTCCAGCAAACAAGTCCCAGTGCCCTGTAAGAGCCCGACCCGACTCACGTCTGCTCCTCATGAGCCAGAACACAGCCAGGGCCACCACTGGCCCGACTCAGCTGGACGACCTCATCCTTTATACGCGCTTTTGTAAAATCATAAAAGAATTTGAGAGTTTGCATCGGAGATCTTCATATGTTTAAATATTCAAATATGACAAAAACTGAAAGGTTTCACGAGGAATCAGGAGTCGAAAGAGCTTCCAAAGGACTCGATTACTTTCACGAGGATCCAGAGTCTCACAAGTGACTTCTTAACCCTCCCTGATGATCCATGATGGGTTTAAGGTGGTATTACATGTCCTCACAACCTCCACAAGGCTTCTTTATCATTTTTTAATTCACAACATTTGGCTCCACTCATCAGCTTTTCACAGGAGTGTTTAAATGTGTTCAACAGTGGTTTGTGTTTTTACACAAAGGGTGAATTAAACAAGACTTCGTGTCCTCCAGCGGACTGTTCAGGGACCAGCTGCTGTTTCTGGACGACTCAACCAGGATTTATATGATTTGGGTCCAAGGATGCGACGTGTTCCTCCGCAGCTCTTTGGGGTGTTTTCCTGCAGTTTTCACTTTATTTCCTGTATTCTCTTCAATAATGATGCATTCTGAGCAGAAACCCTTCGGGATGGGTGAGTCCTGAACCAGCAGCCTGGATCACTGTGTTCTAAAGAGTCAAGGTGCCTGAAACCAGTCCGACGTTCAGGGATTGTGACAAGAAAGATTCCAGTTTTATAGATTTGTTCTGTGGACTAAACATGTAAATCCTTGTCTGGGTCCATGTTGGGACACAGTGTTGAACCCTCGATGCCTCCAGGCTCAGTTCACCATTGATTCGGTCCAAGGATCTTTAACAACCACACCTTCACTCTGAACCTGAACCTGGCCCAGTCCGGGTCTTGAGCAGGTCTGAATCCAGCTGTGGAGTCTTTAAAGTGCACTCTCTGTGGACTTGTGATGGTTTAGATCTGACGTCTCGGCTCAGAGTGTTTCATCTCTGCTGCAGATGTTTTGTGATGACTGTAAGAACTTCAGACAACAGCTGAGTCCATGACAGCTCAGTTCTGAGGGGCGGGATTTGGATCCAGTCCTACCTGATAAGCACTTTTTGGTTCCTTCTCAGATTTAGTAGAAATGTTCATATCTTGGTGACCTGGTTTAAAGAGGTCAGCAGCAGAGTGAGCTTCTGTTCTGAGTCTCAGTGTGACGCTAAACCACAAACTGAACCGACCAGAACTTGGTGAGAAGAACCTGCACTTTAGTTCTTATTGTCCCTCAGCTTTAGAATCTGCTGTTGATGCGAGACCACACACGTTTTGAAACGTTATCATGAGTGATGGTGGTACTGGGTCAGAATCAGAACATTTACAGGGATACATTCTGATTTGAATTACATCACAGCCAAACGACGGGCAGGGGCGGGGCTTATAGCCGGACCTCCACCTTTATAACCATGCACAAACAGGTCTGGAGCCCAGAACCAGAGCTTCTCTGGAGTCTCAGCATCTCTGATTGGTTTGACTCTGATCTGTAGTGAGGCCAAGCCCCGCCCCTTCCTGTACACCACCAGGAACGTTGTTTCAGCTCTGACACCCGACTGTGAGCGGAGAGGTCGAAGGTCAGATGTTCTGTTTTATTAAGTTTTATTTCTTTGTTATTCACGTTGGCGTGAGGCTGTGGTGTTCCTGTTCCCCTGGTAACGGGTAGTTAGTATGTTGTTGTCACGGTAACTGCTGTAGATGGAGACCTAAAGGTAAACCAGCACTTCCTGTTAGCTCCTGTAGCCATACCAGTAAAAAAGCCTTTACTAAGCTGTGTGTGTGTGTGTGTGTGTGTGTGTGTGTGTGTGTGTGTGTGTGTGTGTGTGTGTGTGTGTGTGTGTTGGGGGATGTATAAAGCATGTGACAGGAGGTTTGGGACAGATGTAAAGTGAATGTGTTTAAAGTGAACTCATGCTGTTGATCTGATTGGCTGCTGGTGACCTCGTGCTGCGTTCAAGTCACGTCAGATGTATTTTAAATAGCACCTGGTGCCTTGTAGTGATGGAGGTGGGCGGGGTTTCTGGGGTAGCTCAAGGGGCGGGGCTCAAACTCGCAAGGTAAGGGTCATGTTATGGCGGCTAGCAAGCTAGTCTGCTAGCACGTTTTAGCTGTTTGAGCTGTTATCATGTTGGCTGATGTCAACCGTAACATTCAGGTTTTATTGTGATCAATATTTCGATCTACATGTTTCAGAATTAATTAAT
>CM077804.1:27520015-27522515 GCA_039737535.1 Lagodon rhomboides | reverse complement strand
GAGTTTATTATTTCAGGGTGAACTGCTCCTTTAAAGTTTGTCTTCCTCTGGCTTCATCTTCTCCTCCATCTTTAAATGAAAATACAATCAATCAGCTGCTAATCAGAAAAAACGTATGTGTGTGTGTGTGTGTGTGTGGTGTGGTGCCTGACCTCTGACCTCTGCCATGTGAGTGGTGGATAATAAAGTGACATCAGCAGTAGGTTAACGATTGGCTGCAGTCCACCTGTCACCGTCTGTCTGAGGAACTTCTTCTTCTACAGTTTCTCCTCGTCATCTGTCTGTCACAAGTCTTCTTCTTCTTCTTCTTCTTCTTCTCTGGTTTCTCATTAAGGCCTCAGAAGATTAAAAGGCTTCTTTGTATCTTCAGCATCACTTTATTTAAATAAGTCGATCTTAAAGTCTTTAACAGAAAAGGAAACTAAAAAGTTAGAATGGTTTTCTTTTCTGGCGGCAGTGACTGAAAACTTTATCAATCATAAAAACATGAACACGGATGAAATGAATCAAACACATCTCGGCTGTTTTGACTCACTTATCCAGTTCGCTGTCAGAGATCACATGACCCCCGCTGACCCCTGACCCCTCCCCTTTGGGAAGTGATTGGCCAATAAAATGACACCAGAGAAGGTCATGTCTGACACACACACACACACACACACACACACACACACACACACACAGCTGTATACTGGGCGTCTGTTCCTGTTTGAGCTGCTAATAAAGCTTGATGTGTTTGGTGAGAGACAGGAGGTCAGAGGTCAGAGGTCAGCGGCTCCGCTGCCACGTTGATCTCTATATTGTTTATTTCTGTTCTGGTCAACGGAGCCGTCCTCTTTAAAACTTTAAATAAAGTTTCACGAGTTGTAGAAACGTGTGTGCGTGTGATCTGTGGTGAGACACACGGAGCTTCCCGTGACATCACCTGAGGACATTCATCAGACGCCACACGTTCTCCTGTAAAACATAAAGCGCGGAGCGTCGCAGCGAGACGTCATCAGGACGTTTAAAGACACTAACATGTCTGTCCGTGTGCTCAGCAGGTGGAGGACGGAGGCTACGAGTCGTCCGTCTCTCGGGAGAAACAGGACGCTGTGACCTGCAGCGGAAACACCAACACTGACCGTCCAATCAGCCTGAAGGTCAGAGACAGACAACACATCTGGTTTTACACCAACACTTCTTATAGTGGAAATAAAAACTTCTACCTTTCTTTTGTTTTTGTTTTTTACTGACCAGTTTCCTCCGCAGATCAAAGGAGTATCTCTGACTCTATATTATACTTTATGCTAACATAATGCTAACATTATGCTAACATTACTTTCTTGTTCTGCTAACGTTATTATTCATGTCAGTTTAACTTTCTATGTGAATGTTGTTTTAACGCTGACTCAGCTGTTGCTGCTCCAGATGTGATGAGGAGTAAAGACAGACAGATGTTCAGGACAGTTCAGTTTGTAGAGACACCAGACAGAACGCAGAACCAGACAGGTGTTCATAACACAAGTACTGTCAGTGCGGACCTTATTAACCCTCTGATCCAATCTACTGTCTGTCTGTCTGTCTGTCTTCTGTCTGTCTGTCTGTCTGTCTGTCTGTCTTCTGTCTGTCTGTCTTCTGTCTGTCTGTCTGTCTTCTGTCTGTCCTCTTTCAGACAGATAAATCGGGTCGTCTCCTCCTGGAGACTCCTGATGACCTCCAGAACCTTCTGCTGCTGAGGAAGACCAAGAGAGAGCAGAAAGCTGCTGTGAGGAAGCCTGCCGCTGCTCCCCCTGCTGTCCAGACAGTGGTAACACACACACACACACACACACACACACACACACACACACCTGTACAGGTAATCAGTAGTGTTCATGTGTTGACCTCAGAACAACACGTGTCATTCTAAACTCAGTTTGTTCTGAGCTGATCCAGATGTTGTGATGATGTTGTAAGGACGTCAGCCTCATGAGTCATACTGATGACCAGCTGTTTGTGGTCATGTGACCGTGTGTCTCTCAGCCTTATTATGTGGACGAAGACGACTTCTTTAAGGCCTGTGATCAGAAGCAGCTGCTGGTGATCGACAGGTACCTGTCCACAGGTGGAGACGTCAACGCCTGCGACACAGTGAGTCATCGACACTGCACTGATCCTATTGGCTCTGATTACATCACTTCCTGATCCTGTGTGTGTGTGTGTGTGTGTGTGTGTGTGTGTGTGTGTGTTCAGTTCGAGCGTACAGGTCTGCACAGAGCGTCCGCTCAGGGTCACACGGAGGTCGTCAGTAAACTGATCGAGGCCGGACTGAACCTCCGCAGCAGAGACAAGGTCCAGATGAGACCATCTGTGTTTGTTATAACCCGTCTCACAGTACTGTGCTGTCACAGGTCCACATGTCCGTCCACACTCAGATGACTCTGTGGACAAATTCTACAGAGCTACAGAGCGCCATCAAATCAATGAGTCAATAAATCAAAACTAATCTGATTACTTCCTGTATGACATCATTCATCAG
>CM077804.1:27487515-27517515 GCA_039737535.1 Lagodon rhomboides | reverse complement strand
ACGCGTTACTTATAGAGTAACGCGTTACTTATAGAGTAACTAGTTACTTTGTGGAGTAACGCGTTACTTATAGAGTAACGCGTTACTTATAGAGTAATTAGTTACTTTGGGGGTAACGCGTTACTCATATAGTAACTAATTACTTTACAGAGTAACTCGTTACTACACACTTTAAAGTTACTTTACTCTGTAAAGTAATTAGTGGTTCCCAAACTGGGGGCGCAAGCCAGCTGAGTGTTTCAGACAGAAGCTGTAAGCTGCTCCACGGTCTCTTTACTGCAGCTGCTTCCTGCCGGCACGCGCTCAGCTCGCCTCACCTGCCGGCACGCGCTCAGCTCGCCTCACCTGCCGGCAGGTGCTCAGCTCGCCTCATGTAAAGCTGCCTCACAGTGTGAAAAGCCGCGCGCAGCAGCGGAGGAATGAAACCTTCCTGTGCCTCGGAGAAGGTTTCAGCTCTGCGTGATGACGCTGCAGCAGCAGACTGTCCGCTCCTCGGTCCAATCACAGCACCGGCAGGACGTCAGAGAGGAGCAGCTGGATGATGAGGGCCGAGTTTCCCAGAGTCGCTCTGAGCTTCAGAAGATCTTTCTCTAAGAAGGAAGTGTCAGATCTTCCTGAGCCGCTCTGAACAGCTTCTGAGCGACCAGACGCTCTGCGCAGCCGCATCAGGGACAGTTATCATACTGAAACCATGCGTAGTGATGAATGTGCGCTCAGAGCTGCAGAACACTGACGCGAGAAAAATAATAGCATGAGAAGGAAAATAACGATATAAAATAAAGAATTGCCCATGTGTTCCTGTAGCTACATCAATAAAATAAATCATCGTTACTCGTTACGTTTGCACACACATTCACCATCTGCATCTGAGTTTACAGCAGCTATAAACCATCAGCCACCCTGCGGTGTTTCACAGATATGAGGGAAGCTGACAGGTGGAGCTGAGCTCAGCTGAACCTCATCAACAGAGTCTCCACCTGCTCGTCTGTAGAAAGTATCAGAAGGAGGAGGAGGAGGAGGAGGAGGAGGAGGAGGGTTACAGCAGATTCTCGCTGCTGACCAGCAGCGTCGCTGTGCGCGAAGCCAGACGGTTTATAGAAACGCTTCTGTGCGTCACTCGACGTGCTGTCGGACCGGGCGGTCCAGGCCAAGTACCGGCTTCCCCGTGAGGAGATCCAGCGCCTCGTCACGCTCGTGTCACCACACATCCAGAGGGCGACCCGCTGCAGCTCCGCCCTCGGCCCGGAGGAGCAGCTCCGCCCGGAGGTGCAGCTCCGCCCTCGGCCCGGAGGAGCAGCTCCGCCCTCGGCCCGGAGGAGCAGCTCCTGGCCGCGCTGCTTCCTGGAGGTGGTGGGGGACGGCACCAGGCTGCTGTGGGGGACTTCAGCGCTGATAAAGTGGTGGGTGATCGATTTGCCTGGCATCGATTGATTCATATTTCAGCACCAGGCGGTGGACAGCTCCCACTGAGAGCTTCTTCAGAAGCTTCTCTGGCGGGATCTTCAGAAGGTTCTGGGAAACAGCCCGATCTCAGCGCTGCTTCTGAGCCGAATCCTTCTTCAGTCCTTCAGAACGATCGAATCTGGGAAACGCGGCCACGTGACAGCCGCTCCTCTCTGCAGATGGATGAAGCCACTGACAGTAACAAAGACTGTTTATTGATCACTTACGTCAGATTCATAGATGAGATGACATGAGGGAGGACTTGCTTTTCTGCAGAGCGACAGCAGCAGAACTGTTTAAACCTCTGACTCTCCTGAAGGAGGCCAGTCTGAGGCGGGAGGACCGTGCGGGGATCTGGATCGTCTCCTCAGCGCGCAGTGGAGGCGAAGCAGCGGCGTCTAAACAGCTGAATGATGTAATGACCGACGTCACTGACACCGTCAACTACATCAGAACACGACCTGTCAAAGCCCGGACTTCTTCGGCACTGTGGAGGAAACAGCTGTTCTGTCTCACGGCTGTTCTGTCTCACAGCTGTCCCGCTGGCTGTCGCGTGGACAGGTGCTGTCCAGGTGATGAGCTGCGGGATGAAACCCGCATCTTTATGAAGGAAGAAGGCAACGATCTTGCCCACAAATGTTACTGTAACGAGCTCCTCATGAAACTCGCAGTGACATGTTTCTGAGACTCAGTGAAGTGAACGTGCAGGTGCAGGGCACAGCTCCCCATCAGATAAAATCACATCATTCATCAGAGGACTTGAGATGTGGCTGCAGCCAGTGAAGATGGAAATGTGGACTCAGTTGAGAACCTGAAGTCTTCATTGAAGACAGCAAACTGCAGAACACAGCAGCACACATCTCCGCCCCTCAGAAACATTTCCAGAAACGCTTCCTGATGCAGGATCCCAAAGAAAATGACTTCAGTGCAGCAGCACCTGCCGACTGCAGCACATCGGAGGAGGAACAGTTCATCGATGTTTCTGATTGAACAGTGAGGCAGCAGATTCAGTCAGAGACACATCGGAGTGATGAAACCCCCCGCTGCTCATGAGAAATGTTGAATATGTTGAATACAGTGGCGGCTGCTGGTCTTTCAAGGAGGGGAAGCTCATTTTTCCGGCCTACATCATCAATGTGTTTGTTTATTTATTATATATATTATTATTATTCAGGACACCTGAAAAGACCTGTTACTTTTCCCCACCTTTTGCACTAAATCAATCTTGACCTGCCCTGCTGTTTAACTCTAACAACATTCATATTATCTGCCATGATGTGCAGCTTGCTAATGCTAGCAGCTGGAGCTGCTGCGCCAGGCTACTGTGAAGTGTGACCGCCTGTGAGTGTGAGTGATCGTGACAAAGTCGCTGGGGATCGGTAAAGTCTCCGGATCAGTTCAGAACAACGGAATGAAAAACTTGGAAAATGCTCCGGTGGATGTTTATTCTTCAAGATCGCAGATTCGCTCATTTGGCTGTCAGTCAAAAAAGGATTCCACCTCAGACAGCTCATCCAATCATCATGCAGAAGCCGAGCGTCCGGGCCAGCCCACTGCCCCATAGACCCCCAGAGACGCTGAGCGTCCGATGGGCGGGACAAAGCCCAGCATTTATCCAATGACCGTCTGGTTTCGCTGCAGTGGAACAACCCGCTCTACGCTTCCCCATTGAAGTCAGTAGAAGCTGAGCGTCCGACTGTGGAAAGCGCTGTGGCGCTGCGGGGATGAATGAGAAGGAAGTTGCGCCAGTTACCTGTGATAAGTAGCTGATTCTGAACAAAAGATGAAGGCTTTCTAGCGCGTATTTAGTCAATGAAATGTACACACAGCAGTACATATTTCACCACTTTTTTTTTTTTTTTGGTGACATTTTAGGGGAAGCTGAGCTTCCCTTGCAGTCTTAGAGCAATCGCCACTGGTTGAATATTAAAAAAAGAAAGCTGTTACACTTAAACTAATGATAGAGTTTACGACAGTTTACTTTTGTTTGTTCAAAAAAGGTTGAGGTTTGTATTAATCACAATGTGTGAAACAAACTGCGGTGGAGTCTGAAAACAACAGATGTGTGGGAGGGTGAAAATGTTCTGATGTACCAAAGCGGCCCAGCAGAGAACCGAACCACTGCAGCTCTGAAGTAATACACAAGATACACCACCACAGAGTAACGCGTTACTTTACAGAGTAACTAATGACTTTACAGAGTAACGCGTTACTTTACAGAGTAACTAATTACTTTGCAGTGTAAGTAGTTACTGTACAAAGAGTGGTCAGGATTACTGCAGCTCCAAAGTAATCAGAGTGGTAAAGTAAAAAAAGTAAAATTATTAACGAGCCTGTGACGGCCCGTCTCTCTCGCGCGGGCTGACACACACACACACACACACACACACACACACGGGCAGGTCGCCCTGTCACAGTAATTAAAAAAGCACCTTGCTTCTTTGTGGCTCGCTCACAAGACGTGACGTCACCGCTGCCGGCGGCGCAAAATGCAAGTACCGGTCCATCTGAGCCGGTACAGAACCGCTTCAAATGCCTCAGTACCGGTATACCCAACAACCCTAAGAGTAACTAATTACTTTACAGAGTAACTAATTACTTTACTTGTTACTTATAGAGTAACTAATTACTTTATATAGTAACGCGTTACTTATAGAGTAACTAGTTACTTTATATAGTAACGCGTTACTCATAGAGTAACGCGTTACTTATAGAGTAACGCGTTACTTATAGAGTAACTAGTTACTTCACAGAGTAACTAGTTACTTTCAAGAGTAACTAGTTACTTTCAAGAGTAACTGGTTACTTCAAAGAGTAACTAGTTACTTCACAGAGTAACTAGTTACTTTGCAGAGTAACTAGTTACTTCAAAGAGTAACTAGTTACTTTACAGAGTAACGCGTTACTTCACAGAGTAACTAGTTACTTCACAGAGTAACTAGTTACTTCACACAGAGTGGTCCTGATGGCTGCAGCTGCAGAGTAATCAGAGTAGTAAAGTACTCTGGTTCCACCTGCTGTTTGTATGTTGCTGATGTTCAGAAGAGCTGTGATCAATAAAGTGATTGGATCAAACTTGATGAATGTGTTTGTGTCGACTCATTGATCACAGAGACATGAGAGCTGAAGGAATCAACATGAAGGACTGAAGATCTTCTCAGATTAGAACTAACAAGCAGCTTCATGATTATTATGGATCCTTCTGTTCAACAGCAGGAAGTGATCAGTCACGTGATCAATGACCAGCTGCAGCGTCTGAATTATGCGGTCGCAGGAGAAAGATGAAAAGGAGGAGGAGAGGAGGAGGAGAAGGAGGAGGAGGAGGAGGTGGAAGAGGATGAGGAGGTGGAGGAAGAGGAGGAGTAGGAGGAGAGAGGAGGAGGAGGAGGAGGAGGTGGAGGTGGAGGAGAGGACGAGGAAGAGGAGGAGGAGTAGGAGGAGGAGGAGGAGGAGGAGGAGGAGGTGGAGGTGGAGGAAGACGAGGAATAGAAGGAGGAGCTGAGCCTCTTGTCTCTCTGAGCTCCACAGCTGCTGATCACTGATCCCACAGATCGATCAGGGATCAATAGGTAAGAAGAAGAGGCGCTGCTGGGTGACATCACACGACTTCCAGAGCTGCAGAGGAAACAGTGAGGAAGATGCACCACTACAGAGTAACGAGTTACTGTACAGAGTAACTAGTTACTGTACAGAGTAACGAGTTACTTTACAGAGTAACTAGTTACTATACAGAGTAACTAGTTACTGTACAGAGTAACTAGTTACTCTGTACAGTAACTAGTTACTATACAGAGTAGCTAGTTACTGTACAGAGTAACTAGTTACTGTACAGAGTAACTAGTTACTGTACAGAGTAGCTAGTTACTTTACAGAGTAACTAGTTACTGTACAGAGTAACTAGTTACTATACAGAGTAACTAGTTACTGTACAGAGTAACTAGTTACTATACAGAGTAACTAGTTACTGTACAGAGTAACTAGTTACTGTACAGAGTAACTAGTGTTGTCATGGTACCAACATTTTGGTCCCGGTATGTTTTTCGATACTTTTCGATACTTTTCCAAATAAAAAGAGAACACAAAAAATATCATTATTGACTTTATTTAGAGAGACAGAGAGACAGACAGAGAGAGAGAGAGAGACAGACAGACAGAGAGACAGACAGAGAGACAGACAGACAGAGAGAGAGAGACAGACAGTGGTCCGCTGTAAAAACGAAACTTATCAATGAACTTATCAATTAACGAGCCTGTGATGGCCCGTCTCTCTCGCGCGGGCTGGCACACACACACACACACACACACACACACACACACACACGGGCAGGTCGCGCTGTCACAGTACTTAAAAAAGCACCTTGTTTCTTTGTCGCTGCTCACAATGGGGCGACTTCACGCGGTGACGTCACCGCTGCCGGCGGCGCAAAATGCAAGTACCGGTCCATCTGAGCCGGTACAGAACCGCTTATAGGGTAACTAATTACTTATAATTACTTCTAAAGTAACTTATAGAGTAACGCGTTACTTATAGAGTAACTAATTACTTATTGAGTAACGCGTTACTTTGTGGAGTAACGCGTTACTAGTAAAGTAACTAATTACTTGTAAAGTAACGCGTTACTCTATAAGTAATTAGTTACTTCCGGAGTAACGCGTTACTCTATCATTAATTAGTTACTTACAGAGTAACGCGTTACTTCACAGAGTAACGCGTTACTTCACAGAGTAACTAGTTACTTCACACAGAGTGGTCATGATGGCTGCAGCTGCAGAGTAATCAGAGTAGTAAAGTACTCTGGTTCCACCTGCTGTCTGTATGTTGCTGATGTTCAGAAGAGCTGTGATCAATAAAGTGATTGGACCAAACTTGATGAATGTGTTTGTGTCGACTCATTGATCACAGAGACATGAGAGCTGAAGGAATCAACATGAAGGACTGAAGATCTTCTCAGATTAGAACTAACGAGCAGCTTTATGATTATTATGGATCCTTCTGTTCAACAGCAGGAAGTGATCAGTCACGTGATCAATGACCAGCTGCAGCGTCTGAATTATGCGGTCGCAGGAGAAAATAAAAGGAGGAGGAGGAGGAAGAGGAGGAGGAGGAGGAGGAGGAGAATGAGGAGGAGGAGGAGGAAGAGAATGAGAGACAGACAGACAGGCAGAGAGAGAGACAGAGAGAGAGACAGACGAGAGAGACAGACAGAGACGAGACAGACAGACAGTGGTCCGCTGTAAAAACGAAACTTATCAACGAACTTATCAATTAACGAGCCTGTGACGGCCCGTCTCTCTCGCGCGGGCTGACACACACACACACACACACACACACACACACACACACACACACACACACACACACACACACACGGGCAGGTCGCGCTGTCACAGTACTTAAAAAAGCACCTTGTTTCTTTGTCGCTGCTCACAATGGGGCGACTTCACGCGGTGACGTCACCGCTGCCAGCGGCACAAAATGCAAGTACCGGTCCATCTGAGCCGGTACAGAACCGCTTATAGGGTAACTAATTACTTATAGAATAACGCGTTACTTCCGAAAGTAACGCGTTACTCTATAAGTAACGCGTTACTTATAGAGTAACGCGTTACTTATTGAGTAACGCGTTACTTATTGAGTAACGCATTACTTATTAGAGTAACGCGTTACTTAGTAAAGTAACTAGTTACTTTACAGAGTAACGCGTTACTTACAAGGTAACGCGTTACTTCACAGAGTAACTAGTTACTTCACAGAGTAACTAGTTACTTCACACAGAGTGGTCCTGATGGCTGCAGCTGCAGAGTAATCAGAGTAGTAAAGTACTCTGGTTCCACCTGCTGTCTGTATGTTGCTGATGTTCAGAAGAGCTGTGATCAATAAAGTGATTGGACCAAACTTGATGAATGTGTTTGTGTGGACTCATTGATCACAGAGACATGAGAGCTGAAGGAATCAACATGAAGGACTGAAGATCTTCTCAGATTAGAACTAACGAGCAGCTTCATGATTATTATGGATCCTTCTGTTCAACAGCAGGAAGTGATCAGTCACGTGATCAATGACCAGCTGCAGCGTCTGAATTATGCGGTCGCAGGAGAAAATAAAAGGAGGGGGAGGAGGAGGAGGAGGAGGAGGAGGAGGAGGAGGAGGAGGAGGAGGTGAGGAGGAGGAGGAGGAGGAGGAGGAAGAGGAGGAGGAGGAGGAGGAGAGGAGGAGGAGGAGGAGGAGGAAGAGGAGGAGGAGGAGGAGGAGGAAGAGAATGAGGAGGAGGAGGAGAAGGAAGGGGATGAGGAGGAGGAGGATGGAGGAGTGAGGAGGAGGAGGAGGAGAGAAGAGGAGGAGGAGGAGGAGGAGGAGGAGGAGGAGGAGGAGGAGGAGGAGGAATAGAAGGAGGAGCTGAGCCTCTTGTCTCTCTGAGCTCCACAGCTGCTGATCACTGATCCCACAGATCGATCAGGGATCAATAGGTAAGAAGAAGAGGAGCTGCTGGGTGACATCACACGACTTCCAGAGCTGCAGAGGAAACAGTGAGGAAGATACACCACTACAGAGTAACGAGTTACTATACAGAGTAACTAGTTACTGTACAGTAACAGTTACTTTACAGAGTAACTAGTTACTGTACAGAGTAACTAGTTACTATACAGAGTAACTAGTTACTGTACAGAGTAACTAGTGTTGTCATGGTACCAACATTTTGGTCCCGGTATGTTTTTCGATACTTTTCGATACTTTTCCAAATAAAAAGAGAACACAAAAAATATCATTATTGACTTTATTTAGAGAGACAGACAGACAGGCAGAGAGACAGACAGACAGAGAGACAGAGAGAGAGAGAGAGACAGAGAGAGAGAGAGAGAGAGAGAGAGACAGACAGAGAGAGACAGAGAGACAGACAGAGAGACAGACAGACAGAGAGACAGACAGGCAGAGAGAGAGAGAGAGACAGAGAGAGAGACAGACAGGCAGAGAGACAGAGAGAGACAGACAGACAGAGAGACAGACAGGCAGAGAGACAGAGAGAGAGAGAGACAGACAGTGGTCCGCTGTAAAAACGAAACTTAGCCTATCAACGAACTTATTAATTAACGAGCCTGTGACGGCGCGTCTCTCTCGCGCGGGCTGACACACACACACACGGGCAGGTCGCGCTGTCACAGTAATTAAAGAAGCACTTCGCGGCTGCTCTTTTTTTCTTTTTTGGCCTCATTGATAGGACAAGCTGACAGCAAATGGGAGGAGAGAGAGAGGGGGAGTGACATGCAGCAAAGGATCCCAGGCCGGGAGTCGAACCCGGGTCCGCTGCAGCGAGGACTTAGCTTCTGCACAGGGGATGCTGCTCTACCAAGTGAGCTAAACGGCGGCCCTTCCTTGAGACTGCTCACAGTGGGGCGACTTCACGCGGTGACGTCAAAATGCAAGTACCGGTCCCATTACATCACGTTACTCTGCAAAGTATATAGAGTATAGAGTAACGCGTTACTTTACAGAGTAACTAATTACTTTACAGAGTAACGCGTTACTTATAGAGTAACGCGTTACTTTATAGAGTAACTAGTTACTTTACAGAGTAACTAGTTACTTTACAGAGTAACTAGTTACTTTACAGAGTAACGCGTTACTTCAAAGAGTAACTAGTTACTTCACAGAGTAACTAGTTACTTCACACAGAGTGGTCCTGATGGCTGCAGCTGCAGAGTAATCAGAGTAGTAAAGTACTCTGGTTCCACCTGCTGTCTGTATGTTGCTGATGTTCAGAAGAGCTGTGATCAATAAAGTGATTGGACCAAACTTGATGAATGTGTTTGTGTCGACTCATTGATCACAGAGACATGAGAGCTGAAGGAATCAACATGAAGGACTGAAGATCTTCTCAGATTAATAATAATAATAATAATAATTCATTTTATTTATATAGCGCTTTTCAAAAACCCAAAGACACTTACAATCACAGTCAGGGCAAAAACATGCAAGGCTGACAAGCAGAAGACAGCACAACGATGAGAACTAACGAGCAGCTTTATGATTATTATGGATCGCTTCTGTTCAACAGCAGGAAGTGATCAGTCACGTGATCAATGAACAGCATCCAACATCCATGTTGAAGGCAGACAGCACAGGTCTGTGCTCGTCCTCCAGGAACTACGTTATTTCAAAATACGCTGAAAAACATGTCAATCATCTTCTGGTGCTGCTGATCGAGCTGGAGCCAATCAGCTGGCTGTGAGGGAGGCGTGGACACTGGATCGGTCGCCAGCCAATCATAGGCAGACAATCTCTCACGCAGCTTTGGACAATTTAGAGATGGCAATAAATCAGCCTGCATGTCTTCGGTATGCAGGAGGACACAGAGAGAACATGCAGAAGGACCCCGGCTGGGTTCAAACCCACAACCCTGCAGCTGTGAGGCGACGGTGCTAACCACTGCGCCACCGTGCTGTCTGACAAGCAGATGAGCTGGCTGGCTGGCTGGCTGGCTGGCTGGCTGGCTGGCTGGCTGGCTGGCTGGCTGGCTGGCTGGCTGGCTGGCTGGCTGGCTGGCTGGCTGGCTGGAGTGATATCTTGACACCATATCCAGTATGACGGTTTAAACTCTGACACAAATCAGTGTGACGAGTTACTTTGAGTTATTTGGTCGATATGAAGACGAACACTTGTTAATTATTGAGTAGAATCACCTGACAAACACAGATTTTCTTCTGAAGCATCTTTAACATGAAGATATTGATAATAAAAAATAATTCAGATACTAATTTACATTCACTACTCTGTGACGTAACTAGTAACTAAAGTTCAGTAAACCTTTACATATATAAATGTAGTGGAGGATAAAGCAGCAGAAGAAGATGAAGCTGAGTGTTTTCTCCACCACCTGTTGAGTCCTGGTTGTGTTTCTGATGTCTGATTGGCAGTGAACGCCTCGTCAAGCAGAAGACAGCACAACACAGCATAAATAAACTGGCAGTTGGGAGACGTTCAGTGAACTCGTTCGTACTGGACGTTCTTCTCTGACACCTGACACCGCTCTTTCCCAGCAGAACCCTCCCCTCCCTCCCCTCCCCTCCCCTCCCCTCCACTACCTCCCCTCCCCTCCCCTCCCCTCCCCTCCTGTCCCCTCCTGTCCCCTCCCCTCCCCTCCCTCCCCTCCTGTCCCCTCCCCTCCCAGAGGTGTCAGGTGCAGTGAATGAAGCGCTCCCTGTCACACTGCACATGTTGTTGATGCTATAATGGAAGGAGCGCTTGGTTGGAGGCTGAGCAGACGCTGGCTGGATGGAGTCTCTCGCTCCGTTAATGATTCAGGCTCAGCTGGTGACTGATTGACTGAAGAGGCTCAACTCCACTTCTCCACCTTTCTCTCTCCTGTCACACTCCGCCTGCATTTATTCATCCTGAACTTTCTGCTCAACTTCTTCTACTTCTTCTCGACTCAGCTCCACCTCCACCTTCTCCTCCAGTGGGGAGGAGTGACTGTGACTCCACCTGGATTCCTCCACCTGGATTCCTCCGCCTGCACTCACACCGCCTGCACTCACACCGCCTGCACTCACACCGCCTGCACTCACACCGCCTGCACTCAGGCGAGGACGGATCGATCGTTCAGCATAACAGACTTAATAACTAGTTTATCTTCCTGGACCAGACCCCCTAGGACCAGGACCAGGACCAGGACCAGGACCAGGACCAGGACCAGGACCAGGACCAGGACTGGCTCGAGGGGTCTGGCTGCAGGAGTCTGCAGCAATGGTTGCTGGGAAGCAGCAGAGAGGCTCAGCGGCGCCTCTGGACGGAGGATGGGGCTGGGTGATCGTCGGCTGCTGCTTCATGGTGACAGTGTGCACACGAGCAGTGACCAGGTAACACACACACACACACACACACACACACACACACACACACACACAGTAGTACACAGTGTAATAAGTTCTCTCAGGCTCTCGGTCTCTTCCATGTGAGCGTTTGAGGATTTTCTTCTTTGACACAAAACTGAACGTCTTTGAGTTTTGGGACTGGAGGACAAATGTCAAACTGCTGTCAGACCAGTGTGCTGGGGACGGCTCAGTGTGTGTGTGTGTCTGTGTGTGTGTGTGTGTGTGTGTGTGTGTGTGTGTGTGTGTGTGTGTGTGTGTGTGTGTCGTGTGTGTGTGTGTGTGTGTGTGTGTGTGTGTGTGTGTGGGAGGACAGGTCAGACAGGTTTAAACGTCTACAATCATAGAAACATGATCCTGTACTGAAGGGAAGGACTAAAACTCTGCAGGAGGACACTCCTCTAGAACTGCTAAACCCGTCACCCTCAAGACAACATCGACAACATCGACAACATCAACAACATCGACAACAACAACAACATCGACAACAACAACAACACCGTCGACAACAACAACAACAACATCTGCAGCTCCATCGCTCGGCCTATGAATAGTTAAACTCAGTGTCATTTGTTTCCACGCAGCTTGTTTTACTAACGTGGAGACGAGAGCGAGCTTCTGTTTCTGTCAACACCACACACACACACACACACACACACACACACACACACACTCACACACACATACACACACACGCACACACATACACACACACGCACACACACACACCATGCTTAAATATTCTTTCAGTTTACAGACACACACACAGTTTACAGACGCACACACAGTTTACAGACATCCTGCAGACAGGAACAGTCCGGAGGCCTGGCCCTGTGGTGCAGCTGCAGCAGGTGCAGCTCCAGCAGGTGCAGCTCCAGCAGGTGCAGCTCCAGCAGGTGCAGCTCCAGCAGGTGCAGCTCCGTCGTGGTGCCTTCACTGACCTCTGTCTGTCTGAGGATGGGTGGATGCTGCTGTGTGGTTGTGGACGGGCTGAGCTGCCCTCTTTGAATCTGAATCAGTGAAGATTCAGACTGATGAAATGATCTGATTGTGGTGGTTAGTTGATTTACATGACCTGTACAGGTGTGTGGATCTGAAATGACATCACATCACATGTCTGCTGCCGGGTCAGCCAGCCGTCAGGCCCCTCAGACTCGACTGGACTGAAAGGCGCCCGGCTGAAACGGCGGAAAGCAAACAGAGCAATCAGGCGTTTTTCGAGAACATGACTCACATGTTCCAGCAAACAGTGAACCAGGCGAGAGCTGCGGTGTGAAGCCGGCAGCTGTGGGCTGATGTTATCTGTCGGCCGAGGACATCAGCAGGCCGAGCACCCGGCACAGTTAATACATCTAACGTACAGACAATCATATTGATCAATCACAATCACATGCTGAGGGGTGTAACAGTAGTTTGTGTGGGGCTAAAAGGCTCGCTGGCCTCGGGATGTCACGAGAACCGATACTTGTGATACCTTTCGATTCTAAAATGTCAGAACACTGACGATGCCCATTTCTGTGAAGAACTGCTCGCACTGATTCTGGTGTTGGCATCGGTGCAGCGCCTCCTCCGGAGCTGATGGGGGCAGTGTACGCCTCAGACTGTTCCAGTCGATATACACTCAGAAGCAGCAGGTCACGAACAAGTGGAACTACACATAACATAACGAAACCCACACGTGGAAGATGCAGTCGCCCCGCCTCGACTCGTTGATAAAGAAGGCACAAAGAGTCGTGTGTGGACGCACTTTGTGTTTGAGGCAGACGAGCGTGGCGTCGTCATCAATCCACAGAAGCCGTGATGCAAACGATGCTGCCGTGAAGTCTGGAGTGTGTCTGGGGACACGAGGTGTTGCACTATGACCATTACTTTCACATGGTGCTCTATCACACTGTTTTGTATGTTTTGTTATGACATTTTTATATTTTTTAAATATTTAATAAAGAAGTTCATGTTTCAAGTTTGAGTACATGGAATCTTAGAAAATCCTTTTTTTTTTACCGTGGTATCGAGAATCGTGTCATTTTACTGGTATCGGCACCGACTCCTGAATGTTTGGTATCGTGACACCGCTTCACCTCACTCAGCTGTGGCAGTGACCTGAACACACACCTGTATCAGGTCGTCCTCACACACACCTGGGTGTCGCTCTGTGAACGCTGCCGAGTCTGTCGGCCCGAGTCAGCACAATGTGTCGACTCTGCGGTGATGTAACACACAGAGGCTGCTGTTTGTTCAGGTGTCTCACATGGAGACCTTCAGAGGTTAGCTTAATGTGTCACAGCAGGTCAGTGAACACACACACACACACACACACACACACACACACACACACTGTTTCAGACAGTACAGACTGCTCCTTTAAGTGTTGAGCTGGTGTTAATGGTGCAGCAGAGTTCAGGAAGTCACCAGTTAACAGGTCAGTGAATCAATGATTCAAAGTGATGAGGAACTTTGTGTTCAGACTCGTCAGAGCTGCTGTGCCTCCGACCTCACACACACACACACACACACACACACACACACCTGACCCTCGGCTCACCTGCTGACTCAGTGGTGGTTTCTGCCTGAACATTGATCACTGACTGATCACTGATCGATCACTGATCACTTCCTGTGTGTGTGTGCAGGTGTGTGTCCATCTTCTTCGTGGAGTTTCAGGCTCACTTTGGAGCCGACTACGCAGCGACGGCCTGGGTCCACAGCCTGGTGGACTGCACCACCATGCTCTGTGGTCGGTACCGACTCTGACCCGCCAATCAGCCGAGACCACATCCAGCAGCTGACTGACTGTGTGTGTGTGTGTGTGTGTGTGTGTGTGTGTGTGTGTGTGTGTGTGTGTGTGTGTGTGTGCAGCTCCTGTAGGCAGCCTGGTTGGTAACCGCTGGTCCTGCCGGGTGGCTGTGATGCTCGGTGGACTCTTGTCCTCCTGTGGACTCCTCCTCAGCTCCTTCAGCAGCAGGCTGGAGTTCCTCTACCTCAGCATGGGCGTCCTGACAGGTCCACACACAGGACATGTCCTCACTGTCCTCAATGTCCTCAATGTCCTCACTGTCCTCACCGTCCTCACCGTCCTCTCTGTCCTCTCCGTCCTCTCTGTCCTCTCTGTCCTCACCGTCCTCACCGTCCTCACTGTCCTCACCGTCCTCTCCGTCCTCTCTGTCCTCTCTGTCCTCACCGTCCTCTCCGTCCTCACCGTCCTCACCGTCCTCTCTGTCCTCACCGTCCTCACCGTCCTCACCGTCCTCTCCGTCCTCACCGTCCTCTCTGTCCTCTCTGTCCTCTCCGTCCTCACCGTCCTCTCCGTCCTCTCCGTCCTCACCGTCCTCTCCGTCCTCACCGTCCTCTCTGTCCTCACCGTCCTCACCGTCCTCTCCGTCCTCTCCGTCCTCACCGTCCTCTCCGTCCTCTCCGTCCTCTCCGTCCTCACCGTCCTCTCTGTCCTCACCGTCCTCACCGTCCTCTCCGTCCTCACCGTCCTCTCTGTCCTCTCCGTCCTCACCGTCCTCTCTGTCCTCACCGTCCTCACCGTCCTCACCGTCCTCTCTGTCCTCACCGTCCTCACCGTCTTCACCGTCCTCACCGTCCTCACTGTCCTCACCGTCCTCTCTGTCCTCTCTGTCCTCACCGTCCTCACCGTCCTCTCTGTCCTCTCTGTCCTCACTGTCCTCACCGTCCTCTCTGTCCTCTCTGTCCTCACCGTCCTCACTGTCCTCTCTGTCCTCTCTGTCCTCACTGTCCTCACCGTCCTCACTGTCCTCTCTGTCCTCTCTGTCCTCACTGTCCTCACTGTCCTCAATGTCCTCACTGTCCTCACCGTCCTCTCCGTCCTCTCCGTCCTCACCGTCCTCACCGTCCTTACCGTCCTCTCTGTCCTCACCGTCCTCACTTTGTAAAATGTCCTCAATGTCCTCTCTGTCCTCACCATCCTCACCGTCCTCTCTGTCCTCTCTGTCCTCACCGTCCTCTCTGTCCTCACTGTCCTCTCTGTCCTCACCGTCCTCTCCGTCCTCACCATCCTCACCATCATCTCCGTCCTCACCGTCCTCACCGTCCTCACCGTCCTCTCCGTCCTCACCGTCCTCACTATCATCTCCATCCTCTCTGTCCTCACCATCATCTCCGTCCTCTCTGTCCTCACCGTCCTCACTGTCCTCTCTGTCCTCACCGTCCTCACCGTCCTCACTGTCCTCACCGTCCTCACTGTCCTCTCTGTCCTCACCGTCCTCACTGTCCTCACCGTCCTCACTGTCCTCTCTGTCCTCACCGTCCTCACTGTCCTCACCGTCCTCACTGTCCTCTCTGTCCTCTCTGTCCTCACCGTCCTCACTGTCCTCTCTGTCCTCTCTGTCCTCACCATCCTCTCTGTCCTCACTGTCCTCACCGTCCTCACCGTCCTCACCGTCCTCTCTGTCCTCTCTGTCCTCACCGTCCTCACCGTCCTCTCCGTCCTCACTTTGTAAACTGTCCTCACTTTGTAAACTGTCCTCACTTTGTAAACTGTCCTCTCTGTCCAGGTGTGGGCTTCGCTCTCTGCTACACCCCGGCCATCGCCATGGTCGGCTGTTACTTCCGCCAGCGGAAGGCGTTGGCGTACGGCATCGCCATGTCAGGCAGCGGGATCGGCACCTTCGTGTTGGCGCCGGTGGTGCAGCTGCTCATCGAGCTGTACTCCTGGAGGGGGGCGCTGCTCGTCCTCAGCGCCTTCGTCGCCAACCTCTGCGTGTGCGGGGCGCTGCTCCGACCAATCAGAGCACAGGAGGACGAGGAGCAGGCGGAGGGAGGGGAAAAGGAGGAGGGGGAGGAGAGACTTGGTGAGGAGCACTGCTGTATGACAAGAGGACTGTGATGTCACTTCCTGCTCGATGTGCAGTAAACGTCTGTCACAAACAAAGAAACACACAAAGACAGGAAGAAGTTCATGGAAACATTTAGTGGATCCACAAGAAGGTTCAAATAACGAAGAATGAGTCAGAGACAGAGTTTCACAGAGTCTCCTCCTCCTTCTTCTTCTTCTCCTTCTTCTTCTTCTTCTTCTTCTTCTTCTTCTTCTTCTTCTTCACCTGTCTGTCTCCTGCTGCAGGTAACGTCTCATCACAGGACACTGAGGTCGCAGTCAAACCGTCCAAACACTCAGAGGACAGTCTTCTACCATCTGGAAAGTCTCTGTCTTTCCCGATGGAACGTGTTTCTTCGCCACCGCCGCCTCCACTGTCAGGAAACCCCGCCCCTCAGCTGCAGAGGAGGTGGTTCTTCAGCTCCCGCTTCCTGTCCCTTAAGGAGTACCGCTTCCTGCTGCTGCCGGACTTCCTGGGCATGGCTGTGTCCTTCCTGTTCCTGGCCACCGGCTGCAGCCTGCCTTTCATCTACCTGGTGCCCTACGCCCTGAGTGTCGGGGTCTGCCACCAGCACGCCGCCTTCCTCATGTCCATCCTGGGAGTCATCAGCATCGTGGGGAACATCACGTTCGGCTGGCTGACGGACAGGAGGTACGCTTCCTGTGTGACAGCTCCTGTTTCTTCTCTCGGGTGTTTGAGGTATAATCGTTTTCCTCTCAGGTGTGTGAAGCCGTACCGACTGGCGTGCTACGTCTTCTCCGTGGCGATGGAGGGTCTCTGCTGCCTCTTCGTGCCGCTGCTCCGGTCCTTCCCGCTCCTCGTGCCCTTCGCCGTCCTCTACGGTTACTTCGACGGCGCCTACGTGGCGCTGATCCCTGTGGTGACGTCGGACCTGGTGGGACCTCAGTACCTGTCCTCTGCGCTGGGCGTGGTCTACTTCCTCCACGCCATCCCCTACCTCGTCAGCCCCCCGACCGGAGGTGAGGACACAGCGCGTATCGTTAACGTCACTGATTCTGAATATTTTATTTAGTGTTGGAAACTGAGTGAAAAAACTTTTGGGAGAAAGAAACGTGTGTTCATACGGAGGAGGATCGGCCACTTCTCCGTCTGTTCACGTGTGAAACCAGGTGAGAAGAAAGACTCAGAATCTTCTGGAGACAAAAAATTACTTTTAATTTTTATTCTTTTCACTCATAAAACTGAAGTAAACATGTTCGAGTAACGCAGCAGGAAGGAAACTGTCTGAAAACATCTGAGACGGAAACAAATCACAGCTGGAAGCAGCTGAAAAGAAAAACTTCTTCATGCAACGGAGTGAAAAACTGAAAGGAAACAAAAAGTTCATGTGCAAAACTGACGGGGGAAATATTTTCACTATAATTTACATTTTTTTTAAAGTGAAAAAAATTCAGGAGAAAAATATATATATGCATAAAACTGAGGGAAACAACTGGAGTGTTTTTTTTCTATTCAGAGCACAAAAATGAAAAATGTTCATTTGTAAAACGAAAAAAACTTTTGAGGAGAAAAATTGTTTTATTTCACACATGAAAAAAGTTTTGTCGTGTGTGAAAGCGAAGAGAATTTTCTCCAGAAGAAAACTAACGTGTGAACTGAGACGATTCAGTTGAAATAAATGTCGGGAGGAAAATAATAAAAAGATGTTCAGGCCGAGAGAGAGAGGAAAGTTTTCTCTTCACGTGTGAAACAAAGTGAAGAAGAGAAACATCTGAAGCAGAGAGACGCTCAGCTTTGTGCTGCAGCGAACGGAGACCAGATGAAAAGTGAATTTTAACCACCTAAAACTCCCTGCGCTCTCTGCAAGGCCCAGTTACCTGATGCGTAGGGATACGGAGGTTCTACGGTTGAGAAATAGTGCCAACAGAACAGACGGTCTGACGCCGATGTAAAGCGGTGTGAATTTTCTCTATAGAACGTACACGTGAACTGATACAGATGTTCTTAGGTGGTTAAAATTCACTTTGCATCTGGTCTCTGTTCGCTGAAAGCTGAGCGTCTCTCTGCTTCAACAAACTGAGGCTGATCGGCAGCGACAGCAGAGAACAGACCGACTGTAGACATGTACTTTATATGACCCCACTTCAAAAAACCCGAACTGTCCCTTTAATGTTACATCACAAAACAGTGACGTACGGTGGCCCTGAGGGTCACAACACGACATATCAGCAGCAGGGTGTCATCTCCAACAGGAGACTGAAGCTGCTTCATTTCTCTCTCCAAAGCCACCAGACTCCTTAAAAAAAAACAGCCATTTTAGCGGGCAGAATCAGGGATTTGCTGGTCAGCCGCTTCCTCCGTCGGTTAGTTTCTCTGTGTGACTTTGGTCAAATCGAACTCTTTAAAACACAGAAGTCACAGTACGACAAACCAACCACCTGATGGAGGCAGCAGCAGAACAGCAAATCCCTTATTGTGCCCAGTAAAATGACTGTTTTTTTAAAGGAGTCTGGCTTTAAAGAGACATAAAACGGTACCAGCTTCAGTTTCAGCTTCGGTGGAACCTGAAAGAACACTTACAGAATCAGAACTGAGGCTGAACGGAGGACAAGTGAAGGATCGTTGTGTTTTGACCCTCAGGGCCACCGTACTCAGGATGTGAAACAGCTGAGAGTCATTGACACATTTGAAGTCAATAACCAATCGATGAATGAACTGAACTTCTTCTTCTCCTCCTGCAGGCTGGCTGGTCGACGTCACAGGAAGTTACATGGCCACCTTCTTCCTCAGCGGTGCCGCCATGGTGCTCAGCTCGCTCATCCTCTCCATCGTCAGCGGGATACGCCGCTGCCAACGCCGCGTGTCCGCCATCACAGAGGGCACCAAGCACGAGCCCCTCCCCACATTCACGTCTGACCAATCAGACCACCTCATGGCCGCATCATCAGGAATCAATAACGAAAACCTGCAGTCAATCAGACGCTTCACAGGAAGTGGATCCACTTTTTAAAACCAACCTGATACACAAACGCAGCACCTGTAGATCCAATCACTCACCTGGTCCTCTGCTGGCCCCGCCCACGAGTTCCAGCTCCGCCCACATACTTTACATTGTGATGATGTCACTCAGGAAATTAAATATAATAAAAGGATAATTTTGTCCGCTGTAATACCACGAGTGTCCACCAGGAGACCTGAAGACAGATTCCTGTTCGGAGTCTGTCGTCGGATGTTTTCAACACATAAACAACACTATGACAAACTGTGCTTTTATTTTGAAGTGACTTCCTGTCTGGAGAAAATTCTTCTTCACGTTTTCGTTGTTGTGAAGCTGCTCGGTCACCGGACAGGGCGGTGGAGAGAAGATGCTAACGATGCTAACGAGCTAACAGACACGGAAAATAAAAACAAACGTACGGAACATTTCATTAATAAGTCAGAAAGTGGATTTAGTGTGAAGTCGCCCTTTAAAGTGTTCAAGTGTCTGATGCCGACAGAAACGCGTCGATGTCATTAATATTAAAGGTGATCAGCAGAAAATGAAACGTCAACGATTGAACATGTAAATTAGCGTCTAACTGCTCACAGGAGAATATTTTCTGTTTCAATGGAAACTGAACGTTTACATCGATCGATTTAGATTGATCGATTATTGGGCACAATAATGTGTAGTTGTGCTCCGGTGATCGGCTTCGTTAAAATAATCAACTTACTGATGAATTACTGAAGAAATTAACTTCAGAGGTTTGTTAAAGGTTTCTCCTCCGACAGGCTGTGAAAACGACAAAATAAAGAAAGATTTTATTTGCTTGTAACAGAAGACGCAAAGAAAAGTTCTGTTTTCTGCTCAGAAGAGAGAAACTCATTTTTTAAAAAATTTGTTTTACAGTAGCTCAAATCGTCAAAAGAGCAGCTGACGTGTTTTATATGTTTCACTCTGTCTTTGATTTGGTTTTATTAACAGAGCTGTAGCTTTATTTAATGTTTAAATGTGCTTGAAAATAAAAATATTGGTGAAAAGAGAAAAATCTTTAACTTTGTCTTCACAGAAACAAATAAACTCTCCATGAACCAGCGTTTACTTTGTGACAGGAAGTGAGTCAATGTTCAGTGACGACACCAGAACATTACGTCTTAGACTCAGCTGTGACCCTGAACGTTCGCTGGCGTCCGTCACAACTGCAGCGGCAGGAAGTGAGCGGAGATGATCTTTCAAAGTAAAGGTCAGAAAACAGAGTCGAGGTATCGACTAACACAGAACCACATCATGGCTGACAGTAACAACGGTCACCATGACAACAGTGAGAAGAACACTAGTTGTTACATCACAGCTTCCTGTTGATGTCAAAATAAGAGTCGTGTTGTCTTTAAGTCCATTTTCCTGATGATACTTTTACTTGTAATCAAGTATTTTTAACAGTGTGGCAGACTCAGATAAACGTCCACCTTAAAGTTGTCTGTGTTACGCCGCTGCAGGAAAAAAGCTAATGTTAGCATAGCAATGTTAGCTCTTAGCTGAGCTCCATACGGAAGCCCTGAGGGACAAGGGAGGAGAAATGACGAGAACATGAAGCCGAGCCGGGGAGAAAGCCCGACATCAGGACCGCTGCAGACGAGCCAGAACCGTCCGATGGCTTCACGTTTTAGATCCTCAGCTACGTGACTGGTTCAGGAGAAAGCTGGCACGCAGCTGGTTCGGCCTGGAGTCTCACAGGGTTCAATACTCGACCCCTTTCTACTCAGGCCAGGAGACTGTAAAGTATCTCATGGGGGAGTTCTCCTGAGTCACTGCAGAACCTCCTCTCAAAGGCTTTTCTGGCTTGTGGTCTCAGACTTTTGGACCCTGTGGTTCAGTTACAAAACGTCCGTTTTATATAAACCGTTTCCTGCAGCAGATCCTCAGCCTGCCGGGAAACTCTGCACCTCTGTGTAATCGTTAACCGAGCAGTGACACAGTCCGGACTCTGGTGCCGCTCCGCCGGGAGAGACACGGATCCATGAGGGTGACAGGGACCAAAGAACAGCTGTCAGCACCACCGTCTGAAGACAAGAGCCAGCTGTGTGCCAACTCCTCTTCTCCTCCTCCTCCTCCTTCTCCTCCTCTCCTGCTCCTCCTCTCCTTCTCCTCCTCCTCCTCTCTTCAGAAGGTTTATTGGGGAAACCAGAAAATGCTTCCAGACGGACGAATCACATTGGCTGTGGTTTGTGTTCTGTGACGTTCTGACACGTCTGAGGAGACGTCAGACTGTAGAAGCATCTGTTTCGATTATAATAATAAAAACAACAACAATAAATGATAATAACCAGGAGTTGATGACATCTTATTGACTTTCCTTTATCCCGTCGACAGCAGGCGGCGTGAAGGCCTCGAGGGAGAGAGACAGACTGTGGCGCCCTCCTCAGGCGGCGGCGGCAGCAGACCGGATTGTTTTGAAGTGACAGGAAAAACCCAAACCACCACCACTTCCTGTCTGGAGGAAATTCTTCACGTTTTCATTGTTGTGAAGCTGCTCGGTCATCGGACAGGACGGTGAAGAGAAGATGCTAACGATGCTAATGAGCTAACAGACATGAAAAATAAAAGCAAACGTACAAAACTCCAGAGAGCCGGAATATTTCATAATAAGTCAGAAAGCAGATTCAGCGTGAAGTCGTTTCGAGTGTTTTCTGTGAGAACAGTTGGTTTGGTCGATTCTTTGGAGAAGTTCAGAGCTGAATGTGATGAGACGCTGGTATAACTTGTTGTTCTATAATATCGAGTGGGTTGTATTTGAACAAGACGGAACAGAGACAGAAGTATTTCTGTCTGCAGCGTTTCAGTGGGTTTGGACCTTCTCAGCCACCGTAGAAACATCACCCTGCAGGAGACTGAGGCAGACAGATGAGCGTTTGTCAGACGGAGGCTGGGAATCACTTTTATTTTTCAGAAAGTGAAGAGGATTGTTGCACTGTTCTCGCAGCTCTTTATTGACCCCCAGAAATTAAAAAAAGTCCTGAAATCACAAAGTAAAAATGTAAAAGAGACAGAAAGACAAACTGTACAGATATTTAAAACCAAACTCTTCTTCAGGCTCACTGAAGAGAAAAGCTTTATTCTCAGTCCTGAGTGGTTCTGATCCGTTCTGAGACCAGCTCTTAGTGAGAAGCGTTGTCGCATGATGATGTCACTTCCTGCAGGTCTTGGACCGCAGATGTCTCTTGATGATCAGGTGATCGCTCTCCTTCTCCTCCTCTGCTCCTCCTGACATCTGGAACAAAAGCAACAAAGGTTCAGATGAAACCGTCTCTTCCTCACAGCGTACCGACGTCTCTCAGATGCATCAGCGTCCTCACGATGTTCAAGTCTTCTCACTGTAAATAAACGTCCTCACACTTCAGACCGCTCGTCATAAAGACTGACGCACTCTCTGTCTCACCATGTGTGGAGAGTCGAGCAGCGGGGACGAGGCGCCCGTCTTCAAAAGCTTCTTCCGTCCTCGTTTGGGTTTGGTTGCCGTGCTGAGCGTCTCCTTCTCCGCTGGACGTCCACTGACCAGACCGATGATGCTTTTCGCTGCAGAGACACAGAGACACCGGAGACGTTACCAACATTAACAGCTCCACAGACATCAAGGCTGGAGGTCTTCTGCCAGACTCGGAGCAGCAGCGCCCTCTGCTGGCTGACGGGCAACACAGCACAACAACAGCACAGAGCTGGTCCTCACACACCGGACAGACAGACAGGCAGACAGACAGACAGACAGACAGACAGACAGACAGGTGTCTCTGTACTGCCACACTGCCGTTACAGGCTCAGTGGGCGGATCAGCTGAGAGCGACGGCGTGTTCACAAACAGCTGCTGCTGACTCGCAGGTGAACAGAAGCGCCGGTCCTCCTCGCTGTCCAACAGGAAGTCACAGTCACTGACCTTTGCTGCCCAGGATGGACGGAGAACTCTGGATCAACTCTCCAATCTTCTGAAGGGTCACGTCTCTGTTTTCCTTCACCACAGAAGAAGACTGGAGACAGACAGAGAGACAGACAGAGAGAGAGACAGACAGATATTGATAAGTGATCAGTCTGCTGACAGGAATTCTTTTCATTCTGTCTTTAATGTTGTTTTGTTTCTCACCTGTTTGTTGTTTCGAGTGTTTCCTCTCAATCTGTTCCTCTTGTTCTCACTGAACACCAGGTCCTACACACACACACACACACACACACACACACACACACACACACACACACACACACACACACACACACACACACACACACACACGTTTTTATTAAAAACAAACAAGATTCATTTTAAAACTGATCACGAGTTAGAAAACAATCACTTTTCTGCCCGTTTATATTTGTAGTTTAAAACCAATGAAATGTCTCTTTAATATCATGTGACCACACACACACACACACACACACACACACACACACACACACACACACACACACACACACACACACACACACACACACACACACACACACACACACACACACCTCCACCTCGCAGCTCTTCCTCTTCCTCCTTTCTCTTCCTGTAGTTTTGGGGATTTTCTTCCTGTCGGCCATGTTGGACCTCAGAGGGGAGACACACACGTCCTGCTCGGGAAGAAGGACACACACACACACACACACACACACACACACACACACACACACACACACACACACACACACACACACACACAGTTAATCGTTAGTGGATGAATCATTTAGTCCATCAACAGAAAATGTATAATGAAGTTAATAAAGTTATTTATCAAGCAGAACTCGTTTGGACAAAACAGGAAATCTGTACATGTCGACTGTTGCATTGTGGGTAATGTAGGCTCCAGTTTACACTCCTGGACTCATCATGGACAGTTCAGAAACAAGCAGCAGAACAGAGACTTTTTATATTTCACACGCTTCGTTCTATAAAAAGAAACTACATGACCCACAATGCACCTGAGCCACTGAGTGACATCACTGGAGGCAGTTTATCATCACCATGCAGCAGCATGTGTGTGATGAGGAGCGACCCGACCCGAGGATGTCACACACATCCCGGATACGAGCTGCATCAGAACCGTTTGCTTTGGTTCTGTCGGATTCTCTTGTTCAGTGTGAAGGAACAAAGCAGGCAGGTAACAACACACCTGAGTGTTTCCCTGCAGGTGGGTCTGTCTCTCCTCCGTCACACTCTGTAGTCTCTCCACCTCTCTCTTCACAGCAGCAAACTCCCTGCTCCTCTGCTCCTCCTCCTGCTCCTCCTCCTCCTCCTGCTGCTGTCTCCCTCTCCTCTCCTGGAATCTCTGGATCTCCTCCTTCAGCTCCTCCACCACCGTCACCTTCCTCTCCTCCACCTGTCTGTTCTCCTTCTCCTCCTCCTCCTCCTCTCTCCTCTGCAGCTCCTCCTTCAGTCGCTCCAGCTCTGACAGAGGTGAAACAAACAGAGTTCAGATTGATCTGAGCTGCTGATCGATCAATGAAATCAGTGAGCGATGAAGACACCTCGTCTCAGAGCCTCCGTCTGTCTGTACGTTTCCTCCACAAGCGTGTCCTTCGCCATCGCCGCCCGCTGCAGCTCTGACACACAGATCACATGCTGGTTACCATGGTTACAACAGGAGGCGTGTAACAGTTGCGTCACGTGTTTCTTGGCCGGCTCACCTTCTTTCTCTCTCTCCACCTGCTCCAGCCTCCCTCGCAGAGCTCCGCCCTCAGACTCAAGCTCCGCCCTCAGACTCTGCAGCTGACGGGATAATTCTGCTCTCTGATTGGCTAACTCCTCCCTGAGCTGGACACACCTGTTCTCGCTGCAGGAGGAAGAGGAGGGGAGCAGAGGGACACAGAGATCATTGATGGTGAATCAGCTGTTGGTTCTGTTGATGGCTGATCAATAAACCTGACTGATCACAGTATTGATCTACCTGTGTGTCAGAGTTTCCTGCAGCTCCCTCTTTTCTCCCTGCAGATCTTTGATCTGTTGGGATTTCTGAGCTGATCGCTCCAGCGCTGCCTCGCTCTCCTTCTTCAGCTCCTCCATGCTGCTGCTGCTCCGCCCCTCCTCCTCCTGAACCAATCAATCAATCGATCAATGAGTGATACATGATTAGTCTGAAGCACTGAGGCCGCCATGATTGATTACAACGAACAGAAGCGGTGATAATCGATCAGTTCGTGTCACCTGAGCTGAACGTCGTCACTCTGCTGTGTTTCAATCAATAACATTTCAAATTAAATAGACGATGGATCAATTAAACAGGAACAAGAACCTTGACTTCCTGCCTCAGACGCTCCACTTCCTGTGTCAGACTGTTGATGGTGTCGACCCTCTCCTCTGATTGGCTCTCCAGGCCTTGGAGGCGGGTCTTTGCAGTGTTGAGCTGCTCTGATAGGCTGCCACACCTGTCAGTCTGCTCTCTGAGCTGCGTCTTGAGGCCGGTCACCTGAAAATGTGAGAAACAGGTGAGAACAGTTCATATTCTCCACGTCCTGTCACTGTGCAGGCAGAGCAGACGCCACAGTGACGTCACTGTCAGCGAAGGTGAACATGACGGGCTCGCACAGGTGTGCACAGGTGTGCACAGGTGTGCACAGGTGCACCACCTGAGTGTAAACAGCTGTACCTCTGTCTGCAGCTGGAAGATACCGTTCACCAGAGCTTTGTTCTCCTTCGTCAGTCTGGAAGTTTCTCTCTGCTCCGACTCCAGAGACGAGAACACCGAGTCACAGTTTGGACACTCGTCCAGACCTGCAGGAGACGAGGAGGGACAGAAGGAGGCGCCTTCAGTGGACATGTCACAGCAGGCTGTCCACACACTTCTCCATGCAGCGTGGCATTTAAAGGCTCAGCTCCTACCTGTCAGCGTCTGCACCCTCTGCTCCAGCAACACCTGCTCCTTCTTCAGCTCCTCCACCTCCTCCTCACGTCTCCTCAACTCCTCCTCCAGCGACCTCCTCGTCTCCTCCTTCTCTCTCAGCTCCACGATAGTTTCCTCCTTCTTGTCGTTTTCCTCCTGGAGCCTCCAGATCTCCTCCTCCAGAACCACTGAGGAGGATACAAAACATAAAACAAGGCTCTACAGCGTGAACCCTCCTCCTCCTCCTCCTCCTCCTCCTCCTCCTCCTCCTCCTCCTACCTCTCCTTCTCCTTGGTCCTCTCTCCTCCTCCTCCTCCTCCAGAGATTCACGCTGCCGTTTCCTGCTCTCCTCCTTCTTCTCCTCGTCTCCTCCCGTCCTCCTGGCACAGCGGCAGCTCTGCTGAAGCTGCAGCAGCTCCGACCGGATCGTCTCCACCAGAGTCCTCTGAGAGACAGGAAGCACCAACGCAGTTAAGACAGGACACTTCCTGTGTAGCGTTCTACCAGCTGATTAACGACGAGCTGCTGACCGGAAACAGCCGGATCATAAAGCTAACGTGTGTCGAACTGTGTCTGCAGTGGAGGGACTCTGAGTAAAACAAACGGGTGTTTACGTCTCTGGTGGCGTCCTCCACGGTGGCGTCCATGGCTGCCTGCAGTTTGTTGATGATGTCATCTTTCTGCTCACAGATCTCCATCAGCTCCGACAGCTTCTTCTGCTGCTGCTGCAGACTCTGGACATGAGACAGATCCAATCAAGCTTTATTCAAACCACAGATCATGAACAACGTAAAGCTCAGCAGAAACAATATCTCACTGAACACACAAATCTGAGTTTAACGTCCCCGGTCTTCTACAGTCCAGTCAAAAGCTACACTGAGACACCAAAACACCACAGAAGAAGAATCTAGAGAACCTCTTTGGCCTCCTGCAGCTGATCATGTGACTGCTGCTTCTCCAAGCGCAGCGCCTCCAGCTCTGCAGGCACAAACCAACACAGAGGTCAAAGGTCGACATTACATCACCTGAAGCACTCGAATGTGTGTGTGTGTGTGTGTGTGTGTGTGTGTGTGTGTGTGTACCTGCAGCGTGTGTGTGTTCAGTCAGACAGTGGTGAACACTCTGAGCGTCCTCTCTGATCTTCTCCAGGTCATCAGTCAGTGAGCTGATGAATCCCTCCAACGCAGCCGTCTGCTGCTCCTACAAACCGATCATTAATAATCAATAATAATAATCAGTAATGAGACGGAGTGTGTTGATAACATCAGTGTTTTCAGTCACCTTGCTGTTGTCAGTGCCGACAGCAGACAGGTCGACCGTCTTGCTGACGAGGTTCTTCAGTATCTCGACTCTCTTCTCGGCTCTCTCCTCGAGGATCTCCTTCTCCTTCTCCAGACGATCGCTGACACAAACAAACATCTTCAGTCAGTTTCATCTGGTTACAAACCCAAAGGCTCTGATCACACCTGCTGTCACCTCCATCCTGAGGGATCTGATCAGCGTTCAGCTCTCAGTCCGTCACTTCACTGCTAACATTAACATTAACGTCTGAGTGACCTCAGTGCTGTGATGTCACTTCCTGCTCTGTATGAAACAAACCCGTCCATCACTGAGACAAACAGACTCCATGTTTCTACTCAAAGACAGAAAGAAGTTCATGTAGAACATCTGCTGAATTTAACAAGAAGGTCCAAATAATGCAGAATGAGTCAGAGACAGAGTTTCACAGAGTTTATAAAGTGTCTCCAACTCAACAACTCACTAAACTGACACATTTGTTAAGGGAGTCTGGGGACTTTCTCCACGGGGACAAAGAAGGAGCCTATATTGTTCCTGTTTAGTGTCTTTGTAACATGTGACATGTTTAGATCAATAACATGTTTCTTCTTTCATAAATGGAGTGTAAATGGTGACATCAGTGTAAACAGTGTGTTCAAACAGCTGATCAGTGTTGGCAGGTAAGACTTTAGCACTTTAGACACAGAAGCAGACAGGCTGGTACAGACATGCTGCCACAAACTGACACTTTGTACAAGGAGACAAACAACTTCAGCTTCTGATTTAATGCTGAATTTACAACAAGGACACAACCAGTTAGAATCTGTCAGAGACACAGTTTCACTACGTTAGAAAGTTTGTTTCAACTCAACAACTCTTAAATCACCACATTTGTTAAGGGAGTCTGGTGCTGTTGTGGTCGACTTCTTCTACATAGGACAGTTGTGTAGACGGTCCTTCGTGTGTCCAGAATGTGGTCACATGTGGTCCAGACCGTCTCTGGATGTGTTCTGAGTGATCAGCTCAGATGTCTTTATGTTTTTAGGCTCAGAGAACTTGTCTGATATGTTCCGTTGTGTCGCTCTGTGGACTCTTCTGGTCACATGATCACAAGGACCGTTACCTGTAGTCTTTCTCCATCTTGTTGAAGAGCTCCATGAACTCAGCGCTGACTTCTTCTCTGATCTGAGCCTCCAGAACCAAACGCAGCGCCGCCTCTCTGCCCGACTGCACACACACACACACACACACACACACACACACACACACACATTAACACTGACCTCTTCAGCTTCATCACTGCAGATTTTTGCTTAAATGAACTATAAATTAGACCGTTACCTTCTGTTCTTCCTCCATGGTCCTGTCCCCTTCTTCTTCTTCCTCACCTCCTGCCTCCAGCACTGTTCCCTCCATTGCACTCTCCTCCTCCTCCTCCTCCTCTTCTTCCTCCTCCTCCTCCTCCCAATCTTCACCATCCTCATCCTCCAGCACATCCTCCAGGCTCGTGTCCCAGGCGACCATCGAGCTCTTCCTGCCCCGCCCCGACACATTCCTGCGCTGGTCGGCCTCGTCGATGATCATGGACAGCTCCATGGCCGACCTGTGGGGGGCGTCGTCCGGGACCACCGGCCTCGAGTTCAACACCACCACCTGGACGAGAAAGACAGGTACAGTCCTCAGCTAATCTGACAGTTAAAGAAACGATCTTCTGCTCCGTGAGTTAATTATTATTTTTAAAATATTAAGATTTACAACAAATTTCAAAGGTAGCTTCAAAAACTGCAGACCGGGACTGAACTCAGACCTGGACTGAACTCAGACCTGGACCGAACTCAGACCTGGACTGAACTCAGACCTGGACTGAACTCAGACCTGGACTGAACTCAGACCTGGACTGAACTCAGACCTGGACTGAACTCAGACCTGGACTGGACTCAGACCTGGACTGAACTCAGACCTGGACTGAACTCAGACCTGGACTGGACTCAGACCTGGACCGAACTCAGACCTGGACCGAACTCAGACCTGGACTCGAACTCAGACCTGGACCGAACTCAGACCTGGACCGAACTCAGACCTGGACTGGACTCAGACCTGGACCGAGCTCAGACCTGGACTGAACTCAGACCTGGACTGAACTCAGACCTGGACTGAACTCAGACCTGGACTGGACTCAGACCTGGACTGAACTCAGACCTGGACTGGACTCAGACCTGGACTGAACTCAGACCTGGACTGGACTCAGACCTGGACTGGACTCAGACCTGGACTGAACTCAGACCTGGACCGAACTCAGACCTGGACTGAACTCAGACCTGGACCGGACTCAGACCTGGACCGAACTCAGACCTGGACTGAACTCAGACCTGGACCGGACTCAGACCTGGACCGAACTCAGACCTGGACTGGACTCAGACCTGGACTGAACTCAGACCTGGACTGGACTCAGACCTGGACTGGACTCAGACCTGGACTGGACTCAGACCGGGACTGATCATGTGGATCTCTGAGAAGCTGACAGTAACTCTGCTGCAGACTGGAGCTCAGAGAGAAGCTCATCATGTTAGTCAGTCACAAAGTCTGAGTGGTCGTTCACGACAGACGAGCGTTTGGAGACGAAGAACTACTGACGAGCTTCATCTTCATCATCTGACAGCGCTGATGGAGGACGACAGGCGTCTGAACAACACTCATTAAATATAAACACGACTTTCATGAACACAGTTCAAGTCTGTGTGTGTCTGTGAGTGTGTGTGTGTGTGTGTGTCTGTGTGTGTGT
>CM077804.1:27372515-27482515 GCA_039737535.1 Lagodon rhomboides | reverse complement strand
TAAAGGAATTCTGATTCTGATTTTGCGCACTGTCACAGCCTCACCTGTTCTGTGGGGAAATTTAGACCTGTCCCTTCAAAACATCAGCTCCACCATACATTGATCCATTACAGATGCCTATATTAATCTGATCTGTCCCATCTGAACAGCCAAACCCATTCAGGTTCATATCTATAAACAGGTGGAGTGTGATGGAGATTATATCTAGCCGATTTCACCAGTAGAATAAGATTATTTAAACACGTCTTCATTTACGGCCCATCTCTTATGTAAGCGAACAGATATCAGGGAGACAGTTTTAAATGTGAAGATTTTTAAGTGAAGTTCGTCGTTACTGAGAATAATTAACAGAACATATTTGCGCCTGTTCGCTGTCTAACTCACTGCGGTGCAATTCAGTCGGTGATTCAAACACATGTCATCAGTGATATCGAGACGAGCTGAGACAAACAACCGTAAAGAGCTGGAAACAACTACTGTTACTGTTGTTGTTAGCATTAGCCACAACTAGCTAACCCTAAAACACCGCACACACACGCGTGTGTTTTAGTTTTGATTTAACATCTTTTGACTACAAAACATATTGAATAACAGTTCTAAAAGTTAAACGGACGTTTAGTCAAACTTTAACTCACTCTGGATGCGTTTTATTCACCAGACAGAGTATTTAAAACAAAAACCATCGACAGGAAGCCTGCTACGTTAGCTCCGGCTGCTTCTCTCCTCTCCGCGGTTTAGTTTTTAAACTGAGACGGCAGGTCCAATCAGATGTCGAGCGCTGGGAGACGTCACGCAGATCTCGTGCCCGCCCTCGGATACGATCTCTCGAGAGTATACAGCTGATTTAAAAGAAAATAAATGATGAAGTGATTTCAGTACAGTGTTTGGTTTCGGAACACTTTATAGA
This sequence comes from Lagodon rhomboides, assembly GCA_039737535.1. Classification (NCBI taxonomy): domain Eukaryota; kingdom Metazoa; phylum Chordata; class Actinopteri; order Spariformes; family Sparidae; genus Lagodon; species Lagodon rhomboides. The sequence continues at coordinate 27,481,608 of CM077804.1, read as the reverse complement.
AACTCATATTGTTTTTTTCATAGTTTATTTCCGTTTAATCGTAAAAAGAGTTAACAGCGGCGGGTGATAGTGACGTCATCGGCCGGGGACAGAGAGAGGGAGGAGGATCTGAAGCGGATTAGTGGATTACAGCCTCAGAGACAGCAGCTAGCTGCGACCTCAACTCTTAATGCGGATCAAATTAGACTCTGTGAAACTGTTTCCACGGTTTTTATTGAAGACACGTCAAACTGCTTCGACATAAACTGCGTAAAAAGGCAGAGGACGTCACGAGCCGCTGCGAGGAGACGCAACAACCCGGTTTCCTTGACAACGGTGAGAGAGCGTCATTCCTGCTGCTGATCAGCTGATCATCTTCATCGATCCTGTTATTAATGAGCTACACTGTGACACACTCAATACAGACAGACTACATTTACTGCAGTACTGGTTCACTTGAGTTTTTACATTTTAAAACATATAACACTTTTATTTCACTACATTTATCTGACATCTGTAGTTACTGTCTGGATCAAGACGTCACAGCCAGAACATCGAATCAGCGCACAGCCTGGATATCTACATGTTTACAGTCAGTATAACTCATATAAAACCTGCTGCAGCCTAAATAACCAGACAGGAGCAGGTTCATCAGTGCTGTGCATTAATAACAGAGGCATTATTTATCCAGTGAAGCTCATTAATGCAGAAATACATCATCTTAATGTCCTAACATGAACTAACATCAATAAGTAGCTGCTGTTTATGACTGTGATGCAGGAAGAGGTCTGATGATGATGATGGTGATGATGATGATGATGATGATGATGGTGGTGATGGTGATGATGGTGATGGTGGTGATGATGATGATGGTGATGGTGGTGATGGTGATGGTGGTGATGATGATGATGGTGATGGTGGTGATGGTGGTGATGGTGATGGTGATGGTGGTGATGATGGTGGTGATGATGGTGGTGATGGTGATGATGGTGATGGTGGTGATGATGGTGATGGTGGTGATGATGATGATGGTGATGGTGATGATGGTGATGGTGGTGATGATGGTGATGGTGGTGATGATGATGATGGTGATGGTGGTGATGATGATGATGATGGTGGTGATGATGATGATGATGATGTTGATGATGATGATGATGATGATGATGATAATGGTGGTGATGGTGATGATGATGATGGTGATGGTGGTGATGATGGTGGTGATGATGGTGGTGATGGTGATGATGATGGTGATGATAATGGTGGTGATGGTGATGGTGGTGATGATGGTGATGATGGTGATGATGATGATGGTGATGGTGGTGATGGTGGTGATGGTGATGATGGTGATGATGATGATGATGGTGATGATGGTGATGGTGGTGATGGTGATGATGATGATGATGATGGTGATGGATCGATGTTGGTGATGATGATGGTGATGGATCGATGTATGATTCTAAGCTTCCTGGATGAAGAGGACTCAGCTGTCCTGACTCTGATGTCTGTGTGTTAGGTCGGAGCTCACCTGTCCAGCAGACCAGGTGTTCCTGTCAGACGCCGTCATGTCGTCTGTGGAGTCCGGCGGTGACGGAGGGAAGTGGCTGGACGCTCACTATGACCCGGTGGCGGGTCTGTACACCTTCTCGTCCTGTGTGGACTTGGCAGACCTGAGCGGGGACGGGGAGAGCCGGCTGGTGGTGGGCGACCTGGGCTCTGGCTCGTCGGGCATGAAGCTGAAGGTGTACCGGGGCACGGCGCTGATGAGCGAGAGCACCCTGCTGGACCTGCCCGCCGGCCTCGTCGCCTTCTTCATGGACCTGCACGAGCCACGCATCCCCGCCGTCGCCGTGGCGTCCGGACCCTGCATCTACGTCTACAAGAACCTGCGGCCATACTTCAAGTTCACCCTGCCCAGCCTGGAGGTCAACACGCTGGAGCAGGTCAGTCAGGATGTAACTGAGTACATTTACTGAGTACTGTAGTTAAGTAGTCTACAATGTGGAGGGACCTGAACTTTACTTGAGTATTTCCACCTTCTGCTACTTTATACGGTCGGTGTTGAGGCAGAGTCATGTAACTGAAGCTGAGTGTACCTGTGACGTGTGCTGCTCTATGATTGGTCAGGACGTGTGGCAGCAGGTGAGGGAGGGTCAGATCGACCCTCTGACCCTGAAGGAGATGTTGGAGAGCATCAGGAGGAAGGCCGACGTGCCGCTGTCCGTCCGCTCGCTCAGGTTCCTCTCTCTGGAGACCGACGACATGGACGAGTTTGTCCAGCTGCACAAGCAGCAGCCAATCAGACGGCAGGTACAGCTCATTATAATATCAGTAACATTATGATGTCATGACGTGACATTACAACATAACATTTGATATAAACAGTGACAAAAATGTAATTTCAGTTCAAATAGAAGAAGTTTAAATAATCAGACTTTCAGTGTTTTATCACATAGTTATCATGACATCATCTCCTCGCTCGCTCTGATTGGTCAGTGCTCGCTGTGTTTCAGACGGTCATCACCTGCATCGGGACTCTGAAGAAGAGCACGGCCGACGAGGACGGCGTCAGCTGTCTGGTGATCGGTACAGAGAGCAGCGACGTCTACGTCCTCGACCCCGAAGCTTTCATCATCCTGTCCAAGGTAAAAACATCACACGGTCCTGATGCATGATGGGAATCTGTCTTTAGTCAAACGTCCCAGGAAGCAACGTTAAAGGACCAAACGACGGTAATGTGGTAACTGGTAACAACTAAAACAAATAAACAGATTTAATGAGGATCAGCCCTCCTGACCGAGTGAAAACAGCCTCCAGCGCTCCGTTTGCTGACGGTGATGGAACTCTGTCACTTTCCGGATGTTTGGTGGGTCAGAACCACAACACATTATAACTGCTTCCGTATGATTATAAACAGTCTGCTGACACATTTAGATTCACAGCATCGTTGTGATACGTCACCGTCTCGCCTCTCGTGACTCTACTACAACAACATGAGTTATTGTTCTGTTCTGTGTTAAACATCAGTGACTCACACACGTCAATACAACAATAAAAACCAGTAAAGGGCCTCAGACTTGGTGTTTCTGGAGCTTTCTGACACTCTTCATGACTCTCAGGCTCAGAGATTGTTTCTTAATCCAATCAAAATGTGACGACAGACGATCTGTAGCTGAAGGAAGACGATGAAATATTAGATCGCCTGACAAACAAAACCATCTCCATGACAACCGAGGAGAGCCATGAGATGTGGCAGAAAGCCTCTGTAACCTGTGTGTGTGTGTGTGTGTGTGTGTGTGTGTGTGTGTGTGTGTGTGTGTGTGTGTGTGTGTGTGTGTGTAGATGTCGCTGCCCGACGCTCCCACCATGATGGACGTGACAGGTCAGTTTGACGTGGAGTTTCGCATCACGGTGGCGTGTCGCAACGGCAACATCTACATCCTGCGCAGGTGAGACGCACCTGACGGAGACCTGTTCCCGCTCAGACAGCTCCTGACAGCTTTCTGAGCCTTTTCTGATCCCGTACACGTGACACACACTTCAGACATGAATTGAGAGTTACTGTTTGAGGACTCGGAGCTGACAGGTGTGTGTTGCTGCTCTTCAGGGAGTCGGACAAACCGAAGTACTGCATCGAGCTGCCGTCTCATCCCGTCGGTCTGGTGAGGGTCGGGAAGAACGTGGTGGTCGGCTGCACCGACGAGAGCCTGCAGGGCTTCACGCAGAAGGTAACACACACACACCCGACACACAGATCTTTAAACTGTGTCGGCTCACTAGTGACTCGAGACACACAAAATACTGAAAGACACAAAAATAAAGAATGAATTAACACAAGAATGTAGACCGAGGCAGGTCCAACAGACAGCAGCCGAACGTGTTCTGAAGGTTCAGTCTCAGGAAGCATTGAGTCCATCGCCCCGTCTCTACGGTAACCTGTCCATGTGTCTCGTTGTGTCTCTTTGTGTCTTCAGGGGAAGAAGCTGTGGAAGGCCCTCCTCGCCGCTCCCATCACCACCATGGCTGCCATGGACCTCCCCACTCGGGGCTTCCAGGCGGTTCTGGTGGGCCTGGCCAACTGTGAAGTCCAGCTGTTCCGGGACAAGAACCTCCTGAGCAGGATCAAGACGCCTGATGTGGTCACCAGTATCTGCTTCGGCCGGTACGGCCGCGAGGACGGGACGCTCATCATGACCACTAAGGGAGGGGGCCTGATGGTGAAGATCCTGAAGAGGACGGCGGCGTTCGATGACAGGGACAGCGCTCCCGGGCCGCCGCTGGCCCAGAGCGTCCGGCTCAACGTGCCCAAGAAGACAAAGCTGTACGTGGACCAGACTCTGAGAGAGCGAGAGAACGGCCTGGCCATGCACCGCGCCTTCCAGATGGACCTGAGCCGGATGCGCCTGGCGGCAGCCAAAGCCTATGTCAAGGCGCTGGAGTCCAGCCTGACGCCGATGTCCTCCAGCCTCACCGAGCCGCTGAAGATGAACGCCGTGGTGCAGGGTCTGGGTCCCTCCTTCAAACTGACCCTGAACGTCCAGAACACGGCGGCGTGTCGGCCCGTCATGAACCTGGCCATCAGCTTCCTGTACGACGAGAGCCTGTACCGGATGAGGAACCCCTACATGAGGATCCCCCTGCTGGTGCCTGGACTCATCTACCCCGTCGAGACCTTCGTCGAGTGCACCAGCGACAAGGGCATCTCTGACATCATCAAGGTGTTCGTCCTGCACGAGGGGAGGAGCTCGCCGCTGCTGACGGCCCACATCAACATGCCCGTCAGCGAGGGACTGACGCTCAACTGACGTCGCTCAACGCCTCAACTTCATTCATCTGAAACGGACTGAAGCTGTATTCTGGACAGGACTGAACGGAGGACAGTGAAGCTCACCTGGCGTCACGCCGAGGTCAGACCACGTTATCAACACAGGAACCAGACTGAGACCACTTCCTGTTGACTCTGTCCAATCAGCGTCCGTCTGTGTGACGTCCTGTTTCCTGTTGGTTTGTTAGTAAAATAGAGAAGCTGAACTTCAGGTGTGAAACAGCGCCACCTGCTGGACAGCTCATACTTAAGTTATAAAACCTGACCGGAGCTCAGCAGAACTCCTTTTATTAAATCTTAGATTTAAAGGAGCTGCTGACGTATCAGATCAGATTCTACGAGTCTTTTATTCCTCAGAAACTGAAGTCATGACGTGAAACGACCTCGCAGAGTTTCACTGAACATGTGATGTGCTCAGTTTGTTGTTGAGGTTAAAACAGTAGAGATGCAGAATTTATGAAACACTGAGACAAACATTAACAGGACTAAGATGTTTAGATATTATCTGTTTTTTAAATGTAGTCTTGTATGAAGCAAAGTTTGTACAGAATTAATCTTTTGTGAAAAATAAAGGCAGAACTTTATTTACAGCTGTTATTTCTCAGTAAAAAGAGATTTTCTTTGAAAGAGAAGCTGAATTGTTCATTTATTACAATAACTTTCACACCTGACATTAACACGTCTGAGTCTGATCACATTTTATGTTGAACGTCATGTAGAACATCTGCTGAATCTACAAGAAGGTCCAAATAATGCAGAATGAGTCAGAGACAGAGTTTCACAGAGTTTATAAAGTGTCTCCAACTCAACAACTCACTAAACTGACACATTTGTTAAGGGAGTCTGGGGACTTTCTCCACGGGGACAAAGAAGGAGCCTATATTGTTCCTGTTTAGTGTCTTTGTAACATGTGACATGTTTAGATCAATAACATGTTTCTTCTTTCATAAATGGAGTGTAAATGGTGACATCAGTGTAAACAGTGTGTTCAAACAGCTGATCAGTGTTGGCAGGTAAGACTTTAGCACTTTAGACCCAGAAGCAGACAGGCTGGTACAGACATGCTGCCACAAACTGACACTTTGTACAAGGAGACAAACAACTTCAGCTTCTGATTTAATGCTGAATTTACAACAAGGACACAACCAGTCAGAATCTGTTGTAGATAGTGTTTCATAGTGTCTATAAAGTTTAAGCTTTACTCGACAACTCCTAAAATAACCACATTTGTTAATGGAGTCTGGTGCTGTGGTTCCTGGTTCGATGGTTGGATCAGTTAAACGGACAAACAGACTGAGCTTCAGTATTAAACGGGATGAGATGAACCTGCAGCAGCTTGTTGCAGGTTTTGTTTGTCTGCTCCTGCAGCAGTTGTGAAATAATAAACCTTCCCGCTGACCTGCTGCTGTCTGAGTCACTGTGGACTTTCCACTGTGTGGAAACATCCGCTGCTATAAAGGCTGAGCGAAGCCTCGGTGAAACACCAGAACCTCTTCGTCTGGATCAAACTGTGACTCTTCAGGATGAGACGTGTCGTCGTCGTCGTCGTGCTCGGTGAGAAGCTGAATCGTCTGATGTTGCTGATTTCATCCTGAATATTTCTGACCAATCAGAAGCTTCACTGATTCGATCAGTGTCGCTGCAGCTTTTTATATTCAGCACCTGGTTCACTGCAGTCAGTGATCACACCTGACGAATCATTTTCATTGTAATGTGTTCTGATCAATTATCCAACAAGTCAAAGCACTTCGTCCTGTAAGTGTTCTTATAGGAGAGAAGGACTCTGTCCGAGGGCCTGAACACGCTTACATCATTAATCTGAACCGTTCAGATGGGTTTGTTTTAATGATGTGTGTGTCTGTGTGTGTGTGTGTGTGTGTGTGTGTGTGTGTCTGTGTGTGTGTGTCTGTGTGTGTGTCTGTGTGTGTGTGTGTGTCTGTGTGTGTGTGTCTGTGTGTGTCTGTGTGTGTGTGTGTGTGTCTGTGTGTGTGTGTCTGTGTGTGTGTGTGTGTGTGTGTGTGTCCAGCTGTGTTGTGTGTGTGTGATGCTGTGACGTTTGGTCCGCTCTGCAGTGGGAACTCTAACAACAGCAGACGGCGGTCGGACTCCGAGGGTCAGGGCCACTACGGGGCCAGACGGTAACACAGCACAGAAACACAACACAGAAACACAACACAGCAACACAACACAGCAACACAACAACACAACACAGTAACACAACACAGTAACACAACACAGTAACACAACACAGTAACACAACACAGCAACACAACACAACACAGCAACACAACAACACTACACAGTAACACAACACAGTAACACAACACAGCAACACAACACAGTAACACAACACAGCAACACAACAACACAACACAGCAACACAACACAGCAACACAACAACACAACACAGTAACACAACGCAGTAACCGTTGCTACAGAAGCCAACAGGGGACATTATTAAGTGTGATAATGTGTTCATGACCTGACGACCTTCAGCTGCGGTGAGACCGGCGCCCCCTGGTGTCGTGTTTACACACAAACACCTGGAATCACTCAGGATTACGTCACTTTAATGAGGTCTCCTGTTGCCTCACAGTCCTAACAGCTGTTAGAGTGCATTGTGGGAAATGTAGGCTACAGTGCACGACTACTATGGAGGAGAGACCAGCGAGTACATTTACTCAAGTACCGTACTACTTCACTTGAGTATTTCCATTTTCGGCTACTTTACACTTCCACTCCACGACATTTATTTGATATGTTTAGTTACTAGTTACTTTACAGATTACATTCTGCATTAGAATTAATTTATATCAGATTTAAAAAACAATGAAACACTAATGTAAATACTGAAACCATCATTTACTTTCACATTTAATTTCTGTGACTCAAGTACTCACTTTTACCAAAGTTACACTTTTACTAGAGCATGAACACGAGTCCTAGTCAGAGGCTGAAGGAATGTACATTTACTTGAGTACAATTTTGAGGTACTTTATTTGAACATTTACATTTACGAGACAAATGTTGTGCTTTTCACTCCACTACATTTATCTGATAACTTTAGTTACTAGTTACTTTCTGCTGCTCATTTTAAATGATAATTGAATCCATGTGTGTGTGTGGGAGTGAAGCAGCTGTTAACAGCTGGATGTGTCTCAGGGGGGACAGGGTCCACAAAGGTCTGGACATCGTGTGCAGCGACGGCTCGGACGTCTACGCTCCGTTTGACGTCACGCTGCACGGAAACGTCATCGTGTACACCGACCCGACGAAGGCAGCCATCAACGACGGCATCAACCTGAGAGGAGAAGGTCAGAAACTTCTTCTGCTTCACCACATCTTACAGAAAACATCTGGACGTTTTACTCCACTAGTTACCTGACAGCTTTAGTTACTTTAATGATTCAGATCAGAACACAAAAAGTTTATACAATCTGAGTTTGTGTTATAAATGTGACTTCCTGACAGCTGAGCCATCAGCCCGTCAAACAAACGGTTTCCTCTACTGTCACCACACAATCTGTGGATTCATGGAGACGGTAATCTGCTAAATTATTAATATAATAGTAATATATAATCCAGAATAAGAATAAGTATTCAGCCTAATTATTAGCCTGACAGAGCTTAACTACTTCACATGACATTTTGAGTGCAGGACTTGTGGTATTTGTACTTTTACTGAAGTAATCTGTTCCTGCAGGTCTGTGCTTTAAGTTGTTCTACGTTCGGCCCGATAAAACCTCTGGATCTGTGAGGAAGGGCCAGAAGATCGGCACCATGCTGCCCATGCAGAGGGTTTACCCCGGGATCACCTCACACGTCCACGTCCAGATGTGCGACAAGAGCGACCCCACACCGTACTTCTGATGGACCCACGAGGAGTTCTGACGGACCCACGAGGAGTTCTGACGGACCCACGAGGAGTTCTGATGGACCCACGAGGAGTTCTGACGGACCCACGAGGAGTTCTGACGGACCCACGAGGAGTTCTGATGGACCCACGAGGAGTTCTGATGGACCCACGAGGAGTTCTGTAACATCTGTGTCCACATAGAAGCTGTTTTTAAAGCCAAACGCTCTTCTGTTAATAATAAAATGTAAAAAGCAGATCTGTTGTGATTCTTGAATTATCAGGAAGTACAGATACTCAGTTACTGTCCTTCAGTCCATGTCTCCTGTCTCTGTCCTGTCCCTGAGTGTCTCTGTGTCTTCTCCTCTCTACATCTGAACTCAAACATCTGAACTTTCTCCTCCTCACAGCTTCAGAACAGCCTCGTTACTTTAGTTTGATGCATCTGAGCTGAATTATGGATTATTGTTATTTCCCAGCATCAGCAGACTGATGTCGACCTATCAGAGCGCATCACGCACGGCAGACGCAGCGAGACGAGACAAAGACGTAAAAGCCGTAAGAAGCCGTGAACAGACAGAGAGGGAGGCTGGAATGTGGAGAAAGGCGTGTTAGTGTCTCGTATCTGCAGAGAGTTTCTGATTTTCTCTCTTTGTTGCTGCTCGGGACGCTTTACAACCCAACATGTGTCTATGTGACGTCCTGGGAATGAGACTCAACAATCAGCTGTCTTTGTGGTGCGTTCAGGAACAGCTGGGACAAATCCTGCTGATTCTACCTTTAACTTTAATAGTCTTTGAGTTATATTAATATGACGTGAGCTTCAGTTAGCTTTGACCACAGATGTCCTTCAGAGGGAGACTTTTTACTCTGAGACTCTGAGGACATGTCAGAGCCTGTACTCGATTACTTTACTGGAGGAAAGAAGCTGTATCAGTACTTCTACTTTTACACGAGTATCTGAACTTGTCCTGGAGGACAGACTGCGAGGACTTTAACCAGCTCTGTCAGGAACAAACATCTCTTTGTGTTAATGTCACAAACAGCATCAGAAACATGTTTCTTAAATCAGCTGATTGAAATTATCACGAGATCTTTATTTTATTTTCTTCATAGAAACTCTCAGTTTTACACTCAGTCATCAGGACGATTGGATCTTTTCTAGCAGAACATAACCGACAGAAACGACAGAAACAGCAAAGAGACAAACAACTTACAAAAAACATTCCTCAGTCGAATGAATTCAAACGACAAAGACACAAAAAACTATCAAATTAAAGACAAACTGCTCGTCCTGATGATCAGCTCCAGGTTTCACCACTTCATTCAAGTCCATTCAAAACATCCGACTCTCACCGTGTTTTCATCTCCGGTGTTTTTCTAAAATCAGCCTGTGAATACTTCCTGGTCTGAGTTTGTGTGATCGTCGTCAGCTCACACTGACGCTGGGAACAAATTAAAGGTGACAAAGATAAAAACCCTGAGAATTAAGAGTGTGGATCAGCTTCACTCACAGGAAGACTTTCACTTCTGATATCTGACACGAAGCTTAAACGACCTGAAAATGTGTTTGAAAAAAGACTCGAGTTCAGAAAACACCCAAAACTAAAGTACAGCTTCTGTCTCTGATCGACTCGCTGCCACGGCAACTTTTTATCTTTTCAGAATCAAGTCAGAAAACAAAAAACCTCTGCTCTGACTCATTTGCTCAGGAATCCAAACCTCCTTGTAAACATAAACATCAGGATGCAGACTTGTTCAAGTCTGTCAGGAGACCCGTGAGGCTGCATCTGTTGCCATGGTAACAGTGCAGCTCATGAGCTCGGTCTCATGTAGAGGAGGACGAGGACGAGGACGAGGACGAGGACGAGGACGAGGACGAGGCAGGACAGCGGCGAGGACGTGGCAGGACAGCGGCGAGGACGAGGGTGAGGCAGCCGACCATCAGGCAGCCGCCGCTGAGGTAGAAGGCGATGTCGTACGACTGAGTGAGGTCATAGAAACAACCTGAAGAAGACAAAAACACAGCAGGTACAAATCAACCTCAGTATCACCAGACTGCCTGAACAAGAGCAGTGATTTTACTTTGTGAAACTGTGTCTCTGACAGATTCTAACTGGTTGTGTCCTTGTTGTAAATTCAGCATTAAATCAGAAGCTGAAGTTGTTTGTCTCCTTGTACAAAGTGTCAGTTTGTGGCAGCATGTCTGTACCAGCCTGTCTGCTTCTGGGTCTAAAGTGCTAAAGTCTTACCTGCCAACACTGATCAGCTGTTTGAACACACTGTTTACACTGATGTCACCATTTACACTCCATTTATGAAAGAAGAAACATGTTATTGATCTAAACATGTCACATGTTACAAAGACACTAAACAGGAACAATATAGGCTCCTTCTTTGTCCCCGTGGAGAAAGTCCCCAGACTCGTCTCGTCTCTCCGTGTGTCTCCAGTCTGCAGTCTTACCTGCGACAGGAGGACCCAGCATGAGGCCGACGCCTCCGAAGAACATGAGCATCCCGTGAGCCTCGGCGAGTTTCTCCGTGCCGACCACCTGACTGGTGACGTACGGCGTCAGGGTCCAGTTCCCAGCCATGAAGCCCAGGACCACCGACAGCACCTGGAGGTCCAGGTACGACCTGAAACACAGAGAGACGCTGATGACTGCAATCCTCTGTGTCTGTCCTCTGTGTCTGTCCTCTGTCACCTGTCCTCTGTGTCTGTCCTCTGTCTCCTGTCCTCTGTGTCTGTCCTCTGTGACCTGTCCTCTGTGTCTGTCCTCTGTCACCTGTCCTCTGTTACCTGTCCTCTGTTACCTGTCCTCTGTCACCTGTCCTCTGTTACCTGTCCTCTGTTACCTGTCCTCTGTGTCTGTCCTCTGTGTCTGTCCTCTGTGTCTGTCCTCTGTCACCTGTCCTCTGTGTCTGTCCTCTGTGTCTGTCCTCTGTTACCTGTCCTCTGTCACCTGTCCTCTGTGACTGTCCTCTGTGTCTGTCCTCTGTCACCTGTCCTCTGTTACCTGTCCTCTGTGTCTGTCCTGTGTGTCTGTCCTCTGTGTCTGTCCTCTGTCACCTGTCCTCTGTGTCTGTCCTCTGTGTCTGTCCTCTGTCACCTGTCCTCTGTCACCTGTCCTCTGTGTCTGTCCTCTGTGTCTGCCCTCTGTTACCTGTCCTCTGTGTCTGTCCTCTGTGTCTGTCCTCTGTGTCTGCCCTCTGTCACCTGTCCTCTGTCACCTGTCCTCTGTCACCTGTCCTCTGTGTCTGCCCTCTGTGTCTGCCCTCTGTTACCTGTCCTCTGTGTCTGTCCTCTGTGTCTGTCCTCTGTGTCTGCCCTCTGTTACCTGTCCTCTGTCACCTGTCCTCTGTCACCTGTCCTCTGTGTCTGTCCTCTGTGTCTGCCCTCTGTCACCTGTCCTCTGTCACCTGTCCTCTGTGTCTGTCCTCTGTGTCTGTCCTCTGTCACCTGTCCTCTGTCACCTGTCCTCTGTTACCTGTCCTCTGTCACCTGCCCTCTGTCACCTGTCCTCTGTCACCTGTCCTCTGTTACCTGTCCTCTGTTACCTGTCCTCTGTCACCTGTCCTCTGTGTCTGTCCTCTGTGTCTGCCCTCTGTCACCTGTCCTCTGTCACCTGTCCTCTGTGTCTGTCCTCTGTGTCTGTCCCCTGTGTCTGTCCTCTGTGTCTGTCCTCTGTCACCTGCCCTCTGTTACCTGTCCTCTGTGTCTGTCCTCTGTGTCTGCCCTCTGTCACCTGCCCTCTGTTACCTGTCCTCTGTGTCTGTCCTCTGTGTCTGTCCTCTGTCACCTGTCCTCTGTTACCTGCCCTCTGTTACCTGCCCTCTGTCACCTGTCCTCTGTGTCTGTCATCTGTCACCTGTCCTCTGTTACCTGTCCTCTGTCACCTGTCCTCTGTTACCTGTCCTCTGTGTCTGTCCTCTGTGTCTGTCCTCTGTCACCTGTCCTCTGTTACCTGTCCTCTGTTACCTGTCCTCTGTGTCTGTCCTCTGTGTCTGTCCTCTGTCACCTGTCCTCTGTCACCTGTCCTCTGTCACCTGTCCTCTGTTACCTGTCCTCTGTGTCTGCCCTCTGTCACCTGTCCTCTGTGTCTGTCCTCTGTGTCTGTCCTCTGTGTCTGTCCTCTGTCACCTGTCCTCTGTCACCTGTCCTCTGTGTCTGTCCTCTGTGTCTGTCCTCTGTCACCTGTCCTCTGTTACCTGTCCTCTGTTACCTGTCCTCTGTGTCTGTCCTCTGTGTCTGCCCTCTGTCACCTGTCCTCTGTTACCTGTCCTCTGTTACCTGTCCTCTGTGTCTGCCCTCTGTCACCTGCCCTCTGTCACCTGTCCTCTGTTACCTGTCCTCTGTTACCTGTCCTCTGTGTCTGTCCTCTGTGTCTGCCCTCTGTCACCTGCCCTCTGTTACCTGTCCTCTGTGTCTGCCCTCTGTTACCTGTCCTCTGTGTCTGTCCTCTGTCACCTGTCCTCTGTCACCTGTCCTCTGTGTCTGTCCTCTGTGTCTGTCCTCTGTCACCTGTCCTCTGTCACCTGTCCTCTGTTACCTGTCCTCTGTGTCTGCCCTCTGTCACCTGTCCTCTGTGTCTGTCCTCTGTGTCTGCCCTCTGTCACCTGTCCTCTGTCACCTGTCCTCTGTGTCTGTCCTCTGTCACCTGTCCTCTGTGTCTGTCCTCTGTGTCTGCCCTCTGTCACCTGTCCTCTGTGTCTGTCCTCTGTTACCTGTCCTCTGTGTCTGCCCTCTGTTACCTGTCCTCTGTCACCTGTCCTCTGTGTCTGTCCTCTGTCACCTGCCCTCTGTCACCTGTCCTCTGTTACCTGTCCTCTGTCACCTGTCCTCTGTGTCTGTCCTCTGTGTCTGTCCCCTGTGTCTGCCCTCTGTTACCTGTCCTCTGTCACCTGTCCTCTGTCACCTGCCCTCTGTCACCTGTCCTCTGTCACCTGCCCTCTGTCACCTGTCCTCTGTTACCTGTCCTCTGTGTCTGCCCTCTGTCACCTGTCCTCTGTGTCTGCCCTCTGTTACCTGTCCTCTGTGTCTGTCCTCTGTGTCTGTCCTCTGTCACCTGCCCTCTGTTACCTGTCCTCTGTGTCTGTCCTCTGTGTCTGTCCTCTGTCACCTGTCCTCTGTTACCTGTCCTCTGTTACCTGTCCTCTGTGTCTGTCCTCTGTTACCTGTCCTCTGTGTCTGTCCTCTGTGTCTGTCCTCTGTCACCTGTCCTCTGTTACCTGCCCTCTGTTACCTGTCCTCTGTGTCTGTCCTCTGTGTCTGTCCTCTGTCACCTGTCCTCTGTTACCTGTCCTCTGTTACCTGTCCTCTGTGTCTGTCCTCTGTGTCTGTCCTCTGTCACCTGTCCTCTGTTACCTGTCCTCTGTCACCTGTCCTCTGTCACCTGCCCTCTGTTACCTGTCCTCTGTGTCTGCCCTCTGTTACCTGTCCTCTGTGTCTGCCCTCTGTCACCTGTCCTCTGTCACCTGTCCTCTGTGTCTCACCTGCTCAGGGGGAGGAGCAGCACTCCCAGCCCGCTCACTCCCACTGTCAGGGCGTAGAGGAGGGCGCTGTTGACCTGCGGCACGTCGGCGATGACGCCCAGCGCCAGTTTACCCACGCCGCTCCCGATGGAGTTGAGGGAGACCAGGGACATGGAGGAGACGCCCTCTGTCAGCCCGGAGCTCCGAGCCAGGTCCTCCAGGAAGAGCTGAGGGGGGAACTGACCTGCAGGAGGACGAGGAGATACAGGTGAGGAGGTTCAGCTGGCGGACGCCTGAGAGATGTGCGTCTAAGAAGAGAAGCAGAGACTGACCGAAGCAGTAGAGTAAGAGGGAGACGCACAGCGCCATGAGGACTCTGTCCTGAAGGAGGGACACCATGGACAACAAACACCTGCAGAGACAACAGTTAGAATCCAGCCTTCTTCTCTTCATCTTTGTGTTTTCCTCATCAGAAATATGTCAACTGATTGATTTAATCTTTCTTTGATCATTTTGGGTCAAATAAGAAAGTTCAGCAGCAGAACTCGGACTGTGAGATATGACCAGCGTTCACACATCCGAACTGAGCCAGAGAGAGGAACCAGCAGTGTTGTGCCAGAGACGTCTACTGACGAGTGTGTGCGTGTGTGTGTGTGTGTGTGTGTGTGTGTGTGTGTGTGTGTGTGTGTGTGTGTGTGTGTGTGTTACACTCACTGGGAATAATGTCGTGTCCTGATCTTGATCATCTTGATGGAGGCTGAACAGCTGAATAAGCTCCACCTCCTGACCGGCAGTTCCTTGGTTTCCATGGCGATAACTAAATCTTTGGCAGAAGGATTCTGATTGGATGGCTCCTCTTTCTCCTCCTCAAGCTGCCGCTCTAAGACGGCAGAGCGCTGTTTGAGGTAGTACCTGGAGGGGGTCAAAGGTCGCATGAGGCCGGCGAATGCCACCACGTTGAGCGCCAATGCTCCGACGACAAGCAGGCAGCCGTCCACACCGAACTGCTCGATGAGCTCGCTCTGCAGCACAGAATACAGGACGCCGCCCACACTCGTACCTGAGGACGGCAGAGAGGTGAACTCGTCAGTCCATCGTGTTTCCCTGCAGTGAGACGTCATCAGCGTACAGACGTCTCCACCTATCAGCTTCTTTACTGAGGTTTGGAAGCAGAACCAGAGTGAACAGAACACAGGATCCAACAAAGAGAACACACAGCTCGACCGCCATAAGACAATATTTACACCCTCGTGTTACACCAGTGCTTTTTATCTCAGCAGCTCCAGTGAAGACTTCATCTAAATAAATAAATCTGCTCTCAGACCAGGAAGTGATGCGTTCTCTCCTGCAGACTGATCACAGCAGACGAGCTGGATGGAGACGTCTGATGTTTAAATCAAGTCTCCAGAACTGTTCTGTGGACTTTATATCATCGGGAGGAGGAGAGGAGGACTTTATATCATCAGGAGGAGGAGAGGAGGACTTTATATCATCAGGAGGAGGAGAGGAGGACTTTATATCATCGGGAGGAGGAGAGGAGGACTTTATATCATCAGGAGGAGGAGAGGAGGACTTTATATCATCAGGAGGAGGAGAGGAGGACTTTATATCATCGGGAGGAGGAGAGGAGGACTTTATATCATCAGGAGGAGGAGAGGAGGACTTTATATCATCAGGAGGAGGAGAGGAGGACTTTATATCATCGGGAGGAGGAGAGGAGGACTTTATATCATCAGGAGGAGGAGAGGAGGACTTTATATCATCGGGAGGAGGAGAGGAGGACTTTATATCATCAGGAGGAGGAGAGGAGGACTTTATATCATCGGGAGGAGGAGAGGAGGACTTTATATCATCAGGAGGAGGAGAGGAGGACTTTATATCATCAGGAGGAGGAGAGGAGGACTTTATATCATCAGGAGGAGGAGAGGAGGACTTTATATCATCAGGAGGAGGAGAGGAGGACTTTATATCATCAGGAGGAGGAGAGGAGGACTTTATATCATCGGGAGGAGGAGAGGAGGACTTTATATCATCAGGAGGAGGAGAGGAGGACTTTATATCATCAGGAGGAGGAGAGGAGGACTTTATATCATCAGGAGGAGGAGAGGAGGACTTTATATCATCAGGAGGAGGAGAGGAGGACTTTATATCATTGGGAGGAGGAGAGGAGGACTTTATATCATCAGGAGGAGGAGAGGAGGACTTTATATCATCAGGAGGAGGAGAGGAGGACTTTATATCATCGGGAGGAGGAGAGGAGGACTTTATATCATTGGGAGGAGGAGAGGAGGACTTTATATCATCGGGAGGAGGAGAGGAGGACTTTATATCATCAGGAGGAGGAGAGGAGGACTTTATATCATCGGGAGGAGGAGAGGAGGACTTTATATCATCAGGAGGAGGAGAGGAGGACTTTATATCATCGGGAGGAGGAGAGGAGGACTTTATATCATCAGGAGGAGGAGAGGAGGACTTTATATCATCAGGAGGAGGAGAGGAGGACTTTATATCATCGGGAGGAGGAGAGGAGGACTTTATATCATCAGGAGGAGGAGAGGAGGACTTTATATCATCAGGAGGAGGAGAGGAGGACTTTATATCATCGGGAGGAGGAGAGGAGGACTTTATATCATCGGGAGGAGGAGAGGAGGACTTTATATCATCGGGAGGAGGAGAGGAGGACTTTATATCATCAGGAGGAGGAGAGGAGGACTTTATATCATCAGGAGGAGGAGAGGAGGACTTTATATCATCAGGAGGAGGAGAGGAGGACTTTATATCATCGGGAGGAGGAGAGGAGGACTTTATATCATTGGGAGGAGGAGAGGAGGACTTTATATCATCGGGAGGAGGAGAGGAGGACTTTATATCATTGGGAGGAGGAGAGGAGGACTTTATATCATCAGGAGGAGGAGAGGAGGACTTTATATCATCAGGAGGAGGAGAGGAGGACTTTATATCATCAGGAGGAGGAGAGGAGGACTTTATATCATCAGGAGGAGGAGAGGAGGACTTTATATCATCAGGAGGAGGAGAGGAGGACTTTATATCATCGGGAGGAGGAGAGGAGGACTTTATATCATCGGGAGGAGGAGAGGAGGACTTTATATCATCAGGAGGAGGAGAGGAGGACTTTATATCATCAGGAGGAGGAGAGGAGGACTTTATATCATCAGGAGGAGGAGAGGAGGACTTTATATCATCGGGAGGAGGAGAGGAGGACTTTATATCATCAGGAGGAGGAGAGGAGGACTTTATATCATCGGGAGGAGGAGAGGAGGACTTTATATCATCGGGAGGAGGAGAGGAGGACTTTATATCATCAGGAGGAGGAGAGGAGGACTTTATATCATCAGGAGGAGGAGAGGAGGACTTTATATCATCAGGAGGAGGAGAGGAGGACTTTATATCATCAGGAGGAGGAGAGGAGGACTTTATATCATCGGGAGGAGGAGAGGAGGACTTTATATCATCGGGAGGAGGAGAGGAGGACTTTATATCATCAGGAGGAGGAGAGGAGGACTTTATATCATCAGGAGGAGGAGAGGAGGACTTTATATCATCAGGAGGAGGAGAGGAGGACTTTATATCATCGGGAGGAGGAGAGGAGGACTTTATATCATCGGGAGGAGGAGAGGAGGACTTTATATCATCGGGAGGAGGAGAGGAGGACTTTATATCATTGGGAGGAGGAGAGGAGGACTTTATATCATCAGGAGGAGGAGAGGAGGACTTTATATCATCGGGAGGAGGAGAGGAGGACTTTATATCATCGGGAGGAGGAGAGGAGGACTTTATATCATCGGGAGGAGGAGAGGAGGACTTTATATCATTGGGAGGAGGAGAGGAGGACTTTATATCATCAGGAGGAGGAGAGGAGGACTTTATATCATCGGGAGGAGGAGAGGAGGACTTTATATCATCAGGAGGAGGAGAGGAGGACTTTATATCATCGGGAGGAGGAGAGGAGGACTTTATATCATCAGGAGGAGGAGAGGAGGACTTTATATCATCGGGAGGAGGAGAGGAGGACTTTATATCATCGGGAGGAGGAGAGGAGGACTTTATATCATCGGGAGGAGGAGAGGAGGACTTTATATCATCAGGAGGAGGAGAGGAGGACTTTATATCATCAGGAGGAGGAGAGGAGGACTTTATATCATCAGGAGGAGGAGAGGAGGACTTTATATCATCAGGAGGAGGAGAGGAGGACTTTATATCATCAGGAGGAGGAGAGGAGGACTTTATATCATCAGGAGGAGGAGAGGAGGACTTTATATCATCAGGAGGAGGAGAGGAGGACTTTATATCATCAGGAGGAGGAGAGGAGGACTTTATATCATCAGGAGGAGGAGAGGAGGACTTTATATCATCAGGAGGAGGAGAGGAGGACTTTATATCATCAGGAGGAGGAGAGGAGGACTTTAAATCATCAGGAGGAGGAGAGGAGGACTTTATATCATCAGGAGGAGGAGAGGAGGACTTTAAATCATCAGGAGGAGGAGAGGAGAGTGCTACCTGCAGACAGGAAGTGTGGCAGTCGTACCTGTCTGTATTATCCCCAGGGCCACGCCCCTCTTCTTGTCAAAGTACAGACAGACGATGACCACGATGGCAGCGTACAGCAGACCGTTACCGACACCTGAGACACGAGCACAGGACATATAATGAGGCTGGGACACCTGGCGGTCCAGGTGAGCCAGCGCAGGGGCTCTCAAAGGTAATACTTAAAGGTCCACATCGGATTTGTATCTGAGGGTCCGGAACAACTGTCGATAACAAAATAACATTTAATTGGCTGGTTACTGTCACATCTTTCACATCTCAGAAAATACTGAGCACAACAACTTGAAATCAAAGGCTACCTGAGGAGCTGCTGTACAAGAAAACATGCTGAAAACAATTTGATTTTATTTCTTAAATTCATTTTTGTTTTTAACTCTGTCTGTGTTTTAGTGAAAACGATATTATTTCAGCATTGAATTATCAAAGTTCTGCATTGAAAGAACAGGAGAGTCATCCCAGATGTCAGCCTGCGTATCTCAACGGAGGACAAGAAGAAAAAGAGGAAAGTTTATCATTCGAGAAAAGATATCTGAGTTCATGAGGTGCACCTGAACACAACCTGACCTCCCTGTTGGTGCACATATCCTTCACCGTACGAAGCGACGTCGTCCTCAGAGTTCCAGAAGCACAACAAACTAAAACTGATCAAATAATCATTTGACAGTTTCCAGAAGCCGGATGTGATGTCAGCTGCTTGTCTTTGTCCCTGAAAACTCCAAAAGTGAACATCGAGCATCAGCAACGATTTCCCACATAGTTCTGATATCAGTTCAATTCTGTAGATTTCAGTCACAATACTAATTCTGCTCAAGTATTTAAAGAGCTTCTGGGGAAACGAATGTAAACATTCGACAAGAAACCTGGTGAATTATTGAAAATATTTAAGTTTACTTAATTAAGAATGAAATGATTTAGGTTCAAATCTGACTTTGGCGAAATCAACGAGACACAGAAATGCTGCAGTGACAGACAAAGACAGTGCAGACAGATGAAGTGTGTGTGTTTCTGAAAAGGAAAATGAGAAAAAGAAAATGTCTTTGACCAACATGAAGTCTTCAGGTTCAGATCTCTGAGTTGCTGAGGTGCTTTTTGGTGCACTTGAACGCCACAGGAAGTCAGACAGTGTTGAGAGATGGAAGAACATGTTGGTTTGAGTCTGAACAGGAGATTTGTTGATAGTATCAAAGTTTCCAGACTGACCCTGCCGGGACACCGTAGCGGAGGCAGCAGCTGCTGTCTGATGAGCTCACCACAGCTCAGATCGGCCTCGTCATGACACTGATGCTGTCAGCTCATCTGCATGGAGTCAGTGCAGTAAATCTGACATCAGACATCCTGCTGGTCTGAAGCATCACTGTGTGCTGCAGCGCTCATTCATCAGGGACTTCAAGCGGTGATGTCAGAGGGACAACAGGTCGTTGTGGACAACAGGTGTCAGGAAGCAACAGTTAACTTTTACAACAGCTACTTCTTACCAACCACAATGCCGTAAGAGAAGATGAGGAAGGAGACGTTGGGAGCGAAGGCGCTGAGCATGAACCCCCCCGCCACCATCACACCGCTGAAGACAGCGACCGGCCGAGCCCCAAAACTCACCACACAGACACTGCAGACGGGACCTGGAGGGGAGGAGAAGGTGAGAGAGAGGGAAAACAAGGGATGAGGGGAAACAGAAACACAAGAGAGAGAGTTGAGCAGACGGTTCCTCACCCACTATGAGTCCTCCCCCGGCCACCAGGGAGCCCACCCAGGCCGTCACGGCCTTCCCCTCCCTGAAGGTGAGCAGCCACTCGGGGTAGAGGATGCCCAGAGACTGAGGAGAGCCGTACCCCAGCAGCTGAGCCATGAAGCCGCACAGCACCACCACCCAGCCCCATCCGCCGTCCAGGGCTGCGGGCTTGGCAGCCGGAGGTCCCGAGGCCGGCGGACACATGGTGCGCTGAGGGACGACCTGCAGGGACACGGCAGGACGAGGACACGAGCCAAGAGCTGTTCTGTAAGAGAGGAGACGAGTTAAAGCACAGCTCCAACACACCTGTGATACACCAGACGTTTCCAACGTTCTCCTGCGTCAGAGACACGTCTCACAGACTCAATGTGGGTTCTGATCAGGAACCTCAACCTGGAGCTTCCTGTCACCCGAACATTAAGAACCTGTACGGTTCTGCCTCTGAGTGTTGTGTTCACAGCACATCAAAGTGTGGGCACAGCTTTAAATTTTACCTAGCTGGGATTAACTGGGCTCCTTGGTCGGCTAGTGTGTTGTTAGTGTGTTGTTAGTGTGTTGGTTTGTTGGTTGGTTAGTTGGTTAGTTAGTGTGTTGGTTAGTTGGTTAGTTGGTTGGTTAGTTGGTTGGTTAGTTGGTTGGTTAGTTGGTTAGTTGGTTGGTTAGTTGGTTAGTTGGTTGGTTAGTTGGTTAGTTGGTTGGTTAGTGTGTTGGCTGATTGGTTAAAAACCCGATGATGTGATATTTGTTGGTCTGCACCAAACAAAACATTTCTGGTTACCATGGAGACACAGGTCAAACAGCTGTGAACTGCAATAATCTGATCATTCAACCTTCTGATAAGAATAAACAGTCTGATCAATAAATGCTGAGGCGAGTTAAAGAAGCAACAGTTGGGGTCAGAGGTCACAATAACAAAGTGCACATCATCATCACTTTTACATTATTATATATAATATATATTAAAGCAGCTTCAGCTGTAGCTTCACCTCTGTGTTCTGACCCAGTGGGTCTCTGGACGGGTCGTAGCTGTAGATGTGAGGCTTTAATGTCTCTTCTGTCATCAGGACTCAGGTTTCTCCTCGACACCGTTCAGACGCTCCGACGTGTTGTCTCGTTTGTCTTCGCTTGTTAATGTCTTGGTCTTCTCTGAACAGCCTGACACGTGTGTGTGGTCCCGTCTTTGTCACCACACACACACACACACACACACACACACACACACCGGTGACGGCAGAGATCTTCACCTGGCTGTCGGTGGCTGCCTCCTCCGCCGGCACACCGCTCACACAGTCCACATCTCCGCCGAACGTCTGTCGGTGAACTCTCAGCAGAACTGCGTCCAGCTCCGCCGTCCTGCTGCTCTGTGACTGACCTTCTGACTGACTGACTGACCTTCTGACTGACTGACTGACTGACTGACTGACCTTCTGACTGACTGACCGTCTGACTGACTGACCCCCTACAGGAAGTTGCCTTTGTGGCACAGAAACCGGTTTGAAGCTGTTCCTGCTGGTCTCACAGCGGCGCGAGACCCCCGAGAGCCAGAGCCAGGGGAGAGCGGCGCTTCGCCTCGCGTCGCTTCGACCGCGTCGCTTCGACCGCGTCCGCTCTGTTCGCGGGCGGCAGGAGAACATTCTAGTGTCTGACGTCATGATTCACCTGAGAGCGAGCTTCACCTGAGTACAAGAACTATTAACAGTGTACGAGTACAAGTACATAATGTACAGAACTACTGTACATGTAACAGTACTGTAGTACAGTCAGCTTCATGCAGTAACAGTACTGCAGTACAGTCAGCTTCATGCAGTAACAGTACTGTAGTACAGTCAGCTTCATGCAGTAACAGTACTGTAGTACAGTCAGCTTCATGCAGTAACAGTACTGTAGTACAGTCAGCTTCATGCAGTAACAGTACTGTAGTACAGTCAGCTTCATGCAGTAACAGTACTGTAGTACAGTCAGCTTCATGCAGTAACAGTACTGTAGTACAGTCAGCTTCATGCAGTAACAGTACTGCAGTACAGTCAGCTTCATGCAGTAACAGTACTGTAGTACAGTCAGCTTCATGTAGTAACAGTACTGTAGTACAGTCAGCTTCATGCAGTAACAGTCAGCTTCATGCAGTAACAGTACTGTAGTACAGTCAGCTTCATGCAGTAACAGTACTGTAGTACAGTCAGCTTCATGCAGTAACAGTCAGCTTCATGCAGTAACAGTACTGTAGTACAGTCAGCTTCATGCAGTAACAGTACTGTAGTACAGCCAGCTTCATGCAGTAACAGTACTGTAGTACAGCCAGCTTCATGCAGTAACAGCCAGCTTCATGCAGTAACAGTACTGTAGTACAGTCAGCTTCATGCAGTAACAGTACTGTAGTACAGTCAGCTTCATGCAGTAACAGTCAGCTGCAGTACAGCCAGCTTCATGCAGTAACAGTACTGTAGTACAGTCAGCTTCATGCAGTAACAGTACTGTAGTACAGTCAGCTTCATGCAGTAACAGTACTGCAGTACAGTCAGCTTCATGCAGTAACAGTACTGTAGTACAGTCAGCTTCATGCAGTAACAGTACTGTAGTACAGTCAGCTTCATGCAGTAACAGTACTGTAGTACAGTCAGCTTCATGCAGTAACAGTACTGTAGTACAGTCAGCTTCATGCAGTAACAGTACTGCAGTACAGCCAGCTTCATGCAGTAACAGTACTGTAGTACAGTCAGCTTCATGCAGTAACAGTACTGCAGTACAGTCAGCTTCATGCAGTAACAGTACTCGTAACAGTACTGCAGTACAGTCAGCTTCATGCAGTAACAGTACTGTAGTACAGTCAGCTTCATGCAGTAACAGTACTGTAGTACAGTCAGCTTCATGCAGTAACAGTACTGCAGTACAGTCAGCTTCATGCAGTAACAGTACTGTAGTACAGTCAGCTTCATGCAGTAACAGTACTGTAGTACAGTCAGCTTCATGCAGTAACAGTACTGTAGTACAGTCAGCTTCATGCAGTAACAGTACTGTAGTACAGTCAGCTTCATGCAGTAACAGTACTGCAGTACAGTCAGCTTCATGCAGTAACAGTACTGTAGTACAGTCAGCTTCATGCAGTAACAGTACTGTAGTACAGTCAGCTTCATGCAGTAACAGTCAGCTTCATGCAGTAACAGTACTGTAGTACAGTCAGCTTCATGCAGTAACAGTACTGTAGTACAGTCAGCTTCATGCAGTAACAGTACTGTAGTACAGTCAGCTTCATGCAGTAACAGTACTGCAGTACAGTCAGCTTCATGCAGTAACAGTACTGTAGTACAGTCAGCTTCATGCAGTAACAGTACTGTAGTACAGTCAGCTTCATGCAGTAACAGTACTGTAGTACAGTCAGCTTCATGCAGTAACAGTACTGCAGTACAGTCAGCTTCATGCAGTAACAGTACTGTAGTACAGTCAGCTTCATGCAGTAACAGTACTGTAGTACAGTCAGCTTCATGCAGTAACAGTACTGCAGTACAGTCAGCTTCATGCAGTAACAGTACTGTAGTACAGTCAGCTTCATGCAGTAACAGTCAGCTTCATGCAGTAACAGTACTGTAGTACAGTCAGCTTCATGCAGTAACAGTACTGTAGTACAGTCAGCTTCATGCAGTAACAGTACACAGCTTCATGCAGTAACAGTACTGTAGTACAGTCAGCTTCATGCAGTAACAGTCAGCTTCATGCAGTAACAGTACTGCAGTACAGTCAGCTTCATGCAGTAACAGTACTGTAGTACAGTCAGCTTCATGCAGTAACAGTACTGTAGTACAGTCAGCTTCATGCAGTAACAGTACTGTAGTACAGCCAGCTTCATGCAGTAACAGTACTGCAGTACAGTCAGCTTCATGCAGTAACAGTACTGCAGTACAGTCAGCTTCATGCAGTAACAGTACTGTAGTACAGTCAGCTTCATGCAGTAACAGTACTGTAGTACAGTCAGCTTCATGCAGTAACAGTACTGCAGTACAGTCAGCTTCATGCAGTAACAGTACTGCAGTACAGTCAGCTTCATGCAGTAACAGTACTGTAGTACAGCCAGCTTCATGCAGTAACAGTACTGCAGTACAGCCAGCTTCATGCAGTAACAGTACTAGTAACAGTACTGTAGTACAGCCAGCTTCATGCAGTAACAGTACTGTAGTACAGCCAGCTTCATGCAGTAACAGTACTGCAGTACAGCCAGCTTCATGCAGTAACAGTACTAGTAACAGTACTGTAGTACAGTCAGCTTCATGCAGTAACAGTACTGTAGTACAGTCAGCTTCATGCAGTAACAGCCAGCTTCATGCAGTAACAGTACTGTAGTACAATCAGCTTAATGCAGTAACAGTCAGCTTCATGCAGTAACAGTACTGCAGTACAGCCAGCTTCATGCAGTAACAGTACTGCAGTACAGTCAGCTTCATGCAGTAACAGTACTGCAGTACAGCCAGCTTCATGCAGTAACAGTACTGCAGTACAGTCAGCTTCATGCAGTAACAGTACTGTAGTACAGCCAGCTTCATGCAGTAACAGTACTGTAGTACAGTCAGCTTCATGCAGTAACAGTACTGTAGTACAGCCAGCTTCATGCAGTAACAGTACTAGTAACAGTACTGTAGTACAGTCAGCTTCATGCAGTAACAGTACTGTAGTACAGCCAGCTTCATGCAGTAACAGTACTAGTAACAGTACTGTAGTACAGTCAGCTTCATGCAGTAACAGTACTGCAGTACAGTCAGCTTCATGCAGTAACAGTACTGCAGTACAGTCAGCTTCATGCAGTAATAGTACTCCAGTACAGTCAGTCAAGCTGTGGCTTTTCTCGTTGGTCCAGAAACATGTAGAGCTCTTTGAGGGCAGGTCTGGCTCCAACAAAGTTCTTTCCAGGATCCGATCACAGTTTCCTTGGATGCCCTCTCAGTGCTGTGAATTGTTGATAAGCCAACAGGAAGCCTTCAGCTGACTGATCACCGACAAGGTCTGTGTGCATAACTCTGGATGCCATGCAGCAGAAGACAATTCCCCGCACTTGAGCTTCACCTTCTTTCTCACCTCATCCTTCACTTCGTAAGGTCCAAATAAGCCCACTGTTGTGTACTTGAATGGATTGGCTGGTGTTATTCGCTCAGATGGAAGGTCACCCATGATCTGCTGGCATCTTCTGGCCTTGGCTTTTTTGCATGTCACACAGTTGTCAACAATCTTTTGAGCTATTTTCCGGCCTCTTACCACCCAGGCTTTCCTTCTCATCTGGAGGAGTGTACCTGCAATTTCTTCAGGATTTGCATTCTGGGCTTCTTGAGCTAGAAGGGTGGATATCCAGTCCAGTGTTTTCATCTCTGACCACAGCAAGTCGGTTGAGTGTGGTGTCTGGAAAGGTTACCTCTTGAGCTGCAAGGAAGAGATTCCTGAGCGCGTCTTCACACTCCCTGATGGTAAGTGCAGCTTCTTTGGCTCTGGACCTGATCTTTTGGGCTGAAGGAATTCCCTCCCCCTTTGGCTTACTTGAGGCTGAGGTTCTGGCCAGCACTTTTCTCCATTTTGTGGCAGCTCTCCACACCCAGGCAATGACTCTGGTCAGCTTGGTTAAACTGCTGAACTTGCTGATGTCAAGGATTTTTCTCACTGCAGAACCAGCAGGTCTCCGGACTTGGATTTGGTGTTCTTCTCCACCAGGGCTGCTTTGCAGGTCCTTTCTTTGGTCAATCTTGGCTAGAACAGAGGTTGGAAACATTTTCACCTGTGCTCGGGTCAGTGCTGCCATGAAACATTTCCTTTGGAGCTTGTTTATACCTTCTTTGGCATATGCAGCAACATCTTTGGCTGACTTTGTTGGCCACTCTTCCACAGGTCGTTTCAGAAACTCTGGTCCATTTTACCACACAGAGTCCTCTTTGAGGTCTTCTGGGGTTGCTCATCTTGTTATGAGGTCAGCAATGTTCTGCTCACCTGGAATCCATCTCCAGTCTTCAATAGATGTAGACTTCTGGATCTCTCTAACTCTGTTTGCGAAAAAGGTCTGGTACCCATAGCTGTGTCTTTGGATTGCTCCCAGCACGGTTTGACTGTCCAGCAGATGGAGCCAACGTTCAACTTGCATTCGACTGTGCTTTTCGATGTATCTTCTGAGTCTTGCAGCGAAGACAGCACCACAGACCTCAGCCCTCACTGGTTCTCCCTTTTGGTCAAGTGGTGTGAGCTTTGCTTTGGACTCAACAAGCCGCACCAGGATGCCTTGTTCGGTTTCCGATCTGAAGTATGCAACAGCTCCATAGCTCTGGTCGCTTCCATTAGAGAATGTTATTCCCCAGGGTCCTCCAATCCTTTTGACTGGTGTGAGGCTTCTGTGGAAGGTTATTTGGTTGAGGCGTGTGTATTCCTCAAACAGGTGGATGCCTTCTTCTCTCAGTCTTTCAGACAGAGGTTTGTCCCATGTATCTTGTTTCAGAGTTTTGCCTCCAGCTTCTTGAAAAGCTTTTCTAAATAGAATGGCTCCCTTCTGTTTGGCAGGTGTTGCGAGGCCTATTTGCCATACAAGCTAGCTACTTGGCTAAGCAGTTGTCTCCTAGTCAGTGAGTTTTTTCTTTCACCTCTTCTCCACGGAAATTTTGGCTGATTCGCATCTTCTTTTTTCTCTTTGAGAAGTTGATCGAGGTCATGAGGTACTGTCTGAATCAACCAGGTAGCCAACTCCAAGGGCTTTGTTGTCTCCTCCTCTCATTTGGTTGGGAAGAATGAAGACTTGATCTGATAATGCTGGATTTTCTGATGCATCCTTCTGCCTCCCACTTTGGCCTGACCGGACCCACGGCTTGAGGAAGAATCCACCTGCCTTCAGGATCTCTTCAACTGTTCTGGTGGTTTCGTCTAGCTTTTCCAGGTCATTGTGGGATGTCAGGATGTCATCTACATAGGAATCCTCTTCAAGGATCCTACGCTCCTCCTCCAGGTGAGTGAACATGGGCAGCTTTGCTGTCTCTCTCATGGCTAGTTGTGTGATGCACCCTGCTGGTCGATTGCCAATGTTGACTCTGGTGATGGCGTATTCCTCAATTTCTCCATCTTCACTGTCTCTCCAGAGAAATCTGTAGGGGTGCATCTCCAGGTCTTCAAGCCACACAGAATTGTACATTTTCTTGATGTCGCCAAGGGCAGCATGGACCCCTCTTCTGAACCTTAGTAGCACTGCTCGGATGGGATTGAGGACATCAGGCCCTTTCAGGAGGAGGTCATTCATGCTGAGCCCTTTAAACTTCTGGCTGCTGTTCCATACCAGTAGTCACACAGGTGTTTTAATGGAGTGTGGGTTTGGTGCCACCAAGTGGCTGACGTACCATACTGGGCCTTTCCAGTCGGCGATGGTCTCCTTGGTGAGTTTCTTTGCCGCTTTCCTCTCCACCATCTCATGGACTTGAGTTGTGTATGCCACACGCCACTCCGGTTCATTCTTGAGTCATCTCTCTGTCCTCAGAAAGGTGGCCACCACTCCATTCCTGTTGTTGGGCAGGGAACTTGGATCTTCAATCCAGGGATATTTTGTGTCCCAGTGAGGCTCCTGACTGTGAGCATCCGCTTTCACATAGGTGTGGCCTTGCCTGATAATCTCCAGCTCTCTTTCCTCACTCAGGGTCATGTCTTTGCCCTCTGGTTGACAGTTGCCGCACCAGCATCCTCCACACATGGGTTCGCAGGCTGCTCCAATGCTGTCCCATTTCCACCAGTCTAAGAACTCTCTGCCAGCAAATGTGCTTTTGGTTTCAGCTTTGAATTCTTGCAACTCAGCAATTTCTTGATACTTCACTGCTGTGGTTCTCTGCAAAGTGAGTCTCAGAATTGTGCAGAGCCATGTCCACTACTTCACAGAGGTCTGGATGTGCTCAGCCAACAGTCTTTCCTAAAGGGCTTTCCCAAAGGACAAGATCTCCTACTACCTTTACTCTTTGTGGAGCGAGTCTTCCTTCACGGTGGCTGATGAGAAGCTCAACGTGGTCTGGTCTTTGAAGGTCTTCCAGGTTGGTGTCAGGGAAGAACTTCTTGAGCTGTTGTGGTTTGATTACTCTGTGCACTTTTGCAATTTCATCCAAGCCATAGCAGGTAAGCTCATGAGCTCTCTCCGTGCCTCTAGGTGTCTTGACTCTCACCTTGAGTGAGTATCTTTTAGGTTCATATAAAGTTTCAACAAAACACATAAGCTTAAATTAGCATAACCAAAATTATCCAACTTAAACTGCATTTTACTAAATAATTCAATCAAACAGTCATGGAAAAGCATGACCTCAACACATCATCCACATTCAGAGTGTTTTTTTCCTACCAGTTGCATCTCCTGACTGATCAGGAGCTGTAGTAACAGTACTGTAGTACAGTCAGCTTCATGCAGTAACAGTACTGTAGTACAGTCAGCTTCATGCAGTAACAGTACTGTAGTACAGTCAGCTTCATGCAGTAACAGTACTGCAGTACAGTCAGCTTCATGCAGTAACAGTACTGTAGTACAGTCAGCTTCATGCAGTAACAGTACTGTAGTACAGTCAGCTTCATGTAGTAACAGTACTGCAGTACAGCCAGCTTCATGCAGTAACAGTACTGTAGTACAGTCAGCTTCATGCAGTAACAGTACTGTAGTACAGTCAGCTTCATGCAGTAACAGTACTGTAGTACAGTCAGCTTCATGCAGTAACAGTACTGCAGTACAGTCAGCTTCATGCAGTAACAGTACTGTAGTACAGTCAGCTTCATGCAGTAACAGTACTGTAGTACAGCCAGCTTCATGCAGTAACAGTACTGCAGTACAGCCAGCTTCATGCAGTAACAGTACTGCAGTACAGCCAGCTTCATGCAGTAACAGTACTGTAGTACAGCCAGCTTCATGCAGTAACAGTACTGTAGTACAGCCAGCTTCATGCAGTAACAGTACTGCAGTACAGCCAGCTTCATGCAGTAACAGTACTGCAGTACAGCCAGCTTCATGCAGTAACAGTACTGTAGTACAGTCAGCTTCATGCAGTAACAGTACTGTAGTACAGTCAGCTTCATGCAGTAACAGTACTGCAGTACAGCCAGCTTCATGCAGTAACAGTACTGTAGTACAGTCAGCTTCATGCAGTAACAGTACTGTAGTACAGCCAGCTTCATGCAGTAACAGTACTGTAATGTGTTCAGCAGCCTCCAGTTCTACAGTTCAGTGGTCACTCAGCTGACCGCCAGCTCAAACAGATAAATGAGGATTTTAATTTTTAAAACAGTGAATCGTGCAAAGCTTCTCCAGTGGAGTCAAACAATCAAACTGTAGAGGTTGAGATGAGATTTAAAGGCCCCCTTTAGGTACAATTCAGAGGTACTTGTACTTTACTTATTTATTTTCTATTTCATGCTACTTCATATTTCTACTGCAGCACATTTTGGAGCTGAGAGTGTCTCTGGTGTTTCCTTCAGACTGGTGACATGAAGGAGGCGGTCAGAATATTAGAACAGTGAATATAGTGTAATCAATGCAGGCCAGTACAACAACACTAGTTATGACATATGAACACAGTTGGGTTGATCTGCATTAAACGTACAGGTGTTTAAATCAGGCGGACACGCAGGGTTAACTTCCACTAAAACTGAGTCAACAGTGTTGTATCACAGACTCAAGGACACGTTTCCACCTGTTCAGTGAATTATCTTATCGGTGTGAAACAGCAGCTGGTAAATATATAAGACAAGTTTACACAAGCTGATGTCAATAATTAACTTTTGGATTATAAATACGAGCGCGAGAGAGAGAGACATCAGACACATCAGACGTCCGGACGCACCAACATCAGGAGTTTCATCAAGTCACTTCTGACAATGACGGTAAGTTTGAAAATTTACTGAAACTTTAACCTCTGTCTGGATGTCTCGTAGTAGTTTTACACCTAGTCACACGTACACGGGTATTTTTAAAGACGCATTTTTCCCTCCTCCGGTTTAAAAAAAGTCCCGACCACACCAATGATATTTAAAGAAAATCTCTGTCTTGGTCAAACGCTGTCCAGCGCACGTCCAAGCAAAAGGCGGCCATATCTAACCTGTACTGTGAGGCCACGGTGGCCAATCAGAAGCCTGCCAAACAAAGGAGTCCAACCAAAGAAACACAGTTCTCCTGTCTACACATCAACACTGAAACCAGCCTTTCTGAATATCTTCACCTGGGCAGTTTTCAGTGACCTGAAACACGTTGAGGTTGTACGGAAGGCCGAACACAGAGAAGAGATACTGGTGTACCTTTGTACAGGACCTTAGTGTGTGGACAGGTTCATTATGATTATTTAAAATATCGTCAGGTCCTTACATCAACTTCTCACTTTGAGAGCTCCACTCCAGGGCCTCATCCACATTAAATGTTGGCGTACGTACGCGAAACATGTTCTGATTCATAAAACCTGACGTACACCAACAGTGCTCAATTTCATTATTTAAATTCCACATCAACTGTGCACACATGGATCAGCACCTCGTCCCGCCCCTCGTCACCCACAGTCAACCATAAATGCTCAATGAGGAGTCCCTCATGAATGTTAATGATTGGAAATGAGTGTTTTTAATAAAGCACATGACAACATGTCCTCTGTCCAGCTGCTGCCAGTCCTCCTCCTCCTGGCTCCAATGCTGACCAGATGCCAGCAGCTCGTCCTACCAGTGGACTGCAGCGACATCTATAATCATGACAACAGCCGGCCCAGTGGAGTGTTCACCATCTATCCCATCGGAGCCACGTCTGCGGTCCAGGTACACTTCATCCTCTCTGGGCATCCTGTCTTTGCTTCTGGTGGGCAGGCGGTGTAGCAGCAGTAGTAGGATTTATCTTAATACAATTCACTCTGCCTGTTAGAGATAAGCAAAATGTCTTCCACCAGTCAAAGTCCGTCTTCATCTAATCAATGAAGCGCGAGAAATTTCATTTAAGCTTTCTAAATTAGTCAGTTATGTAAATCCCAAGATATTTAAATTCAGAGTTACACTGATGAGTAGGTAGCTGTATCTCTGGAGTCTTCATCAACAAATTGTTTAAATACAACTTTTAGAAAAATGTAATTTATATCCTGAAAATACAAGAGATGATTTCCTTTATGTGGGCTTCCTCGTCCCAGTTTACTCCTCGTGATTTACTATTGGAATTGGAATAGAACATTTGACCAATCCAAGGTTTGGACACCTCCAGTAATAATAAATATAATAATAATAATAATAACAACATAGCAGTGTATTAGAGACAACAGTTAATCTTCTGAACTTACATGAGAGCGAGAGAGAGAAATGTCCTGAGTGCATCCGGACAGTTCTACAGTAGATTATTACTGTTCAGGCAAAAACATATAGGTGACTCATGGAAATACAATAAACGAGCTGCCTTCTGGCACACTGACAAATCAGAGGCTGGGTCTTCACAACCTGTTTGCAGTCGTGGAGAATCGTATCTTCAGTCGTCATGCGCCACTTAAAGTTTTCTCCCACTCTCACTTCGTCTCACGAAGCCGCTGGTTAAATGAATTCACGTGTCCTTGTAGCTCATCCATAGGAGCCTGCAGAGACTGGAACAGACTGTAGTATCTTCCTTCTGTCTGGCCCGGTGGTTTCCTGCAGCGAGGATAGCTGATGTGTTGTAAGAGCTGTGAGGTCTGAGATGGAGCCGGTAGCCATAATAACCAGCATTCCAGTTAGCGTAGAAGTCTGCATTGTTTAAGTTTGTTTTCCTTGTTGCTATTTTTCGATGACATTTCTTCACTCAAACACGTTCAGGACCTTGCTGGGGTTAAAAAGTGCAGCACAAAGGTGTGATGTTGAAATAAGTTGGGAGTCTCTGCTCATGTCTTCATCCTCAGTGTTTCAGGTTTACTAATGACTGTTTGTGTAGGTGCACTGTGACATGGACTCGGAGGGAGGACGATGGACGGTGAGAATGACTTTCAGAAAGAACACTTCCTGTTGGGCCTTCACAATAAGTCATATACCAGTAAAACTCTGTGGAAACCTGAGCTGTCAGGTGTGTTGTGTGTTCGTCCCTCCAGGTGTTCCAGAGGAGGATGGACGGCTCGGTGAACTTCTACAGGCCCTGGGACCAGTACAAGAAGGGCTTTGGGATCGCTGCTGGAGAGTACTGGCTCGGTGAGAGATGGAACCAAACTAACCATCATGTGACCTCATGAACCTCTCTGTTAATATATGTTCATGTTTGTTTCAGGTCTTGAGAATCTCTTCCACCTGACTCTGAGGAAGAAGTACGAGCTGCTGGTCGACATGGAGGACTTTGAGGGAAAGAAAGCGTTCGCTCGTTACTCCTCGTTCTCCGTCGATTCAGAATCGTACGGATACACACTGCATGTGTCTGGATTCACTGATGGAGGGGCAGGTGAGTCAGCCGTCGTCACAGCTGTGTTGTGTTTTTACAGAAAAGATTAGTTTAAGAAATGTCCTTCTATTGGATTGTCTGGGCCGTGTTTAAACTAATGACTGACTGACAGATCAGTGGTCTGCTTCTGGCTCTGGTGTTGAACATTAATGTAGAGATGCCAATCTGAACTCTGAGGTCTGCTTGTGAGGAAGTCCAGTATCCAGCTGCAGTGTTACGGTGGAGGTAAGAATTAAGTCAGACCCAAATGCAGACTCACGGAAGGCAGGAACAAAAGGCAAGCTTTATTTAAACCCAAGCTGAACAAATACAAAAACCCATGAAGAAACTAGAAAACCAAGTATAGACAAGGCTAAAGACTAAAGACTAAAGCAAAGTCCAACCAAAATGCAAAGTTCAAATTAAACATAGAAAAACCAAAAGTCTAAATCCAAGAACATACCATCAGGAGACAGGAGGAGACACAGGGAGGAGACACAGGGAGGAGACACAGGGAGGAGACACAGGGAGGAAACACAGGGAGGAGGATACAAGTACAAGACGCCTCGGCCGTGTGCGACTCTTACAATTGGTGCAAATGTGCGACGTGCTATAAAAGCGTGAGGTGCGGCACTAGAGAGGACCTCATGTCAGCCACAGCATACCGCAGGAAAACAGTGGTTTTGCTGGCGATGCGGGGATGATGCTGGAGTGTGCGGCTCCACAGCTTCTAATATAAGTTTATATTTTAGTTGTCCTGGAAACATGTCTTATAAGTCACAAAGTATTGGGTCATTTAAGCCATTAATGGATTTGTTTAATTATTTGTTGCAATTTGCAAAAAGGCTGACATATGCCCGGTAACAGCTGACTCTGTATGTGAAAACGTAGTTTAATGCCATTATAACAGCCACAACATGGCCATGTTTAATATCTGGTTGGTTCATTAAAGTGTTAATTATACGGAGGTGGCCTGTGGTGAAGCTTAGAGAAGCTACCAGGTGTGAGTGTGTGAAGCTGCGAGTACGAGCAGTGTTTCTGTACAACAGCAACACTAAGTTAATATATGTTTAAATGTACCACTGTTGTTTGTCTCATAATCTTCTGATCATGCACATGTTGTGTTTCTGTAGGAGACGCCCTCGTGTATCACAGTGGACAGAAGTTCTCCACCTTCGACAAAGACCAGGACGCCTGGAAGGATGGCAACTGTGCCAGATCACGCCTGGGAGCGTTCTGGTACAACGACTGTCACTACGCAAGTCCAAACGGGGTCTATCGTTGGGGGGCTGATCGTACTCTCTTTGCTGTTGGAGTGGAGTGGTCCCAGTGGAAGGGCTACAACTACTCCCTGAAGAGCATCAGCATGAAGATCCGTCCTGTGCAGTAGATCTCCAGGACCATGGTACAGCAGAACATCAGCAGCTGATCTGTATCTGATGAGTCGTTGTGATGGACATGTGGATGTTGAATCAAAGTGAGAGTGTGATTGTGTGTGAGAGCAGCTGCTGCTGTACAGTGTGGTGTCAGACAGCTGCTGGTGTAGAGAAATGATTCTCTGCTGGTTCAGATGTTCCCTTCAGTCTGCTGCCTGCAGCTGAACACACACTCAGCTTTACAGTCCGACTCACTGGAGTCCACACAACGTCTGCTGGAGCTTTGAATCATTATCTGCTGCATGCTGACAATAAATGAGAAGCAGAGCACAAAGCTGATGTGATGGATGTCTTCTCTTTGTCTCCTGTGTCTCTCTGTCTGTCTGTCCTTCCTGTTCACAAACTGAAATGATGAGGAATCGCTGCCCTCTAGTGGCCACAGAGACAAACTACAACTGCATCTTCTTCAGGGGCAGAAACAGACGTATCAATACTTAGTGTTCTGACAGGGATCAATACTGTTGGTGGTGACCACCATCAGTCAGACGTCATGAACAGCACCACTCTGACAAGTCAAGTGTCAGTCAGAGTTCTTCACATGAACAGCTGCGGTCCAAAGTTAACATACACTTAAAGAACACGTGTATCAATAAGTTTTGAGTTCTGATCAGCTCTCAACATTTAACCAAATATTAGGACTCCTGCGTTGAGCCTTGCATCACACGAGGCACAATTAAGTAGCGTTTATGCAACATTAAAAGGGAGATTTAGGTTCAATTTAGCTATCAATAATAATTAATGATTATTAGGGGTAATTATTAATTATGATAAATAATATGATCCAATTCACATGAGATCACCTTGGGGCACCACACTGGAAGAAGGGAAAACATAGCAAATTTACTAAATCAGTCTCATAAAAAGGTACTAAACTGTTTATAACTCTGATTAATAATTAACTTAATAACTACAACCAGATTTACCATCACAGCTGTAATGGTTGAAGGATTTTGGAGTTCTTGACAGAGTCGAGGTCGGCAACATTCACTCTTGTACAATATTAGATAAACAGCAAGAAGGTTCAACAGTATTTATTCAACACACAATCTAACTATCATGTACTATATACAAGTGTGTGTGTTTTCAGAAGGCCAATAATAAATTAATTATTGCTCCAAACTCCATGAATGTTTATTGAGAGTGGTATTGGTACTGCCATGATGAACTGAACAGGTTCTGTACCAGTGGATGTAAACTTTTCACCACGACTGTGACTGACCCGATGTAAGGTAAGTTCAGCTAACATGAAGATGTTATCTGAATTAGATGTTCAGTGTATTAAAACTAGTTTCTCTTAATTTGCTGAAAGATGGGAGGTTTGAAGTGTGCTATGACAGCATTATAATGTCTGTGTTATATGGAATGGTCGGGGGGCAGAGTGGAGTTAAAAGTTTCAGTGAGTTTCATGCTCGTCAATAATCTCCTGCACTTCTTTTTGTAGAAAACATTTGTTGACTTAAAGTGTGAATGTGCGTTACTGGTGCAGTTTGGGCTCAGCGTCATGTGAGCTTGTGTTTTAACTTCACTGATATAAATTAGATGATTTGGTACCAAGCAGAAATGTTACTGCTCTCCAATATGTCTGCCTCCATCTTCTGGTTCTACTTTACTATTTTCTTTAGTTTAAAACCAAAAACTCAGATTTCAGCTCTGGTCCAGTCGAGCTCCTGCCTCCGTCCACCAGGCGGAGGACGACCTGTTGCAGCTCTTCTGGACCGGTTCCTTTCAAAGGAGCAGTCTGTAGTTTGGTTAAAAGGGTTGTTTTTTTCTCAACAGGGAAAATTTTTCCTCACTCGAATCGAAGGTCTGAGGACAGAGGATGTCGTTCACTGTACGGATCATAAAGCCCATTGAGGCGATGTGATTGGGATTCAGGGCTGTATAAATAAAATTAAATTGATTTGAATAAATGTTAACGAGCACAAATAGATCGTCACTGACTGATTATTTCTGCCTAAACAGACTAAATAATCAACTCTCTTCGTTTTCATGACTGAATAAACAAACTTTTTACAGTTTGCAACAATGTATACTGTTTAGCTTTGTTTACATGTGGCGGACCCCGCCACCATTCTAGCTTCATACAGTGTTGTGGGATCTTATTTTCCTCTGAGAGCAGCTGGTTTATTCACTGATGGAAAAAGTTTGAATTATTACCTGATTAATATTGTAAATATTAAAAGGGTTTGAATCTCACCTACAAACTGCATCGTGCCCGTTTAATGAAAT
Organism: Lagodon rhomboides; assembly: GCA_039737535.1. Taxonomy (NCBI): domain Eukaryota; kingdom Metazoa; phylum Chordata; class Actinopteri; order Spariformes; family Sparidae; genus Lagodon; species Lagodon rhomboides. The sequence goes on along the minus strand of CM077804.1, from coordinate 27,445,158 downwards.
GGACACAAGACGGCCGAAATCTGTGAACACTGTGACGTGTTTATAATCATCTGAGTTCATCTGCAGCGAATCCGATCAAATAAAAGAGCTGCAGGAGATTACTGAGTGGCATGAAACTAAATATATTTAATATCACAGCTAAATGTTGTTTTAAAAGAGACACTGAAACATTAACCTCCGGTTTAAATGGACCCGCTGCCCCCAACACTCAATATTATATAATGTAAACATTTAACAGAAACTAATCTTTATGAAAAATAAAATGTAATAAGAAATGTTCCAGCCAGAAGACCGAGAGGAGAGCACAGAACACATTACACCCATTTTATTACATCATGTTATCTGATGGTTTATGCAGTGATTGTAAAAGTCTTTTTTAAAGTGCGTCACTCTCTGAATCCGTTTTCTCCACAGTCAATGTCGGGTCAGTCACAGTCGTGGTGAAAAGTTTACATCCACTGGTACAGAACCTGTTCAGCTCATCATGGCAGTACCAATACCACTCCCAATAAACATTCATGGAGTTTGGAGCAATAATTAATTTATTGTTGGTCTTCTGAACATGGCACCAAATCTGCTGGGTCAAAACAGGAACAGGAACACAGGAGTTGTAATATTTGGTTAAATGTAGAGAACTGATCAGAACTCAAAACTTATTGATACACGTGTTCTTTCAGTGTATGTTAACTTTGGACCGCAGCTGTTCATGTGAAGAACTCTGACTGACACTTGACTTGTCAGAGTGGTGCTGTTCATGACGTCTGACTGATGGTGGTCACCACCAACAGTATTGATCCCTGTCAGAACACTAAGTATTGATACGTCTGTTTCTGCCCCTGAAGAAGATGCAGTTGTAGTTTGTCTCTGTGGCCACTAGAGGGCAGCGATTCCTCATCATTTCAGTTTGTGAACAGGAAGGACAGACAGACAGAGAGACACAGGAGACACAGAGAAGACATCCATCACATCAGCTTTGTGCTCTGCTTCTCATTTATTGTCAGCGTGCAGCAGATAATGATTCAAAGCTCCAGCAGACGTTGTGTGGACTCCAGTGAGTCGGACTGTAAAGCTGAGTGTGTGTTCAGCTGCAGGCAGCAGACTGAAGGGAACATCTGAACCAGCAGAGAATCATTTCTCTACACCAGCAGCTGTCTGACACCACACTGTACAGCAGCAGCTGCTCTCACACACAATCACACTCTCACTTTGATTTAACATCCACATGTCCATCACAACGACTCATCAGATACAGATCAGCTGCTGATGTTCTGCTGCACCATGGTCCTGGAGATCTACTGCACAGGACGGATCTTCATGCTGATGCTCTTCAGGGAGTAGTCGTTACCCTTCCACTGGTACCAGTCCACTCCAACAGCAAAGAAAGTACCATCAGCCCCCCAACGATAGACCCCGTTTGGATTTGTGTAGTGACAGTCTTTGTACCAGAACGCTCCCAGGCGATTACTGGCACAGTTGCCATCCTTCCAGGCGTCCTGGTCTTTGTCGAAGGTGGAGAACTTCTGTCCACTGTGATACACGAGGGCGTCTCCTACAGAAACACAACCAATGCACAACCAACTGAATCTCAGATCTCAGTGCAGTAGACGTGTAGAGAGCCGGGCTACATGTCTAGAGTACATGTGATGATGATATGAGATAAGAGGTGAACTCTGGTCGTGGTGATATGTCATAATTGTTGTCTTTTCCTGGTTTTAAAGGCTCATTACAGTAAAGTGACGTACTTGTCTGACTGTTCTACTTGTCCTTATACTTACCCAGTGTGTTAGTATTTTGTCACACTGATCTAATGTGTCTCATTTGATCACATAAACATTCAGGTTGTAAATGATCCTCAGGGTTTCTTTGACATTCAGGAAGGTTTCAACTCAATCCAGTGAGAAACTGGATGTTGGAGAGGCTGAGAGTAAAACACATTTAGAGTCCAGCTGTAGGTTTAACAAGGTCCCATGAATTAAATAGAAGCTTTTACATGATTATTTTCACCTATCTTTCGACCCAGGTCAGATTTGACTGGCACAGATAGCTTTATCTCTTCGTTTATTTGGGCTGGCCACATATCTTACCTTTATAACCTGCTCTCTCCCTGATGACTCAGTTGTAAACGAGGGCCAGCTGGGAGAACGAACTGCAGATCACTCTGTCAGGTGGCTTCCTCCGGCTGTGCTCGACTTAGCCTTACACAAGTTAAACTTATTACATAGAATTCACTATAGCAAGGCCAGGCTTGCCCATCTTTGATGAGGGATGCGACAGGTGTTCTCAGACCTTCTGTCACTTAACCCACATGTTCTAGTCGTGCCCCAAATTGTCCGACTTCTGCCAGCTATTTTTTACAACAATCTCAAAGGTTTTAGGGTTGAAAATCTGTCCGTCTCTTCATAATGTTATTTTCGGTAGATCTCCAGTTGAAATGAAGGTGGCGGCACCTCAAGTCAGTGTTGTCTCTTTTACCTCTTTGATCGCCCGTCGGACGATTCTTCTTCTATGGAAATCGCCCTCAACAACTTCATTCAAATCTTAACTGACACCATGTTTCTTTTAACACTTGAGAAAATAAAGTTCACACTCAGAGGTTCCTCTGATAGATTTTATCCCAATTGGAAGCTGCTGATCAGTTATGTTAACCAGCTCTGTCCTGGGGAAGGGTCACTGTAGTGGTCTGTTTAGTGCCTCACTGTTTGCCCGCCACACAAACATAAAGCAGATGCATTTGAGCTTTGACCCCTCGACTTCTGTTGGTTAATGATTTCCAGCAACCAGGTGCAGCGTAGGTGTCAGCAACCATCAACCTCTCTCTTAAAGGAATAAACAATCTTTTTTATTTTATTTTTGTTTTGCCAATTACATTTTTTCACCTTTTTGTTGATTCAGTCCATAAAGCCTTGTGTATCTCTATCAGTACAGCTGTTAAAGGAGCTTTGTTTAGGTTTTTTATTCATTATGAAATTGGAAAATGAAAACATTTACTGTCTTGTGTTTGGATTATGTGTTGGACACTTTGTTCAATAAAATATTTGAAACAAAATATGGAAATTTAAAAAGTAAGACACAGAACAACTTCTGCTGTCAGTGACTCACCTGCCCCTCCATCGGTGAATCCTGATACATGCAATCTGTATCCGTAGGACTCTGGACTGATGGAGAACGAGGAGTAACGAGCGAACACTTTGTTTCCCTCAAAGTCCTCCATGTCGACCAGCAGCTCGTACTTCTTCCTCAGAGTCAGGTGGAAGAGATTCTCAAGACCTGAAACAAACATGAACATATGTTAACAGAGTTTCATGAGGTCACATGACTGTTACCTGCAACAGCCACCACTGCTGGAGGACGGGCGTCTAAGCTTGTTCTCAATGCAGAAGCCCGACTGATGTTTCTGTCAAACCCTGGATAAATTAAATGACACCTGAACGACATTATTATCACATTCAGACATTGATATGTCTCGTTTCAGACGTGCCTGAGTCATATTAATAGTTGTATTTTAAGGAAGAACTACAACAAAAGTATAAGAAGCTAAATACATGACAGTTGGTTTGTGATGTTGGAGCTGTGTTTGCCCCTCTGCTGACCAAAACCATGCAAAGAGAGGTTTGAGGTTGCTCTGCAGTTTTCACTGTCTGTGCTGAAAGGTGGTGAAAAGAACTGGAGACAACTCCAATCACTGTTAAAATAATACCCATGCTGATGGTGTGTACTATGCACCCTGTTATGTGTAGCAGCACCATGAACGCCTGTTCCCTGCACTTGACAGGCGTCATATGACGGAGGATATATGTTGGGTGTTGCCCTTGAGTTTGGTTCCATCTCTCACCGAGCCAGTACTCTCCAGCAGCGCTCTCAAAGCCCTTCTTGTACTGATCCCAGGGCCTGTAGAAGTTCAGCGAACCGTCCATCCTCCTCTGGAACACCTGGAGGGACGAACACACAACACACCTGACAGCTCAGGTTTCCAGACAACATAGTTGTCCCGGTGGTGAGCCTACACTCAGGAATCAGCTGGTTTTGTGTGCCGTCACTGCCGCTAAGCGAGCTGTCGGTTGTTGATGGTCAATAAATACATCCGAACCATAAGATTGGACAGCAGGACAGTCTAAAAATGGGGGATACAGAGGTGATTTACAGTGGTTCTGACCAGGACTATGACTCTGGGGACGAGAAGACACGGCAGGTAGGAACAGGAAACTGCATGTAGAGCCGGAATATTTTCCCATGTTTCTCTGTGTACTGAGGATTTATCTGGACCAGACCAGAGGTGACTGTGGAGACAAACCAACACGGTTCTGGTGGCTCTGATTTAGTTTATGAACAGGGACAATTCTTAGTTGTTTTTCTCTCAGAGGTCGGACTGTTTTCTCAGCAGTCTAAAGTTAGAAAGAAGAAATATCTTCATGTATAACATTTGCCAAATGAACAAGATGGACAAAACAGACAAGAATTAGTCCGACTTTTATCACAGAAACTGTTATCAATCTGAATGAAGTGTGTTTTACGTTGCGTTAACGAGGCGACTAGGCTTAAGATACTCACCGTCCACCGTCCTTCCTGTGAATCCATGTCACAGTACACCTACACACAAACACATACACTCATTTTACTAATCTGATCCATTTGGAATTATTAAGTATATCATGTGAGCTACAAACAAAACTACTACAGTTGTGTCAGAAGCATCAGTCAGAACATGTTGAAGACTTTTATGGTCTGAAGGCAGAGCTGCGTCCCAGAGAGGACGAAGTGTACCTGGACAGCAGACGTGGCTCCGATGGGATAGATGGTGAACACTCCACTGGGTTGGCTCCTGTCATTATTATGAATATCGCTGCAGTCCACTGGTAGGACGAGCTGCTGGCAACTGGTCAGCACTGGAGCCAGGAGGAGGACGACTGGCAGCAGCTGGACAGAGGACATGTTGTCATGTGCTTTATTAAAAACACTGTGTTCAGTTTAAAGGATTTATCAACTGGATAAGGACAGGAACAGGACTTTAAGAGATTTTACCTTCCATTTAAAAAAGCAAAGAAGAAAGACAAAAAATCTAGATATAATAAACTCATATTTATTTAAAACAAATGTAGGTTAGCGTTAGGTAGCCACAGAGGCTAAACACAGACCTGCAGTGAAGCGTTCAAAAAGGTGGTGAACACCTTAAAATAATCTGTTAAATAATCTCACTGAACCTGTTAACGTACTATATAACTTCAACATTTAGACGAACAGGTTCAAGTTAAAGTTATAAGACTTACCTTCATTGTCAGATTTCTGTTGAAGTGAGTTGATCAAAATCCTGATGTCGGTGTGTCAGGATGCATTAATGTGTCTCTTACTATAATCCAAAGATCAGCTAATTACTAACCAGCTGCTGTTTCACAACAATAGAACCCTTCAGTGGAAGATAGTTCCCGCTGTAAAGGTTTGTTTTTCTGGGGAGTGTTTCCTCACTCGAATCAAAGGTCAGACTGAACTCAACAATCAACCATCTTCATCCAGGAAGTTACATTTTGTTGCTTTAACTATGAACTCAGTAATAAACTTAATAAACTCCTGAATATGTCTTCAGAATCTGAACATTATGAGCATTATGAAGATGAATGTTATTGTGGTGTACAAGTGTCAAGTAGAATAAAACGGAAACACCTGAGTAAAGTGCAAATACCTCAGAACTGTAATCGAGTAAAAGTATTATTATTTTATCAAACATGAATCTTGATTTGACGTTAGCTGAATGCTGTGTGGTCATTAGTTATTTCTTTATGTATGATTTTTCTGTGTTTATAAATGAGCCTTATTCAGGTCATTTGATGAATATTTATGTTGAAGCTGTATCCCCGTGATGCCACAAGGGGGCGTGGCCTCCTCAGTGAGACAGGTGCAGTGGGCGGTCCGCTCTCGTCTTCAGTGCGACAGGCTGTCTCATCATGTCTCTGTCCTACAGGACAACATGATAATCTGCCTACTGGCCACCAGGATCCTGTTAGATTCACCCAGACTGCAACTAACCCTGTCACACACACACACACATACACACACACACACACACACACACACACACACACACACACACACCTGTATATAGTACATGTTGGTTAGGTTGTGTGTTTTAATCTTTGTGATGAATAAAGACTGTTGAACCTTCATGTTGTCTATTTAATATTGTAAAGAGTGAATGTTGCCGACCTCGACTCGTCCGTTACAGCTGTGACGCTCATTTTGATTGTAGTTATTAAGTTAATTATTAATCACAGTTACAAACAGTTTAGTATCTTTTTATGAGGCTGATCTGGTGAATTGGCTCGTTTGCTTCTTTAAGGCTGCTGCCCCGAGCTGATCTTATCATTCATCATAATGAATGATTATCCCTGATAGTCATTCAGTATTATTGATAGCCACATTTAACCCAAACTCCTTATTAATGTTGCATCAAGCACAACAACTTCTACCACATTTCTGTTATTAGAAAGAATAAAATGGAATTTGAAAATATCATGAAACATTTGTTCAACCAAGAAAGTTTTCATTCTGTTAATTGGTAATAACAATAACAATAATAATAATAATAATAATAGTAGTAGTAATAATAATAATAATAATAGTAATAATAACTGTGTAACATGGTGACACTGCAGTTTTCTGAGATGGTTATCGTGCTGTGAAACTCTCAGTGTGTGGAAACTGTCTCTGCTGTGGAGTCGGTCCTTACAGAGCTGGGAGGCGTCACGCAGACAGAAATAACACGTGTGTGAGCACATGAAGACATCAGATCACATCAGCTTGATGCTGCAGCTTCTTATTTATTGTCATCATACAGCAGGTTATGATTCACATTAAGGTTTGACCCTCCACCAAATATCGAGACAGTGCAGAGATGAACACACCGTTAGACTAAACATCGATCTTCTACGTTAACTGCTGACGGGCCGACTGTCCTGCCGGCTCACATGGAGCAGCAGTCCAGCTGAAGGTTTCACTGCTGGTGGTCAGTTCACCAGTTCAGCCTGAAGTCCTGACACGTCGCTGATGTAGATTCATATTTGGGATGTTACATATTTGTGCGCTGAGCCTGATTTAATCGATTTTGTGCCGGTCACAGGCCTGTAACTATGGAGGCACACAGACCACCAACTCCCTCATAAGCTCCTATGTTCATTTTGAGCCTACTTTTCTGAAGGACAGCAGACAGCACCAGTTTTCTAATTCATGAATAAAAGTATTAGATCTACATCCAGGCGTTCAGCAGCTTCTCCCCTCGCTCATGATGACAAGTTCAGGCTGTAGCACTGACTGAGTGCTGCTGCATTAGTATGGGAATACGCACCACGCTGCTGCAGAACCAGTTTCAGGAAAACACGGCCCATGAAGAGATTACATGCTTAATGATAGAAAGAGAAAGAAATCACTGAAGAGATCAGCTGCTGATATTCTGCTGTACGATGGTCCTGGAGATCTAGTGCACAGGACGGATCTTCATGCTGATGCTCTTCAGGGAGTAGTCGTGACCCTTCCACTGGTCCCACTCCACTCCAACAGCGTGGAGAGTTTTATCAGCCCCCCAATGATAGACCCCGTTGGGGTTTGTGCTGTGACACTTGTTGTACCAGAACGCTCCCAGGTATGTTCTGGCACAGTTCCCGCTCTGAGGCATCCTGGTCTTTGTCGAAGGTGGAGAACTTTTGTCCGTTGTGACCACTCAGGGCGTCTCCTACAGAAACACACACAAGAAGCACAGTGTTGGTAAATTTGTATAAACTTTAAACACCAGCCCGACTTTTAAAAACTACGTGGATTCATGAGATGGACTGAAGGACCAGTTTTGGTCCGGACAGCTGAAGTCCTCCTCATCAGCAGGCCCACCTGTGATGACTCAGTGTTCCATCTTTATCAAACTAGGCACAAGAAATGGCTCATTTTTCAATTGATCACAAACAAAATAATGTCTTGAGATTGTTGAGAGTGACCACAATAAGCAGGGCTGCACAATTAATGTAAATATAATCAAAATACAACATGAGCGAGTGCAACATGCAGATCACAAGAAGCTGCTAATACTACCATACTATTTATTATGACAGAAAAAGATGGAGTATGTCCCAATATGAAGTGAAATACAGTACAGTACAATACAGTACAATATGAAGTACAGTACAGTACAGTACAGTACAATATGAAGTACAGTACAGTACAGTACAGTACAGTACAATAAGAAGTACTGTAAAATATATTATAATTAAAATATCATGGGAAAGTTCCTTTTATTCCGTAACTTCATGTATTATATATTCATATATCCTCGTTTGACGTTAGACGACTGTTAGAATGTGAGCTAAGACTCATGCTGGTTTCTCTTCCTGCAGACTTGTCACCTGCGCTCATGACAGAACTACTAGTAGCTGGAGTGCTGACTGTGGTGTTACTGTGATCTACGCACGTTTCAAGTTTTGAATTAAGTTACCTTCTCCATGATATTCTCATTTATTGAGATGCACCTGTATGTGAACTGTAGCGTGACAGAAACACCAGCATGTCCGACTTCATCCGGCCTCGTCATTCAGAATGAAGCCAGCGTGCTTTTCTGGCTATTCTGACCCACAATCCTCTGCGCAGCGGCAGATATACGTCACGGTGTGTCACGTGAAAATAAAGGAAGCAGAGAAAATCCTCTGACAGCTCACTGACACATGAAAGCACAGTTAAGTGGCAGAACTACGTTCTTGTACTATGATGAAGTAGTACGTCCCAGTCGAATCCAGACTGCAGGAAACAGTGTGTACTTTGTGAGGGCAGCTGCAGTGCGTCACACAAGTTCTTTAAAAGTATGTGAATCATATCAGAATATCTGTCAAACTGGTGGTAATATGATCTTTACCTCATCATGCAGCCATAATTATAAGACAGCCGCTCTGCTGCCGTACCGGCAGACTACAGAGCAGCTTCTTCCCTCAGGCTGAGAGTCATCCTCAGCATTAACAGGCTGAGTCTAACCACAGACACAGCGCAGGATGGTGTTACTGGTGAATGAAGGTCATACAGAGGCACCAGCATTCAACTGTTTCAGAACCACTGAAGTTCATTTTAAACATTTAACCGGTTGCTAGTTGTCAGGACACCATCTGTGCAGGCTGGCATGGCACTGCTGACCTCTGCTCAACAAGCTTCAGTTTTCTCTTGATAACAGGTGGATTACCTCCAGATTACACAGCTCTCCAGAGAACCAGATGAATCAAAGTGTTGTCGGGACGAAACAAGCTTCGTTATCTCCAGATGAACCAACAATTAACTTATTAATTCATAAATAACTGCATTAAAAATCATATCAGCACATTTAATGGCCCTCTCATGTTTAGTGGCCGGTCCTGTTGTCTGGCAGGAACCAGCTGAGCCTCGGTGGCGTCCTGTACCGAGGTCCTGGCTGCGTACATCGCGTCGTGAATATTTAATCTCATCTGAGCTTCGTCGTCAACTCTCTAAAGTCAACGACGTCTCGTGCTCCTTAAAGAATGATTGACAGCCCCGCCGTCGACTCACTGACCTGCCCCTCCGTTGATGAATCCAGACACCTTCAGTAAATACCCGTCACATTCTGCTCCGACAGAGAACGAAGTGTAGCGAGCAAATACTGTTTTCCCCTCAAAGTCCTCCATCTGGACCAGGAGCTCAACTTTACGGCCTTTTGTCAGATGGTGGATGTTGTCAAGACCTGCACACACACACACACACACACACACATCCACATACACACACACACACACACACACACACACACACACACACACACACACACACACACACACACACATCCACACACACACACACACACACACACACACACACACACACACACACATCCACACACACACACACACACACACACACACACTCACACACACACACACACACACACAGTGTTCAGTTACAGGTGTTTGGATAATTAAATTACATTTGAACTGAAGAAGAACTGACGGATCTGAAGACTTCAGCCACAGTCTGGATTTACTCTACAGAGTTTAATGTTTCTACTTTCTCAGCAGTGACTTTCACACGGGCCACGATGAGGTGCACAAAACATCTATATCAGTTCAAGTGTACGTTGTATAGAGAAAATTCACACCTCTTTACATCGTGCCAAAAGAACGGGCGGTCTGACGGCGATGTAAAGCGGCGTGAATTTTCTCTATACAACGTACACTTGAACTGATACAGATGTTTTTAGGTGGTTAAAATTCACTTTTCATCTGGTCTCCGTTCACTGCAGCACAAAGCTGAGCAGCTCTCTGCTTCTCCACACTGAGGCTACGGTGAGGAACAGACCGACTATAGACATGTACTTTATATGACATCACTTCAAAAAACCTGAACTATCCCTTTAATCCTGGTTTCATGAGGTCACATGATGGTTAGTTTGGTTCCATCTCTCACCGAGCCAGTACTCTCCAGCAGCGCTCCCAAAGCCCTTCTTGTACTGGTCCCAGGGCCTGTAGAAGTTCAGCGAGCCGTCCATCCTCCTCTGGAACACCTGGAGGGACGAACACACAACACACCTGCAGCAGGTTTCCACAGAGTTTTACTGGTATGTGATTTTATTCTGATGGGGGCCTCATACTGAAAACCACTTGGCTATGACTGGATGAAGTTCAGTTCAATACTCACCGTCCAGCCTCCTTTCAGTGAGTCCATGTCACAGTTCACCTGCACACAAACACAGTCGTTCATTAGTAAAAGTCTCAGCCGTTTGAACTGTATACCTGAGGCTGTGTGTGCCACGAGGGGCTGATGTCTGATCATTACCGACTGAAAGGACGAGACTAGGATAAAATACAGCAGGTAATACATTTTATGACCCTCTGATCTGACTCAGCGTCCATCTGAAAAGGAAAACACCTCCTGGTTTACACAAATGTCAACCTGTGACCCAGAGAGGATGACGTGTACCTGGACAGCAGACCTGGGTCCATCAGGATAGATGGTGTACACACCACTGCGTTGTTTCTTGTCCTCATGGATGACACTGCAGTCCCTCGGACGCTGTTTAACGCCGCTGGTGAGCACTGGAGCCAGGAGGAGGACGACGACTGAGAGCAGCTGAACAGAGGACACGTTGTCATTTGGACCGAGGTTTGAATGGTTCACACTGATTGAGCAGTTTGGCTTCTAGTTTCAGGGCGGTGTGGTCAAAGTCAGACATCACGAGCCTCTTCACAGTTTGACAGAGCTTTGAGATCTGTCAGATATCAGTTCACAGACTCACCTTCATCCTCAGTTTTTGCTGGAAGTAATACCGGCTGATGTGGATCTGTCTGAGGCTCTGAAGACACAATAACAGTTCAATCAGAGAACAGACTGAGACACTGCAGAAAAGCCACCAAAATACACTACGCTCAGCACAACAGGGAGTGGGGAGTGACGGTCGGAGCTTCCCCACAAAACTGCATCAGAAGTCGGTCCGGCTGGAGCAACGTTCACCATCGCCGTGGATTTATGCATGAAAATAATCAAATAAAATGTGGCGTCAGTCGGCACAATCGCAGCCTGTGTAGTAAATATTACTGCAACGTGACCAAACGGTTACAACAGAAGGACAATAAGTTGATTTGTCTCCTGGTCGGATGCTCACCTGTCTGAACTCACCTGCAGGTTGAACTGAAGAGGCTTCACCTTCAGAGGAAACAGAGACAAACTGCTGCTTCTCCTTCAGTCTGTCACAGCCTCACGACTTCACGTCTTATATCTGCAGAAGGCAGCGTGACGTGGCGACAGGCGGATCTTTGAAAACACACATTCAATAAATACACAATAACAAGGAACTCTGCAGGACTGTATCAAGTTTCAAACAAATATTGTAATGTCAACACAGCCAGATAGTTGTGTGGCTTTTTGTTTTTGTGCCTCTATAAGATCGTGACAGCCGGAGATTATGACGGGAAAGAGAGAGAGCGACGAAACGCAGCAGAGGGGGATATTTCTTATTTTTGTGACAACTGTTCCTGTTCGTCTTCAAACGGACCTAATTTTCTTTTGTAACATGAATCTGAGTTTCTTTTTCTGCCTGTGTATGTGATGTTTAAAATCATTACTGCTCAGGTTTCCCTGCTACGAATCTATAAAATACATGAAAAGAAATGTTAACTGAAATTAGCTTTTAATTAAAGTCTCAATCATCACATTGTACAAAAGATTAACACCATCACTTTCACACCACAATTAGCATGTATATGCAGCTTTTTGAAACACTATAAACAGGAGATGGATTCTTCTCACTTGCCGAGAGATGAGTTTGCATTTGTGTTTTTCTCCCTTGTGTGTCACATTTGTCTTCTAGAAAAAAGGTGTGTTTAATGTCAGTTCAGGTGTAGGAGTGAAAGATAAACACTAAGAAAATGATACTGTGTAATGAAACCAGCCGGATGCTGCCCGTTTTGTATCATATTCCATGGGAGAGTTCAGTGGCATCATCACCAGGAAGTGAGTCCGTGTTCCTGCCGTGCTGTTACATAACAATAATAAGTTTAACTTCAAGCTCAGTGTTGTTGTTCAGTATGCTAACTTATTCCTGCCTCATTTAATTTGTGGAGCTCAAGTTAATGATCAGAACCAAACGTTTTGTCAGAATAAACTAACAATCTCTCCAATTACAGGCGCGACTCCGGAGGTTAGCCGGCTCGGTCGGTGGAAGTCTCTAAGGTGCACGATCTGTGTGCCCAACAACACGATAGATTCAGGTCATTTTATAGCTGGGAAGTTAACGTTTTTCATCCACAAAGTGCAGCTTTCATAGGAATGAATGTGGCTCTGCCTGCAACACTACGTCTTGTGTCAAGAAAATGATACTGTGTAATGAAACTGACACTTCGTGTCCTCCTTATGTCAACATTTGATGTTTGGTCCGAAGTCAAGTGAGCCATCGTTCAGCAGGGTGCTGCCTGTTTTGTATTGTATTCCATGGGAGAGTTCAGTGGCATCATCACCAGGAACTGAATCCGTGTTCCTGCCGTGCTGTTACATAACAATAATAAGTTTGGATTGGCCTGGTCGCACACATGATGCTCCAGTTTTAGCCAACTCGCCCATCTACAAAAAGGATGAAGTGCAAGGCTGATACCTCTTTCCACGTGAAGTAAGTATATATGTTTACTGTATATATTAGAGCCCAGTATGTTATTGATACAAGCCAATATGAAAACATTTTGGTTTTAAAGATCCCAATGCAAACACATATATGTGTTTATATATCTTCGTCAATGACTCATAATACCGGTATTTGCATAGATCCCAAGCACAGCTAAAAAAACAACAACATACTGATACATCTACATTGCTCTGCCCACAGATATCCATCAACATTAATGGAGTGGATGTCCCTGTCCACATCATCGGAGACCCTGCTTACCCCCTCAGGAAGTGGCTAATGAAGGGGTCCACCAGCCACGATGCACTCGATCAGTGGCAGCAGAATTTCAACTACCATTTGAGTTTGGCAAGGATGGTGGCGAAAAACGCATTTGGACATCTCAAGGGTCGCTGGAGGTGCCTGGCCAACAGAAATTACATGTCAACTACTTCTATGCCAGATGTTGTTGTTGCTTGTTGTATTCTACACAATGTATGTGAAATAAACAAGGAACACTTCTTGCCAGAGTGGAACACAGAGCAACCTGTTCTCCCTGAGCCTGAACAAGTTGCTTATCAGGGTGCACAAGCACATGGCCATCAGGCTGTCCTTGAAGCTATTGTGTCAATTCTGTGAACTGTACAGGCAGGTCTTCTGTTGGGTCAAAATGGTCACAAAGCTCATTTACCATTTCACACAAGCTTCTAAAGCTGCTTGCTAGTAGTATTGCCATTGTTACAACAGCTACTGACATTGTGATTGTCCTGCATCTTTTGTACATTCTATAGTGTGTTAATAAAGTATTGCTTCATATCATGTTGTACTTGCTTTTTCAGAACTAACACTTTAATGGAGGTACAGTGTACGTGTAGAATTTGACCACAGTTTAAGAATACATAGCTTCTGTTTTGTTCTTGTCTCCGGCTTGGAGGTCAAAGTTCACCTCTGATCTGCAAATTTCAACTTTTAGCAAAAAGAAACAAAGCTGTCTTTGTGTGTCGCATTTATAGAAGCAGAGAAGTCAGGTCTAGTGATGTCAACCAGCCCAGTAAAATATTACACTACCAGTCTGCAAACTGCTACAGCACTGTCACAGGCCTTTTACACTTTGTAATCAATATCATAACACTTAATACCTCTGGTTGATGCATGACATCACATCAGGTTCAGTGCCTTACTAATGTGGGCATAACCTGTACGGTGTACCAAGACTGAGAATGTAAGCTTATTCAATTCAGATTTGTGCTCAGAGATGACCAAATTGCATTTTTACACCATTCCTTAGGTTAATGATGATACCAAGTCATTAATCCTTGGGGTCCACTGTGATGTACTGAAAATCTTGACTAATCCAGAGAGGCTGATTTCTATAAAGGGTTTTAAAAGGTTCATTGCAGACACATGGCCACAATCTGCCAGAGGGATCATTAGATCCATAGATTTAATTGCATTTGCCCATAGAAACGGTGTTTAAATTTAATGATTTGTTCATGGTGAGCAGCTTGCTTATCTGTGTCCTCCTCCAAAGGCTACAAAGGTAAAGTACATAAGGTTCAAATTTGCGCAAAAGAACAGTACTTGGGTAAATGTGCGTTGTCATTGCAGCACTAGTACCTGATGCACATATGACTGAAGCAATAACAGAAACTGAGGGGATCAAGTACAATTATTTTACTAAAGTTAAAGTGACAAATTTCACAAAAGTAGCAAAAGTTGTGCAAAACAAAAAAAGTGCAGCATGCAAATACAAAAAAAAGTGCAAAAGCAACAAAGTTACAACATAGAGTCAGCAACAGCATTTAGTCCAGCTGCTGTAAGAAGGACAAGGAGGCAAAAGAATCAAATTCTTCTGCCATGTGGTTGTGGTACTGTTGGGAGGGAGAACAGAACCGCCTCTGGGGGGCTGGAGCAGGGTAGTGTCTTGTCGGGGTCTGGGGACCTGAGTGCTGCAGAGCTGGAATCTGGGCAATCAAGTCACGCAGAAGGGAGGTCTGGCTCTGCATCTCCCGGAACACGACACCGAACATGTTCATATGTTCCGACATAGCCTGTCTGGTAGCCTCCCTCACCTCTCTCAAGGACCCTTTGTTTGTTAAGACGTAGCCTCTCCCGCTCCTCATGTTACGTGCTTACTGCTGCCAGCTGATTTTTAAATCCCCTGCTGTGGGTCGATCACTTAAGATGTCATCAGATCGATACGCGCCGCCGGCTTATCCATTCACACTGGTTCGGTTTGCCAATGCTACGCCTCCGATACTACCACCAGAGGCGTATCAGCACTGGAGTGAAATTTCACCCCTCGCAGCCTCCGAGACATTCACACAGAGGCGGAGGCGGAGAATTGGTGCAGGATCCCTGCATCCAAACGGCAGTGTGAATGGTGCTAGTGACTCACCTGCCCCTCCATCAGTGATCCAGATACACTCAATGTGTATCCATTGGAGTCTGGGCCGACAGAGAACGAGGAATAAGGAGCGAACACTGTTTCCCTGAAAGTCCTCCATGTCGACCAGCAGCTAGTAGTTCTTCCTCTGAGTCAGCTGGAAGAGATTCTCAAGACCTGAAAACAAACATGAACATACACTATATTGCCAAAAGTATTCACTCACCCATCCAAATAATTGAAATCAGGTGTTCCAATCACTTCCATGGCCACAGGTGTATAAAAGCAAGCACCTAGGCATGCAGACTGTTTCTACAAACATTTGTGACAGAATGAGTCGCTCTCAGGAGCTCAATGAATTCCAGCGTGGTGCTGTGATAGGATGCCACCTGGGCAACGAGTCCAGTCCTGAAATGTCCTCGCTCCTAAATATTCCACAGTCAACTGTCAGTGGTGTTATAACAAAGTGGAAGCGATTGGGAATGACAGCAGCTCAGCCACGAAGTGGTAGGCCACGTAAAACAAAGGAGTGGGGTCAGCGGATTCTGAGGCGCATAGTGTGCAGAGGTCGCCAACTTTCTGCAGAGTCAATCGCTACAGACCTCCAAGCTTCATGTGGCCTTCGGATTAGCTCAAGAATAATGCGTAGAGATCTTCATGGAATGGGTTTCCACAGCCGAGCAGCTGCATCCATCCACACATCAGCCAGTGCAATGCAAAGCATCAGATGCAGTGGTGTAAAGCCACCGCCACTGGACTCTAGAGCCGTGGAGACACGTTCTCTGGAGTGATGAGTCGCTCTTCTCCATCTGGCAGCCTGATGGAGTCTGGGTTTGGCAGTTGCCAGGTGAACGGTAACTGTCTGACTGCATTGTGCCAAGTGTAAAGTCTGGTGGAGGGGGGATTATGGTGTGGGGTTGTTTCTCAGGAGCTGGGCTTGGCCCCTTAGTTCCAGTGAGAGGAACTCTGAATGCTTCAGCATACCAAGAGATGGTGGACAATTCCATGCTCCCAACTTTGTCGGAACAGTTTGGGGATGGCCCCTTCCTCTTCCAACATGACTGCACCAGTGCACAAAGCAAGATCCATAAAGACCTGGCTGAGAGAGTTTGGTGAGGATGAACCTGACTGGCCTGCACAGAGTCCTGACCTCAACCTGATAGAACATCTTTGGGATATATTAGAGTGGAGACTGAGATCCAGACCTTCCCATCCAACATCAGTGTGTGACCTCATAAATGCGCTTCTGGAGGAATGGTCAAAAATTCCCATAAACACTCCTAAACCTTGTGGACAGCCTTCCCAGAAGAGTTGAAGCTGCTATAGCTGCAAAGGGTGGACCAACGTCATATTAAACCCTATGGATTAAGAATGGGATGTCACTTAAGTTCATATGCGTAAGTTCATTCGAGGCAGGTGAGCGAATACTTTTGGAAATATAATGTATATTAACAGAGTTTCATGATGTCACATGATGGTTAGTTCCATCTCTCCATCTCTTCCATCTCTCAATGGGCCAGTACTCTCCAGCAGCGCTCCAAAAGCCCGTCTTGTATTGACCCCATCCCCTGTAGAAGTTCACTGAGCCATCCATCCTCCTCTGGAACACCTGGACTGATATAGGCCACGCCCATTTCATCATTTTTTATAAAAATTGCGAAATATGGAAAATCAACTTTTTCGCGCTCCTCATAGGCCGTTTGACCGATACGCACAAAAATTTGGACGTAGCATCTGTAGACTGTCCCGGACACTGCGATGAGCACAGAAAGTCTGTGTTCCAAAAGATACCAAAGTTAAGAATTTATAATTTTTTAACCATAATTGCAAAAACAGGAAGTGTTGCATATCTCCACATTGGTGTATCCGATTGCCATGAAACTTGGGTCGGTACATCAACACGTATCCTTTAGGATCCGTGCAAAATTTGGCGCCATGACCACTAGATGGCTCTCTTACAACTCAAGATTTTTATATCTAAACATCGGCTTGGTCAATTAAGACGAAACTTGGTACAATCGTTGCCCATGGTCCCCTGAGGTGAGCTGAAGAAGGTGTCCCCAATCAGCCCCCAGGTGGCGCTCTGGTGGCATTTTTGTAAATTTTTGACACTGTGACCAGAATCGTAACTCTTGGATATTCATATGGGTGGTACAGACTAGTGCCAGTTGCGCACACACCGAAAATGACATGTGTCCACCCGCAGGTGGCACTATAATCAGGGCAAACATATTTTGGCCAATTACTCCCAGGTACTATCTCGCATAGTCATAAACCCTATATCTGTCAGATAGGCTGGTAGAGGACATGGAGGAAGGACCCAGATGCACAGACGGGAAGCAGATCAAGGAACATCTCATCCCTACATCTGGCTAAAGGAGTACGATGTCGTCTTGCAATAAAACCTTCAAGACAAACACTTTCTTAAGTTATTTACGATGATGAACTGATGGTGAACTAACACCACTTGGTACCCCCATTTTCCGTTGAGACACCCTCCATCCTCTCAGGAATCCACTTTCAGAGCTCCAACAGGACAGATGATCTGTTTCTTCCTTCACCCCCTTGTCAAGCCTTGTTTACGACATGCTGTTCTGTGTTCTGTGCCTGGTACAGGGTGAGACTTGGATGGATCAGACTTCAAGGAGAACTTTTTAAAACTTCTTATTTTCCACTAAATGTTTCTAAACATGTTTGTGTTAATAAGTATTGATGTTGAACAGGAAAGATATGTATTTGTCCTCCGTTCTACTGCATATTCAAGTGTTTTTAATCAAGATATCTCTTTCTTAAACTTTAAATGATTTCGTCCCTGCCATGTTATTTCATGTAGGCATAATCCACATATTAAGCCATGGTGAAATTCTGGGAAAGGTGAAACACGATCTTGAAACATTAAAACTATAGTTTCTTTAAATTAAGTTTTGTTAGTTTAGACTTAGGCTACAATGTGGTCTAAGGCGTGAACCTATCACTCCTCCCTCCCAGGGAGCCTAATAAAATACAGAGACATGTTCCCTCTCACTCTCTTACTCTGAACTCTGCCAACAATCTTCTCTCTTTCCTGTCCTCTTCTCTTTTCTCAATTTTTAAGTATTTTTACTTTTTAAAACTCTAGCAGAACGAAGTTCTGTTTGTTTTTGATTTTGTTTAATATATATCGTTAAGTATCACCGCCTGATTCAGAGGAAATGAATTCAATTTAATTCATTCAATTCGCTCTCAAGCGGACATCCCGCTGGGCCGTGGACCAAGAGTGTCATCAGCTGAGTACCGGACGAGCCGCAACTTCCCTCAGGTTACTGGACCGACCCTGCAGACGCAGTCGAGCAAAGAGCACCTGAGGAGACCAAGGCCCGGACGTCCTGACTCCCAGGCTGAACATCTCCAGACAGCTGAATTCACACACGTGAGATATGAGTTGGTGTCTTAGGTTATGATTTCTACCTCCTGATCTTCTATCTTTTGATCTTAAAAGAAAGTCCAATAGGGTCTCGTTAGTAAAAATTATTCTCGTAATATTTAAAGACTTTCACCCGACCCGCAATTTCACCATCTGCACATTAGTCACATTTTCTATTATCTGTTGTTGTTCGTCTAAATTACCATTTCATTTATTTACCCTGAACTATTAGTTAATAAACATATATAATTGTATGTCGTTGTCTGTGCAAGTTTAATTTAAAGGTGGAGAACCATGGAACTGTGAAAAAGAACTTACTGCTTTAGAACATGAGATTGAACTGAATTATGAATTATGAAATATGAAATTTACTATGTCAATTTAAATTGATTAGGACTGGTATAAACTAAACGTTTAGTCCAGATTTGAGTAATTTCCTCCGGGTTATTCAAACAGATCAAACAACGGAGGTGGTGCCCCTTTTACGAGTGTATAATTGATCCCAGTGATTAATTACGTTTATTAAAGTAGTGTTTCTCCTACAAGTCCATAAAACCTTGTGTATCTATATCAGTACACTTGTACTATACTTACACTATACTATACACAAACCATTGTGTCACCTAGTATCTCATATTGTTTATTTCTGACGTGTTGTATATCTGGCTACTCTGGTTTCATGGCGGGTGCTGTGGATTTGGATTTATAGTTGTATTTTGAGGAACATTTCAGACGATTACGTTATAGATGCAGAACTACAACAAAAGTATAATAAGTTTTAAAACATGACAGTTGTTTGTGATGTTGGAGCTGTGTTTGCCCCTCTGCTGACCAAAGCCATGCAAACAGAGGTTTTGGGTTGCTCTGCAGTTTTCATAATGGCCTAGAGGACTGAAGACAATTGCTCATTGTTAAAATAATTTTAGTGATTTTATAATAGCTACGTGGATGGCGTGTACTATGCACCCTGTTATGTGTAGCAGCACCATGCACGCCTGTTCCCTCCTTCTTATAGCCAACGGGGGCAGAACTTGACAGGCTTCATATGACGGTGGTTATATGGTGGGTGTTACCCTTTATTGCCTCTGAGAGCAACGGAGGTCAGTCTGAAGACAGGTGACACAGTACAGAGGTGATTTACAGTGGTTCTGACCAGGACTATGACTCTGGGGACGAGAAGACACGACAGGTAGGGACAGGAAACTGCATGTAGGAATATGGAATTTGGAATATTTTCCCATGTTACTCTGTGAACTGAGGATTTATCTGGACCAGACCAGAGGTGACTGTGGAGACAAACCAACACGGTTCTGGTGGCTCTGATTTAGTTTATGAACAGGGACAATTCTTAGTTGTTTTTCTCTCAGAGGTCGGACTGTTTTCTCAGCAGTCTAAAGTTAGAAAGAAGAAATATCTTCATGTATAACATTTGCCGAATGAACAAGAAGGACAAAACAGACAAGAATTAGTCCGACTTTTATCACAGAAACTGTTATCAATCTGAATGAAGTGTGTTTTACGTTGCGTTAACGAGGCGACTAGGCTTAAGATACTCACCGTCCACCGTCCTTCCTGTGAATCCATGTCACAGTACACCTACACACAAACACATACACTCATTTTACTAATCTGATCCATTTGGAATGATCAAGTATATCATGTGAGCTACAAACAAAACTACTACAGTTGTGTCAGAAGCATCAGTCAGAACATGTTGAAGACTTTTATGGTCTGAAGGCAGAGCTGCGTCCCAGAGAGGACGAAGTGTACCTGGACAGCAGACGTGGCTCCGATGGGATAGATGGTGAACACTCCACTGGGTTGGCTCCTGTCATTATTATGAATATCGCTGCAGTCCACTGGTAGGACGAGCTGCTGGCAACTGGTCAGCACTGGAGCCAGGAGGAGGACGACTGGCAGCAGCTGGACAGAGGACATGTTGTCATGTGCTTTATTAAAAACACTGTGTTCAGTTTAAAGGATTTATCAACTGGATAAGGACAGGAACAGGACTTTAAGAGATTTTACCTTCCATTTAAAAAAGCAAAGAAGAAAGACAAAAAATCTAGATATAATAAACTCATATTTATTTAAAACAAATGTAGGTTAGCGTTAGGTAGCCACAGAGGCTAAACACAGACCTGCAGTGAAGCGTTCAAAAAGGTGGTGAACACCTTAAAATAATCTGTTAAATAATCTCACTGAACCTGTTAACGTACTATATAACTTCAACATTTAGACGAACAGGTTCAAGTTAAAGTTATAAGACTTACCTTCATTGTCAGATTTCTGTTGAAGTGAGTTGATCAAAATCCTGATGTCGGTGTGTCAGGATGCATTAATGTGTCTCTTACTATAATCCAAAGATCAGCTAATTACTAACCAGCTGCTGTTTCACAACAATAGAACCCTTCAGTGGAAGATAGTTCCCGCTGTAAAGGTTTGTTTTTCTGGGGAGTGTTTCCTCACTCGAATCAAAGGTCAGACTGAACTCAACAATCAACCATCTTCATCCAGGAAGTTACATTTTGTTGCTTTAACTATGAACTCAGTAATAAACTTAATAAACTCCTGAATATGTCTTCAGAATCTGAACATTATGAGCATTATGAAGATGAATGTTATTGTGGTGTACAAGTGTCAAGTAGAATAAAACGGAAACACCTGAGTAAAGTGCAAATACCTCAGAACTGTAATCGAGTAAAAGTATTATTATTTTATCAAACATGAATCTTGATTTGACGTTAGCTGAATGCTGTGTGGTCATTAGTTATTTCTTTATGTATGATTTTTCTGTGTTTATAAATGAGCCTTATTCAGGTCATTTGATGAATATTTATGTTGAAGCTGTATCCCCGTGCTGCCACAAGGGGGCGTGGCCTCCTCAGTGAGACAGGTGCAGTGGGCGGTCCGCTCTCGTCTTCAGTGCGACAGGAGAGAAGGAGACGCGTCACCTGTTGTCTGTCTCATCATGTCTCTGTCCTACAGGACAACATGATAATCTGCCTACTGGCCACCAGGATCCTGTTAGATTCACCCAGACTGCAACTAACCCTGTCACACACACACACACACACACACACACACACACACACACACACACCTGTATATAGTACATGTTGGTTAGGTTGTGTGTTTTCATCTTTGTGTTGAATAAAGACTGTTGAACCTTCATGGTGTCTATTTAATATTGTAAAGAGTGAATGTTGCCGACCTCGACTCGTCCGTTACAGCTGTGACGCTCATTTTGATTGTAGTTATTAAGTTAATTATTAATCACAGTTACAAATAGTTTAGTATCTTTTCTTGAGGCTGATCTGGTGAATTGGCTCGTTTGCTTCTTTAAGGCTGCTGCCCCGAGCTGATCTTATCATTCATCATAATGAATGATTATCCCTGATAGTCATTCAGTATTATTGATAGCCACATTTAACCCAAACTCCTTATTAATGTTGCATCAAGCACAACAACTTCTACCACATTTCTGTTATTAGAAAGAATAAAATGGAATTTGAAATTATCATGAAAAATTTGTTCAACCAAGAAAGTTTTCATTCTGTTAACTGATGATAATAATAATAATAATAATAATAATAATAATAATAATAATAATAATAATAACTGTAACATGGTGACACTGCTGTTTTCTGAGATGGTTATCGTGCTGTGAAACTCTCAGTGTGTGGAAACTGTCTCTGCTGTGGAGTCGGTCCTTACAGAGCTGGGAGGCGTCACGCAGACAGAAATAACACGTGTGTGAGCACATGAAGACATCAGATCACATCAGCTTGATGCTGCAGCTTCTTATTTATTGTCATCATACAGCAGGTTATGATTCACATTAAGGTTTGACCCTCCACCAAATATCGAGACAGTGCAGAGATGAACACACCGTTAGACTAAACATCGATCTTCTACGTTAACTGCTGACGGGCCGACTGTCCTGCCGGCTCACATGGAGCAGCAGTCCAGCTGAAGGTTTCACTGCTGGTGGTCAGTTCACCAGTTCAGCCTGAAGTCCTGACACGTCGCTGATGTAGATTCATATTTGGGATGTTACATATTTATGTGCTGAGCCTGATTTAATCGATTTTGTGCCGGTCACAGGCCTGTAACTATGGAGGCACACAGACCACCAACTCCCTCATAAGCTCCTATGTTCATTTTGAGCCTACTTTTCTGAAGGACAGCAGACAGCACCAGTTTTCTAATTCATGAATAAAAGTATTAGATCTACATCCAGGCGTTCAGCAGCTTCTCCCCTCGCTCATGATGACATGTTCAGGCTGTAGCACTGACTGAGTGCTGCTGCATTAGTATGGGAATACGCACCACGCTGCTGCAGAACCAGTTTCAGGAAAACACGGCCCATGAAGAGATTACATGCTTAATGATAGAAAGAGAAAGAAATCACTGAAGAGATCAGCTGCTGATATTCTGCTGTACGATGGTCCTGGAGATCTAGTGCACAGGACGGATCTTCATGCTGATGCTCTTCAGGGAGTAGTCGTGACCCTTCCACTGTTTCCACTCCACTCCAACAGCATAGAGAGTTTTATCAGCCCCCCAACGATAGACCCCGTTGGGGTTTGTGCTGTGACAGTTCGAGTACCAGAACGCTCCCAGGAATGATCTGGCACAGTTGTTGCTCCAGGCATCCTGGTCTTTGTCGAAGGTGGAGAACTTTTGTCCATTGTGACGACTCAGGCCGTCTCCTACAGAAACACATACAAGAAGCACAGTGTTGGTAAATTTGTATAAACTTTAAACACCAGCCTGACTTTTAAAAACTACGTGGATTCATGAGATGGACTGAAGGACCAGTTTTGGTCCGGACAGCTGAAGTCCTCCTCATCAGCAGGCCCACCTGTGATGACTCAGTGTTCCATCTTTATCAAACTAGGCACAAGAAATGGCTCATTTTTCAATTGATCACAAACAAAATAATGTCTTGAGATTGTTGAGAGTGACCACAATAAGCAGGGCTGCACAATTAATGTAAATATAATCAAAATACAACATGAGCGAGTGCAACATGCAGATCACAAGAAGCTGCTAATACTACCATACTATTTATTATGACAGAAAAAGATGGAGTATGTCCCAATATGAAGTACAGTACAGTACAATACAGTACAATATGAAGTACAGTACAGTACAGTACAGTACAGTACAATAAGAAGTACTGTAAAATATATTATAATTAGAATATCATGGGAAAGTTCCTTTTATTCCGTAACTTCATGTATTATATATTCATATATCCTCGTCTGACGTTAGACGACTGTTAGAATGTGAGATAAGACTCATGCTGGTTTCTCTTCCTGCAGACTTGTCACCTGCGCTCATGACAGAACTACTAGTAGCTGGAGTGCTGACTGTGGTGTTACTGTGATCTACGCACGTTTCAAGTTTTGAATTAAGTTACCTTCTCCATGATATTCTCATTTATTGAGATGCACCTGTATGTGAACTGTAGCGTGACAGAAACACCAGCATGTCCGACTTCATCCGGCCTCGTCATTCAGAATGAAGCCAGCGTGCTTTTCTGGCTATTCTGACCCACAATCCTCTGCGCAGCGGCAGATATACGTCACGGTGTGTCACGTGAAAATAAAGGAAGCAGAGAAAATCCTCTGACAGCTCACTGACACATGAAAGCACAGTTAAGTGGCAGAACTACGTTCTTGTACTATGATGAAGTAGTACGTCCCAGTCGAATCCAGACTGCAGGAAACAGTGTGTACTTTGTGAGGGCAGCTGCAGTGCGTCACACAAGTTCTTTAAAAGTATGTGAATCATATCAGAATATCTGTCAAACTGGTGGTAATATGATCTTTACCTCATCATGCAGCCATAATTATAAGACAGCCGCTCTGCTGCCGTACCGGCAGACTACAGAGCAGCTTCTTCCCTCAGGCTGAGAGTCATCCTCAGCATTAACAGGCTGAGTCTAACCACAGACACAGCGCAGGATGGTGTTACTGGTGAATGAAGGTCATACAGAGGCACCAGCATTCAACTGTTTCAGAACCACTGAAGTTCATTTTAAACATTTAACCGGTTGCTAGTTGTCAGGACACCATCTGTGCAGGCTGGCATGGCACTGCTGACCTCTGCTCAACAAGCTTCAGTTTTCTCTTGATGACAGGTGGATTACCTCCAGATTACACAGCTCTCCAGAGAACCAGATGAATCAAAGTGTCGTCGGGACGAAACAAGCTTCGTTATCTCCAGATGACACCAACAATTAACTTATTAATTCATAAATAACTGCATTAAAAATCATATCAGCACATTTAATGGCCCTCTCATGTTTAGTGGCCGGTCCTGTTGTCTGGCAGGAACCAGCTGAGCCTCGGTGGCGTCCTGTACCGAGGTCCTGGCTGCGTACATCGCGTCGTGAATATTTAATCTCATCTGAGCTTCGTCGTCAACTCTCTAAAGTCAACGACGTCTCGTGCTCCTTAAAGAATGATTGACAGCCCCGCCGTCGACTCACTGACCTGCCCCTCCGTTGATGAATCCAGACACCTTCAGTAAATACCCGTCACATTCTGCTCCGACAGAGAACGAAGTGTAGCGAGCAAATACTGTTTTCCCCTCAAAGTCCTCCATCTGGACCAGGAGCTCAACTTTACGGCCTTTTGTCAGATGGTGGATGTTGTCAAGACCTGCACACACACACACACACACACACACACACACACACACACACACACACACACACACACACACACACACACACACACACACACACACACACACACACATCCACATCACACACACACACACACACACACACACACATCACACACACACACACACACACACACATCCACACACACACACACACACACACACACACACACACACACACACACACACACACACACACACACACACACACACACACACACACACACACACACACACACACACACACACACACACACACACACACACACAGTGTTCAGTTACAGGTGTTTGGATAATTAAATTACATTTGAACTGAAGAAGAACTGACGGATCTGAAGACTTCAGCCACAGTCTGGATTTACTCTACAGAGTTTAATGTTTCTACTTTCTCAGCAGTGACTTTCACACGGGCCACGATGAGGTGCACAAAACATCTATATCAGTTCAAGTGTACGTTGTATAGAGAAAATTCACACCTCTTTACATCGTGCCAAAAGAACGGGCGGTCTGACGGCGATGTAAAGCGGCGTGAATTTTCTCTATACAACGTACACTTGAACTGATACAGATGTTTTTAGGTGGTTAAAATTCACTTTTCATCTGGTCTCCGTTCACTGCAGCACAAAGCTGAGCAGCTCTCTGCTTCTCCACACTGAGGCTACGGTGAGGAACAGACCGACTATAGACATGTACTTTATATGACATCACTTCAAAAAACCTGAACTATCCCTTTAATCCTGGTTTCATGAGGTCACATGATGGTTAGTTTGGTTCCATCTCTCACCGAGCCAGTACTCTCCAGCAGCGCTCCCAAAGCCCTTCTTGTACTGGTCCCAGGGCCTGTAGAAGTTCAGCGAGCCGTCCATCCTCCTCTGGAACACCTGGAGGGACGAACACACAACACACCTGGCAGCTCAGGTTTCCACAGAGTTTTACTGGTATGTGATTTTATTCTGATGGGGGCCTCATACTGAAAACCACTTGGCTATGACTGGATGAAGTTCAGTTCAATACTCACCGTCCAGCCTCCTTTCAGTGAGTCCATGTCACAGTTCACCTGCACACAAACACAGTCACTCATTAGTAAAAGTCTCAGCCGTTTGAACTGTATACCTGAGGCTGTGTGTGCCACGAGGGGCTGATGTCTGATCATTACCGACTGAAAGGACGAGACTAGGATAAAATACAGCAGGTAATACATTTTATGATCCTCTGATCTGACTCAGCGTCCATCTGAAAAGGAAAACACCTCCTGGTTTACACAAATGTCAACCTGCGACCCAGAGAGGATGACGTGTACCTGGACAGCAGACCTGGGTCCATCAGGATAGATGGTGTACACACCACTGCGTTGTTTCTTGTCCTCATGGATGACACTGCAGTCCCTCGGACGCTGTTTAACACCGCTGGTGAGCACTGGAGCCAGGAGGAGGACGACGACTGAGAGCAGCTGAACAGAGGACACGTTGTCATTTGGACCGAGGTTTGAATGGTTCACACTGATTGAGCAGTTTGGCTTCTAGTTTCAGGGCGGTGTGGTCAAAGTCAGACATCACGAGCCTCTTCACAGTTTGACAGAGCTTTGAGATCTGTCAGATATCAGTTCACAGACTCACCTTCATCCTCAGTTTTTGCTGGAAGTAATACCGGCTGATGTGGATCTGTCTGAGGCTCTGAAGACACAATAACAGTTCAATCAGAGAACAGACTGAGACACTGCAGAAAAGCCACCAAAATACACTCCGCTCAGCACAACAGGGAGTGGGGAGTGACGGTCGGAGCTTCCCCACACAACTGCATCAGAAGTCGGTCCGGCTGGAGCAACGTTCACCATCGCCGTGGATTTATGCATGAAAATAATCAAATAAAATGTGGCGTCAGTCGGCACAATCGCAGCCTGTGTAGTAAATATTACTGCAACGTGACCAAACGGTTACAACAGAAGGACAATAAGTTGATTTGTCTCCTGGTCGGATGCTCACCTGTCTGAACTCACCTGCAGGTTGAACTGAAGAGGCTTCACCTTCAGAGGAAACAGAGACAAACTGCTGCTTCTCCTTCAGTCTGTCACAGCCTCACGACTTCACGTCTTATACCTGCAGAAGGCAGCGTGACGTGACGACAGGCGGATCTGTAAAATACACATTCAATTAACACACAATAACAAGGAACTCTGCAGGACTGTATCAAGTTTCAAACAAATATTGTAATGTCAACACAGCCAGATAGTTGTGTGGCTTTTTGTTTTTGTGCCTCTATAAGATCGTGACAGCCGGAGATTATGACGGGAAAGAGAGAGAGCGACGAAACGCAGCAGAGGGGGATATTTCTTATTTTTGTGACAACTGTTCCTGTTCGTCTTCAAACGGACCTAATTTTCTTTTGTAACATGAATCTGAGTTTCTTTTTCTGCCTGTGTATGTGATGTTTAAAATCATTACTGCTCAGGTTTCCCTGCTACGAATCTATAAAATACATGAAAAGAAATGTTAACTGAAATTAGCTTTTAATTAAAGTCTCAATCATCACATTGTACAAAAGATTAACACCATCACTTTCACACCACAATTAGCATGTATATGCAGCTTTTTGAAACACTATAAACAGGAGATGGATTCTTCTCACTTGCCGAGAGATGAGTTTGCATTTGTGTTTTTCTCCCTTCTGTGTCACATTTGTCTTCTAGAAAAAAGGTGTGTTTAATGTCAGTTCAGGTGTTGGAGTGAAAGATAAACACTAAGAAAATGATACTGTGTAATGAAACTGACACTTCGTGTCCTCCTTATGTCAACATTTGATGTTTGGTCTGAAGTCAAGTGAGCCATCGTTCAGCAGGGCGCTGCCCGTTTTGTATCATATTCCATGGGAGAGTTCAGTGGCATCATCACCAGGAAGTGAGTCCGTGTTCCTGCTGTGCTGTTACATAACAATAATAAGTTTAACTTCAAGCTCAGTGTTGTTGTTCAGTATGCTAACTTATTCCTGCCTCATTTAATTTGTGGAGCTCAAGTTAATGATCAGAACCAAACGTTTTGTCAGAATAAACTAACAATCTCTCCAATTACAGGCGCGACTCCGGAGGTTAGCCGGCTCGGTCGGTGGAAGTCTCTAAGGTGCACGATCTGAGTGCCCAACAACACGATAGATTCAGGTCATTTTATAGCTGGGAAGTTGAAGTTTTTCATCCACAAAGTGCAGCTTTCATAGGAATGAATGTGGCTCTGCCTGCAACACTACGTCTTGTGTCAAGAAAATGATACTGTGTAATGAAACGGACACTTCGTGTCCTCCTTATGTCAATATTTGATGATCTGTCTGAAGTCAAGCGAGCCATCGTTCAGCAGGGTGCTGCCTGTTTTGTATCAAATTCCATGGGAGGGGAACATCAATTAAGCCGTGTAGCAAAGCAAACTACCAATAACCTGACCTGAGATCACAACAGCACCCAAACAGTGGACAAACACATAGATTGAACACACGATGCATCACATCAAGTTGAGTTTAAAGTCCTGTGCTTAGCCGTGCTATGCTATGCTATGTGCTATCTAGGCCCAGTTCAATGTTACCAGTCTTTGAAGAAAAGGTGCTGATGGTTTCTTGGCTGATGAGCCAAGCAGGAGAAGGTTGGGATTCCAATGTTAAACAATGCTGTTCTTGCTGTGCAAAGTGTGATGAAAGACGGTGGACGGAGGAAACTGGTCGCGCCTTTCCTTTGCAGGGATATCAGCTCGGTACTAACTTACTCAGTGTTCCTTGGATTGTGTGGATGGCTGGTAAGCTTTGCATGGCAGCTGCTGGTGCTGAGTGACCTGGAATAATAGGAGGACCTCGTGTTGCTGCAGTGAGAAGCAGCAGCTGTTGGGCCCAGAAGGATCCAGGAGGAGAGATCTTGAGGGCAGGCAGCCCTGTGGGGAGTGTTGGGGAATTGTATGATTCTCCCTGGTCATTTTGTTTCCATACAATATCAGGTCATACATGGCTTAACAGAGGTTAAAGTCTGGATAAGGATAGTGAAGAGACTTCTCAAAATTCTTAATTTTTGCCCTTACTACGTCTGAGTTTGACGAGATCTAAAAGAAACTGTGCATTTCAGCTGAAATCAATTCAAACTTGACGAAAGTAGTGGAAATGACTAAACTGTGTACAGCACAGTGAATATTGGAAAATAATAACAAAATGACCAGGGAGACTTGCAGAAGAGAGAGAACAAGCACTGAGGTGTGAAGACTGAAGAATTCTGGGAAACTGAGCTCAGTTCAGAGACCATTTTGAAATCCACAGTGAACGACTTCATCTGTGGGTCCAAACTATGCTTAGTGGTGGTGACGCTTAAGTCATGTGGCTAGGATGTCATCTGTTTATAGTCAACATTAGCTTTCTACTGCTAGAGATTTAATTTATGCTTCAAACATCACAGAGTGGTGTTCATCTGTGGAGATTATCTGGATGAACAGAACCTGGAAGGATCAGAAACTTGTGTTTGACACACAGATTATTTTCTGTAATAATCCCACGGAGGAACCAGAGTGATGCTAACTTCAGTTTGTATGTATACACAGAATAACAGGGCAGCGAGGGTGGAGCTCTACACTGTAACAGTTATTACCATGATATCACTTTTTTATAACTGCAGTAACTTCAAGGTAGTATACTGTAATTATTTAACGGTAATATAGGATGAAAATCACAACAATTCTGTATTTTGTGTTTCTACAGTAACCTACACACGATTCTACTGTGAAAAATACAGTGTTGATGTGAATTAACATTATTAAACTGTAATCGTCATTTAAAGTAAATCTACAGTAATATTACAGCAATATATTGTGTTTTCACCTCAACCCAAACATATTGCTTGCTAGCATGTTGTTAGCCTGTTAGAATTTGTACCTTGTTGGATCAGCTGTAGACCTGTTAGCATTTTGTTAGCCTTTTAGCATGTCATCTGTAACATTACATTTATTGACATTACATTAAGACAACAGTTTTGTTCAATTAACTTTCAGGACGTGCGTGCAGGACGAAGAGCTCGATCTCATGACCAACGGGAAACACAACCCTCCCACATAAATGAAAACATGGTGTGAAAAGCTCCGGAGGAAGGAAGCCCTTGAGTTGAGACTGTTTTATAAACTGCTGTGATGTGTTCAAGGTCAAGAATGGAAAACTAAACAGCTTGCTGACAGTCTGAATTAATTTACTGAGGCATTATTACTTATGTAATCACCGATCTATAATCTGAGTCCAGCTCAGGTGTGTGACCTTTGGAGTGAGCGAGGAGAAAACCTGTTTATCAGTTCGATAACAGCTGAACTGCTCAGAGCTGTTCGACAGACCTCAGATCGACACTTTCTCTCCGTGGTTTTACGCTGAAGGTGAGTACGACTCTGGTCTCAACGCAGATTCTGATTCAGGATGATTCTGTGGCTCAGAGGAAACAAGCCTCAGATATGTGACGGTTTATTTTGACGTCACAGTGCTGTTATTAATCAGGTAACAACGATCTGGCTTCAGTGACGCAGTGTTAATTCTTCCCAGAAGTTACTGTAACCTCTGACTGGCTCCGTCTCCATAGCAACAGCAGCTGAGACTCATGGGCATCATATTTAGAGCTTTCCATCAAACTGACAGACAAAATCTATGATGTTCTTAAAAAAGACTGGTGAAAAAGAATATTCACGTAAATAAAACATCTATTTTATGAGATACATTTTGACTTTTCATCTCATAACTCAGATTTTGTACAACCTTTATTTTTTCTTTATCTGGCGGTAATGTGCTTCCATACTAATCACACATTTGCCTTATCGAGCTTCAAAGCTGCGAAGCACTTTTCAAAATATTCTGACTATATCTTCCCAGGGACACTTTAATAGAAAAGTGTTTAGCCGTCCAATGTGCTGAGGCAAAGCTCAAAGCTAGTTTAAAAAACGTGTAAAACTGGGACCATCTGAAACGAACATCTCAGCTTTCACTCCTTTTAATGCCGTTACCTTGACATTATGATTTTCTTTTGTTATCTGACGGAAACGACGGCTGTGAGATAATCATCTTGTTATCAACACAGAGCTAAAGCTTCTTTATGGCTGCGAGCAGTGCCAGCGTGCAGACGTGACGTCTGTACCGACTCATTTCAACTGGAGGGGCCTTTATTGATTAACGCATCAGATCACTTTTATTGAGTACACGTGACAATTAATCAAACTAAGCTGTAAAACGCTAAAAAAGTGTGGCGTCACAGTCAGCAGGTGTCTGCAGGCTGTAAAACTGTGAGCATCAACCTGCAGTCTGTTTAAGTTGTCCAGTGTGTGTTGATGTTTTTTGATTGATTGACTGATTGATTGATTGATCGGTACCTCCTGTGCTGACAGACAGACAGACAGACAGACAGACAGGATGGGGCGCAGGAAGTCGGTGTGTTGCGGTTGTTCTGCTCTGGAGGTCACGCTGGCCATCCTGTTCGTCATCATGACAGCCGTGTGTGTGACACTGGTGGCGATGATGTTTACCTGGAAAACAGACGCAGGTGAGAACACACACACACACACACACACACACACACACAGTATAATCCTTATACTGATCATTCACCTGTGAAGATTCAGGTGAGTGTAACTAACACTGGTGTTATTGCTTAGCTCGCTCAGCTAACGCTTCAGTTGTATCTTACTCTGTTAGCTGTTAATGTCCTCACACCGTCGATGATCGTTTCCCCGGAGACGTCTCTTTCCTCCTGTCTGTGTGATGAAAACGACAGTGAGCGGCTGTTTTCCGAACCGTTTCAAACATTATTTCATTGATTTATGTCTTCAGTCGGAACCAGTGGAAGTCTGACAGCGACGAGATGAACATGTTGAAATAACAAAAATGTTGAATTAAATCCTACTTTGCTGTTTCAGCATCAAGTGTGTAACTTCTCACACGTAACACAACCTGATGCCTCTGAAGTCAACCTTTAATAAACGACTCAAAGCAATCAAAGATGTGTTTTTAGTTGTTTATGAAAGTTCATCAGTCTAAAAACTGATGGATCGTTTGGAAAACTGTCAGCTAAGGTGTGAAGAATGAGCATTTCTAATGAGCTGAAACGATAAAGAGCTGCGGTATAGTCCTTTAAAACTCACAGCTGTCCGTCTGTGTTGTCCTGTTAGATCCAGAGCCGACCCTTTCTCCAGAATTTCAAGATCCACCATACCTGATCGGAGTGGGCCGAGCCGACTGCACCGGGCCTCCGGCTGACATCCCTCTGGTCAGTACGCTGGCGCTGCCTTCAAGGCCTCCTGCCAAACTGTCTGAGGGTACAATCACACATTTAATACATGGAGGAGGATTTAAACACAGACAGCCTGCGTTCCTTTGGTCAGCGGGCAATAAATCAGAGACAATAATGAACGTCCAGGTGTCAAAATGATACAAAACTAAACAGAATTATCTGATACAATAAGAAACGATACTGAACTCAAGGACCCAGAACTATATGAACACTACAACACAACGGTACTTATTATCATCATAGGAGTTTAAAAACTCTTGGCTCTGAATGTGAGTTTCATCTCGTAAATCAGTGTGTGGAGAGGCCAAAGTGTGGAAACAGCTGATATCCAATAGATCCACAAACATCTCATATCTTTATTGTTAACACACCATCAATGTTTCATGTTACTGTCAGAACCGGTGCATCACAACACCCTCAGATACAACAATACTGTAGGGAGCTCATAACAATGACAGAACAACACATCAGCAAAATATTCTTCCTGAAGTCTGCAGGGAGGATCACAGACTCACTCTGCTGCAGGAAATCAAACTCCAAAGTCCGGACGGGTCCCTCCTGACGGGGCGTGGTGGACCTGATAATGTTTATGGTTCTCTGCTGAGATAGTCTGTCAGTCTGCAGCACCAAGAACTGTCAACCTGGAACATCTCTGAGCGACCTGCAGGAGGAAACACACAGGAATATCTGTTATTAGCCTGCTGATGCTAACCAACACAGAGCCCTGTTCACACTGACCTGAGTGAGGCTGACGGGATTCTGATGTGATGATGAGCTGAGCTTCACATTTAGGATCAGACAGACAAGAGACTGATGACGGGCGAGAACTCGAGCTCCTCTGTGGTGTTTGGTCACCGGGCAGGTGAGGAGGTGCCGACAGGTGAGGAGGTGCAGGCAGGTGAGGAGGTGCAGACAGGTGAGGAGGTGCAGGCAGGTGAGGAGGTGCAGGCAGGTGAGGAGGTGCAGACAGGTGAGGAGGTGCAGGCAGGTGAGGAGGTGCAGACAGGTGAGGAGGTGCAGGCAGGTGAGGAGGTGCAGACAGGTGAGGAGGTGCAGACAGATGAGGAGGTGCAGGCAGGTGAGGAGGTGCAGGCAGGTGAGGAGGTGCAGGCAGGTGAGGAGGTGCAGACAGGTGAGGAGGTGCAGGCAGGTGAGGAGGTGCAGACAGGTGAGGAGGTGCAGACAGGTGAGGAGGTGCAGACAGGTGAGGAGGTGCAGGCAGGTGAGGAGGTGCAGGCAGGTGAAGTCTCTCTTCGCCTGGTGGATTAAAGAGTTACTTTAAGGTTTTTTAAGTCTCCAGTGAAAATAAAAGAAAACAATTCCACCAAATATGTTTGTCTGAGATGATCACACCAGGTTGTGTGTGTGTGTGTGTGTGTGTGTGTGTGTGTGTGTGTGTCTGTGTGTGTGTTCAGATGGGTTACGCAGTCCCTCAGCAGACGGCTGCAGGCATACACACTCGTCTGTACAGCCGAGCCTTCATCATCGACGATGGGAAGCGGAGAGTCTTGTTCGTCACCGCCGACGTGGGAATGATATCACAGAGGCTACGACTGGAGGTACACACACACACACACACACACACACACACACACACACACACACACACACACACACACACTACACACACACACACTTTAACTCAGCACGGCAGGAAAAGCTGCATTAAAAGTGACGGTTCATATTAAAGTTATAATTTAGTTGATATTATGTGTGTGTGTGTGTGTGTGTGTGTGTGTGTGTGTGTGTGTGTGTGTGTGTGCAGGTTCTGCAGGCGCTGCAGGTGAAGTACGGGGATCTGTACCGTCAGGACAACGTGGTTCTGAGCGGGACTCACACACACAGTGGACCAGCCGGATACTTCCAGTACACACTGTTTATGATCACCAGCAAAGGTTACATCAAGTCGTCCATCGAGCCGCTGGTCAACGGCATCGTCAAGGTGTGTGTGTGTGTGTGTGTGTGTGTGTGTGTGTGTACACTTGTGTAACTATCTAACAGTGGCCCTCTGGATCGTAACAGACTAACAGGGGACTTGAAATCCAACAGGGGACATTTTTACACCGTTGGCCCTGTTGACGTGTATGTGTGTGTGTGTGTGTGTTTGTGTGTGTGTGTGTGTGTGAGTGAGTGTGTGTGTGAGTGTATGTGTGTGTGTGTGAGCGTGTGCACTTGTGTAACTATCTAACAGTGGCCCTCTGGATCGTAACAGACTAACAGGGGACTTGAAATCCAACAGGGGACATTTTTACACTGTTGGCCCTGTTGACGTGTATGTGTGTGTGAGTGAGTGTGTGTGTGAGTTAGTGTGTGTGTGTGTGTGTGTGAGTGTGAGTGTGTGTGTGTGAGTGTGAGTGTGTGTGTGTGTAAGAGTGTAACTATCTAACAGTGGTCCTATGGATCGTAACACTCACACTAACAGGGGACTTGAAATCCAAATGGGGCCATTTTTACACTGTTGGTCCTGTTGACGTGTATGTGTGTGTGAGTGAGTGTGTGTGTGTGTGTGTGAGTGTGTGAGTGTGTGACGGTGAGTGTGTGTGTGTGTGTGTGTGTGTGTGTGTGTGTGTGTGTGTGTGTGTGTGTGAGTGTACAAAACATTTCAGGAGATCCAGTCGGTTCCGGTGTGAACCGAGCTGAGCGTACAGAACCGTATGATCCGTGTCCCTGGGAATGTAAAGCTTTGTCTCCAGTGCATAGACAAAGCCTGATGTAGCATGTCCCGCCTTGTTTCCAGAGTATAGACAGAGCCCACGGTAACATGAAGCCAGGCAGGATCTACAGGAGCAGAGGAGAGCTGGGCGACAGCAGCCTGAACAGAAGTCCTCACTCGTACCTCAACAACCCCGAGGACGAGAGACACAGGTACACAGAGACATGCAGGAAATACATATATCAATATAGAGATCTGATTGGTGATATTGATTGGTGCTGTTATTGATCCCTCAGGTACAAGCAGAACACAGATAAACAGGTGACGGTGCTGAAGTTTACTGATCTGGACGGAGACGGGATCGGAATGCTCAGGTACAGACGCACAGCACCCTCCCTTCATAATCAATAATGATAACAATAATAATAGGAATGGTAATAATGTGTCTGAGTATTGATTTTTGGATGTCGATACCTGTCATATCTGATAGAAACAAACGGAGTGAGGATTTAGATTTGGAGGGATTTCACCATTTTTTGCAGAAAAACATTGAGCAGAAATATAAAGTTCATGTTTTAATGATGCAGCTGACGAAACCGTCTGACGATGAGGACGTTTCATCTTTTAAATAAACCGGATCCTTCCGAACTTTAACCGACAAACACTGACAGCTACAACGGTCTCCTCCATCTCAGCTCTCCATCCAATCAGAGATCAGCTCCGTCAGGACGGTTTCTGATTGGTGAATTCATGTCTGTGTTTACTTCCGACTCTGTTAATGAGTCCACTGATCACTAAATGCTTCTGTTATCTTAAAGGAACAGTTCACCCAAAACATCAGCACTCATCCTCTCCTCCTCCTGATGATATAAAGTCCTCCTCTCCTCCTCCTGATGATATAAAGTCCTCCTCTCCTCCTGATGATATAAAGTCCTCCTCTCCTCCTCCTGATGATATAAAGTCCTCTCCTCCTCCCGATGATATAAAGTCCTCCTCTCCTCCTCCTGATGATATAAAGTCCTCCTCTCCTCCTCCCGATGATATAAAGTCCTCCTCTCCTCCTCCTGATGATATAAAGTCCTCCTCTCCTCCTCCTGATGATATAAAGTCCTCCTCTCCTCCTCCTGATGATATAAAGTCAGGTGACGTCTCGTAGTCCACAGAACAGTTCTGGAGCTTCACAGTGAAACAGAGTTGCAGCGTTAGAACATCAGATGTCTCCGTACAGCTCGTCTGCTGCCATCTGATGTTTCTGTTGTAAATCAAGTCTCCAGCTGCTTCAGCTGACTTCATATCAACAGGAAGGAGGAGATGATGACTGAGTTCTGGTGTTTGGGTGAACTGTTCCTTTGACTTCACGCTGGTCTGACTGTGTGTTTGACTCCGCCCCTCCTGACAGCTGGTTCGCCGTCCATGCCGTCAGCATGAACTACACCAACCGCATGGTGAGCAGTGACAACATGGGCTACGCCTCCTACCTGATGGAGCAGGACAAGAACTCCGGCGAGCTACCTGGACAGGTGACAGCTGCCGTCTGACAGGAGGAGGGGCATGATGAGGTCACAGAGGTTTCACCTGTCAGGCTAGAGCGAGCCTACTGTCCAACCCTCTGATTGGTCGAGGTCTGATTGGTCACACAGTTTTTAGAAGAAACAAAACACATCAGAGTCTCTGAGACGACAGGAGCATCGTGCATCACCTCCTGCATCAACTCCTGCATCCCCTCCTAGCTTCACCTCCTGCATCCCCTCCTGCTTCACCTCCTGCTTCACCTCCTGCTTCACCTCCTGCATCCCCTCCCGCTTCACCTCCTGCATCACCTCCTGCTTCACCTCCTGCATCCCCTCCTGCATCCCCTCCCGCTTCACCTCCTGCATCACCTCCTGCTTCACCTCCTGCTTCACCTCCTGCATCCCCTCCTGCTTCACCTCCTGCATCCCCTCCTGCATCCCCCTCCTGCATCACCTCCTGCATCACCTCCTGCTTCACCTCCTGCATCACCTCCTGCTTCACCTCCTGCATCACCTCCTGCATCCCCTCCTGCTTCACCTCCTGCATCCCCTCCTGCATCCCCTCCTGCTTCACCTCCTGCATCCCCTCCTGCATCCCCCTCCTGCATCCCCTCCCGCTTCACCTCCTGCATCACCTCCTGCTTCACCTCCTGCATCCCCTCCCGCTTCACCTCCTGCATCCCCTCCTGCATCCCCTCCTGCTTCACCTCCTGCATCACCTCCTGCATCCCCTCCTGCTTCACCTCCTGCATCCCCTCCCGCTTCACCTCCTGCATCACCTCCTGCATCACCTCCTGCTTCACCTCCTGCATCCCCTCCTGCATCCCCTCCCGCTTCACCTCCTGCATCACCTCCTGCTTCACCTCCTGCATCCCCTCCTGCATCCCCTCCCGCTTCACCTCCTGCTTCACCTCCTGCATCCCCTCCTGCATCCCCTCCCGCTTCACCTCCTGCATCCCCTCCTGCTTCACCTCCTGCTTCACCTCCTGCTTCACCTCCTGTTTCACCTCCTGCACCCGCCTCCTGCATCACCTCCTGCTTCACCTCCTGCTTCACCTCCTGCATCAATTCCTGCTTCACCTCCTGCTTCACCTCCTGCTTCAACTCCTGCATCCCCTCCTGCTTC
Organism: Lagodon rhomboides; assembly: GCA_039737535.1. Taxonomy (NCBI): domain Eukaryota; kingdom Metazoa; phylum Chordata; class Actinopteri; order Spariformes; family Sparidae; genus Lagodon; species Lagodon rhomboides. The sequence continues at coordinate 27,406,990 of CM077804.1, read as the reverse complement.
ACCTCCTGCATCCCCCTCCTGCATCACCTCCTGCTTCACCTCCTGCATCCCCCTCTAGCATCACCTCCTGCATCCCCCTCCTGCATCCCCTCCTGCATCAACTCCTGCTTCACCTCCTGCATCCCCTCCTGCTTCACCTCCTGCATCACCTCCTGCTTCACCTCCTGCGTCCTCCTCCTGCATCACCTCCTGCATCCCCTCCTGCATCCCCTCCTGCTTCACCTCATCGTCCTAAGCTGTTTCTGTTTCTGCTCGACGTCGTCCATCTGTAGTTGAGTTGCTCTCTGAACTCTTTGAGCAGAGTTTTAGATTAACGGTCAAAGATTTCACCCCGATGTTCCTTAAAGGACCAACATTCTTTGTTTATGTTCTGTGTTCGCATAAAAGTGTTTAAAAATACACGTTTATATATCAGCAACAGATTGTATGAGCTCACATCATAAAAGAAAACTTCCTCCCTGTCTCCCTGTCGTCTGAAAGAGCGCTGTGAGGTTTGTCTTTGGACAAACAGACGTCTTCTCTACAGCAGGAGCTCATTAAGTGTTTTTAAACATGTACATTTTTAATGGACACCCAAATTATGTTTTCAATTCATGACCTCGTGAAAGGGTTCTGTCGTCTCCGTGGTAACCAGACACTGTCCTCTGGCTCGCCAATCACATCGTGCAACAAAATATGGATCAAATGGATCTCCTTCCTCATGAAACCGTTGCAGAGCCGATGTTTTAGTTATTAGCATCGTTTTCATGTTTACTGACCTGCAGGCTGCTCTCGCTGTCTTTGTTTGTCTTTGTGTGAACAACATAAACAGGAAGTCACTCATCACAGACAGCTTCTTATTCTAACTTCCATTCAGTGTCAGCTGGTGACCTGTGAGTGTGTGTGTGTGTGTGTGTGTGTGCGTGTGTGTGTGTGTGTGTGTGTGTGTGTGTGTGTGTGTGTGTGTGTGTACTCAGGGAGGTTTCGTCGCTGGCTTCTCCTCCAGTAACCTCGGCGACGTCAGTCCGAACATCAAAGGGCCTCACTGTGAGAACACTGGACTACCCTGCGACTACCTGAACAGCTCCTGTCCTGTCGGAGGGGTAACACACACACACACACACACACACACGCACACACGCACACACACAGAGTCAGTATTACCAGCAGAAGGTAAACAGGAAGTGTGTGTCTGACAGACTAAGCTGTGTAAGGCGTTCGGACCTGGAGAAGACATGTTCGACAGCACGAGGATCATCGGACACAACATCTACAAGAAGGCCAAGGTACCTGTGTGTCTGTGGTTGTGTCTGTGTGTGTGTCTGTGTGTGTGTGTGTGTGTGTCTGTGTGTGTGTCTGTGTGTCTGTGGTTGTGTCTGTGTGTGTGTCTGTGTGTCTGTGTGTGTCTGTGTGTGTGTCTGTGTGTGTGTGTGTGTCTGTGTGTGTTTGTGTCTGTCTCTCTAACTGTGTGACATCAACATAACGTCTTCCCCACTGACAGTGTGTGTGTGTGTGTGTGTGTGTGTGTGTGTGTGTTGCTGCCCCCTGCAGGAGCTGTATGGTAACGCAGTAGAAGAGGTGACGGGTCTCCTTCACTTCGCTCATCAGTGGGTCAACATGACGGACGTGACAGTTCAGATCAACAGCACGCACACGGTCAGCACCAACAGAACCACCACAGACGCTCCGCTGTCCCGATGTTATTACTGACAGTGAACTAACCTGTCTGTGTGTGTGTGTGTGTGTGTGTGTGTGTGTGTGTGTGTCAGGCCACCACATGTAAACCAGCTCTGGGTCACAGTTTTGCAGCAGGGACAACAGACGGAGGAGGAGACCTGAACTTCACTCAGGGTGACTCTGCTGTTCTTCTTCTCTCACTCTGCTGTTAGACTGCGACATCACTTCCTGTCTACCTGACTGTCCCTCTGTCTCTCTGTAGGCGCCGTGGAGGGCGACCCGTTCTGGGACGGGATCAGAGATGCCCTCGTTGGTGAGCCGTCCAATCAGACGCAGGCGTGTCATCATCCCAAACCCATCCTGTTCAGCACGGGGGAGGTGAGGACAGACGGAGACAACACCTCCGTCACTCTTAGATCAAGTCTCTCACCTTAAAGTCTCCAGAAAACTGTATGAACGCTGGTGTGAACTCTGTGTGACACATTCTTCTTCATGACTTTAGTTGACTGGATGCAGGTTGTTGTGCGTACGTAACATTTAAACATCTGTCCTGTGGTTTTCTCTCCAACAACATCCTGTAAAGACTCACAGAGACACCAGCTCTGCAGCAATCGAACCGTCTGATCAGATTTAATATCACAGTCTGAACCAAACCGCATTCCATTTTCTCTGCTTTTAACAAGACGGAAGAAAAGGGGAGATGTGTTTTGATAAAAACAGATTAAAAACTGTGTGTGTGTGTGTGTGTGTGTGTGTGTGTGTGTAGATGAATTGGCCGTTGCCATGGCACCCTGAGATCATCGACGTTCAGATCATCACGATCGGCTCCGTCGCTGTCGTGGCTGTTCCTGGAGAGATGACGTAACAACAGTTTACTAATATTACTAATGATAAACACTAATGGACTGTAACTGAGTACTTTTACTCAAGTATTGTACTTTATTACAGTTCTGAGGTATTTGTACTTTCTTTTATTTTCTGCTACTTTATACCACTCCACTACATTTCTTTGATAACTTTAGTAACTGTACAGATTACAAGCTGCATCAGAGCAAGTAGCACATTTACTTTTACTTGTACTTTTGATACTTAAGGACAATTAATATCAGATCAGATCATATCTTTATACTTTTACTTGAGTACTTTTCATACGGGGGACTTCACTTTTACCAAAGTAATGTTTTAACACCATGTCTTTACTTTTACTCGAGTATGACTGCTGGGTACTTTCTACAACAACGAGGTAAAACTGCTTAATCCACAACAATATGTCACTCATTTAGTGATTGATTTTGAATCAATAATCTTAATCTGTAAAGTAACTACAGCTGTCAGATAAATGTAGTGGAGTAAAGAGTACTCATGGTACTCATGATGACATCACTGATGACATCACTGATGACACTGAGTCGTCCTGACCTCGTCACTCTGCTCGTTCACAGCACCATGTCGGGCCGGAGGTTAAGAGAAGCTGTCAGACAGGTGAGAGACGACGTCAGCACCGCTTCACACCTGTGACACGTCATCACACTGACTCTGTGTGTGTGTGTGTGTGTGTGTGTGTGTGTGTGTGTGTGTGTGTGTGTGTGTGTCAGGAGCTCCAGTCAGAGGGGGCGTTCAGGGACTTGGAGGTGGTGATCGCCGGCCTGAGTAACATCTACACTCACTACATCACCACCTACGAGGAGTACCAGGTACACAGTGAGGCTGTAGTGCTGCACAGCGCCACCAGGTGTGAATAATCCAAACTGCTGGTGAACGTTGTTACCTGTGTTCTTCAGGTGCAGCGCTATGAGGGAGCCTCCACCATCTACGGCCCGCACACGCTCAGTGCATACCTGCAAAAGTACCGAGGTCTGGCCAGAGCCATCGCACAGGTGAGACGGGACAGGAGGAGACCCGATTCTGTAGAACGAGTCCGATGGACACTGTTCTGATCCAACACCACACTCAGTCCTGAGGCCTCACGCCATCAAACCTCAACACAAACACATGATGCACACATGTGTACATTCAGTGAGACCCACACTTCCTGGTGATATCATCGTCTGTGATGTTCTTTCAAAATAAACGTCCATGATAAGTTTTCTTCAGTATCAAAGTGATCCAGTGATAGTTGTCTGAACATCCATGAGTACACCGCTAACAGGAAGTGCTAACAGCTGGTCTGGCTAATATTAATGGAGACTGTGTGACTAAATGTAAACAAATATGGCTACTGTACGTCCAAACTGGGATATAAAGGTAGTCATGCTGTACGATCCAAACATGGACGGTTCTGAAGCTCAGACTGTCTCATCATGGTTCTTAAGTTACTGGAACATTAACAGTCGCGTGTTCATGTTAATGTGTTTTCAGGACAGAGTGTCGGAGCTGCCCGTCGGCCCTCAGCCTCCCTTCTTTCAGAACAATCTCTTCAGTCTGTTGGCTGCGGCGTCCATTGATGGAAAACCAGCGAACAGCAGCTTTGGAGACGTCCTGGACCAGGTTCTGCCCGTCTACAGACAGGTAGGACACACGGCGTCCCTCAGGGCTCTGTACTCAGCCCACGCTTGTTTCAGTAAGAAGACACTGCTGCGCTCCTAAACGACACTAACTCAGTGTTTTAATCTGGTTCTCAGGGTGATGTTGTCTCCGTCACATTCGTAGCAGGAAACCCGAGACACTCCGGAGACATCGTAAGACCAGAACTGCTTCTCATCTGCTTCTCTGCTCCTCAGCCTCTCTGTAGTTCAGCTGTCTGCCCTCCGTCCACTCTGATCTCATCGGTCTTCTCGTTTGTTGCAGAGAGATAAAACTTTTGTCACGGTGGAGATTTATGACAACAGAACAAACACCTGGGAGGTCGTCTACACTGATGCATCATGGGAGACCAGGTAGGACAGTGTGTTATAGGGGACTTGTCTATATGAAGGCAAGTATTCAGATCCTTGACTTCAGTAAAAGTACAAATACCTCAATGTAAAAAATACATTTTCAAGATTTTCTGAAATGTTTTTTAAAACATGCAAATGAGGCTTTCTAACTAAATATGCAATTCACATTTCACACATTTGAAGAACAGACATATGAACTGAATATGAACAGGTGTGACCCTTCACACCTGCTGGGACACTGGTAGGTGTGATAACAGTGTGATAATAAAAATGAATAATTACAGGCAGCAGCTGGAGTCAAGGTCAAATAATCGGGAACGGGAAGTGTTCGCTTTTAAACTGCAAATATTTATCAGATATTTAAAATGAACAGAACAGTGAAGGAAATTAATCTGAGTGCTGCTGTCACGAATAATCTCAGACGACTGTTCTGCACGATATAATCAATGATAAATATCTAGAATCCAACGAACCTGCAGCTAAAACTGAGTCCCCATCAGCCACCATGGTTTACTAACGAGGCCTCTCGCTGCAGGTTTCACTGGCTGAAGGGTTCGAACCGGCAGAGTAACTCCACGGTGGAGTGGCACATCCCGCCGTCGGCCCCCAGCGGCTCCTACAGGATCCGACACTTCGGACACTACAAGCAGCTGCGAAACCTGAAACCCGTCATCACGCCCTACGAAGGCATGTCCGACGTCTTCGAGGTCGCCGCCAGCTTTTACTATCAGTGACATCATTGCCTCACAGGGAGAACTCTCCAGGACTCTCCAGGACTCTCCAGGACAGTTTAATGACCTGAAACAAGCGCACACACCGACAAACACACCAAACTGTTCACATCCGGCTGTGACAAACCTACTGACGCCTCTCGTGTCACCTAATTCACTAAAAATCCCAAATTAATGAGTTGGTCCGGCCTGCGGACAGAACTGATTATCAGTCCAGATCCAGAACCCACATCTGGACCAGAATTCGGTACCGTATGTCAGCAGTATGGCTGCCCGTCACTGGGCCGGACAAACCTGTATTTAAATCATTTCAATCGCTGCCGTACACTGAAGATGTAAAGTGACGTCAGAACTTATAAAAATAAACTATAAGAATGTCATTTTTGTTTTCCTCTGTAAATTAAACATCTCAAAGCAAAGAGTGTTTGTTCTGCTTTCAGGCTTCACACCACATTTATTCATTTTGTATTTATTTATGGTGAAAAACTGGAGTGTGAGTGGCTTTGTGCTACGACACAGAGCATGAACGACTTCAGTGATGACGGAGGAAACTCCAGCAGAGTCAAAGCAGCAGCTGGCTGCCTGAACCGTCTGCGTCCACCGGGGGGCAGCAGAGACGGGCTGAGAACACGACACGTTCACGTCTCCTCAGCTGATCTATAGTCTATAGATGTAACACAGAGCACGTTGTTGCTCTCTCTGAAGACGCCCCCCAGTGTTACTCTGTGGTATCACAGCTACCACAGCAGCAGCATGGCTAACAGCTAGCATAAACCCTGATCTGAGAGGAAACACCACCGGAGCGCCTCCGTCACTGAACGTCCGTCTGATCAGTCTCGTCTCAGTTTCTATCACTCTCCCTCCCTCTTCACCTCCTCACCTCCCCACCTCTTCACCTCCTCACCTCCCTCCCTCTTCATCTCCTCACCTCCCCACCTCCTCACCTCTTCACCTCCCCACCTCCTCACCCCCCCACCGCCTCACCTCCTCACCTCTTCATCTCCTCACCTCCTCACCTCCCTCCCTCCTCACCTCCTCACTTCCCCACCTCCTCACCTCCCCACCTCTTCACCTCCCCACCCCCCCACCGCCTCACCTCCTCACCTCTTCATCTCCTCACCTCCTCACCTCCTCACCCCCCCACCTCCCCACCTCCTCACCTCTTCACCTCCCCACCCCCCCACCGCCTCACCTCCTCACCTCTTCATCTCCTCACCTCCTCACCTCCTCACCCCCCCACCTCCTCACCTCTTCACCTCCCCACCTCTTCACCTCCTCACCTCCCTCCCTCCTCACCTCCTCACCTCCCCACCTCTTCACCTCCCCACCTCCTCACCCCCCAACTCCTCCCCTCTTCATCTCCTCACCTCCCCACCTCCTCACCTCCTCACCCCCCCACCTCTAAACCTCCCCACCTCCTCACCTCCCCACCTCCTCACCCCCCCAACTCCTCTCCTCTTCATCTCCTCACCTCCCCACCTCCTCACCTCCTCACCCCCCCACCTCCTCACCTCTAAACCTCCCCACCTCCTCACCCCCCCACCTCCTCACCTCTAAACCTCCCCACCTCTTCACCTCCCCACCTCCTCACCCCCCAACTCCTCTCCTCTTCATCTCCTCACCTCCCCACCTCCTCACCCCCCCACCTCCTCACCTCTAAACCTCCCCACCTCTTCACCTCCCCACCTCCTCACCTCTTCACCTCCTCACCCCCCCACCTCCTCACCTCTTCACCTCCTCACCTCCCCACCTCCTCACCTCTAAACCTCCCCACCTCCTCACCTCTTCACCTCCTCACCCCCCCACCTCCTCCCCTCTTCATCTCCTCACCTCCCCACCTCCTCACCTCCTCACCCCCCCACCTCTTCACCTCCCCACCTCCCCACCTCCTCACCCCCCCACCTCCTCACCTCTTCACCTCCCCACCTCCCAACCTCCTCACCTCCTCACCCCCCACCTCCCCATCTCTTCACCTCCCCACCTCCTCACCCCCCAACTCCTCTCCTCTTCATCTCCTCACCTCCCCACCTCCTCACCCCCCCACCTCCTCACCTCTAAACCTCCCCACCTCTTCACCTCCCCACCTCCCCACCTCCTCACCTCTTCACCTCCTCACCTCCCCACCTCCTCACCTCTTCACCTCCTCACCTCTTCCCCTCCTCACCTCCTCACCTCTTCACCTCCTCACCTCCTCACCTCCTCACCTCCCCACCTCCCCACCTCCTCACCTCCTCACCCCCCACCTCCTCACCTCTTCATCTCCTCACCTCTTCATCTCCTCACCTCTTCACCTCCTCCCCTCCTCCAGCTGCTGCGTCTTTTTCTTTAACCAGTAAGGTTGAGAGTGGGCGGCGCCTCGTCCTTCAGACACCTTCTCTGTGGACATGCAGCCTGGCTCATCGATCTGAAAACATACGCCGGGTGTTGACTGATCTCTGAGGTCGGACCGGGCCGCTCTCCTTCAGGATCAACTCCTCTCAGTCATCTTCAGGTTAATGTGCCGATGCTAACAGAATAAAACTGACAGAACCGTTAATAGCAAAAATATTTATTTTAAACTCATCTGTGTAGAAATCTGTCGAGCAAACGAGAAGTGCACAACAACAGGAACATTATCAATCATCACAGCATGAATCCACACAGAATAATGACTGACGGGTCAGAACATCAACACTGAGAGTCCACACAGAACCAGCATGAGACTGAAGCTCAGAGGACTGACGGACACACATTCAGTCTTCAGGTTGTTGTCACGGATGTTAATGACGTCACAGGAAGTCTTTTATTTGACTCACAACAAACGTCTTCATGACACGAACGCTCGCCAGTTCTAACAGCTCGTCCTCCTGCAGCCTTCCTGCATGACGTGACGTCAGCAGCTGAAGAAGACTGTGTGACATGACTGAAAGCTCCAGAGCAGCTGAGATGAACCCGAGGAAGTGATTTTACAGCTTTAAGTCTTCTGGTGTTCCAGTTTGTTCTCTCTCCTCATCAAACAGTTCATACAGCTGCAAACACTGACGGGAAATTCATCTGAAACGGTTTTCATGAAGTTCAGAACTAAAATGTTCATTCTTTCTTTCTTCTTTTTGTTTTTACAGCGGCTCTCGTCGTCTTCTGAACATTTCATTTCATTTTAGAGCAAAAACACGACGTCCTCATTTAATCTGATCAAAGTTCTGCTGCTAACGAACAAACTGACAACAAACAGCCCAAAAACCTGCCGATGTCGTTCATGAACTCTCGTCTGTCCAGATTAAAGTGCCTTCAGTTCACACACACACACACACACACACACACACAGTCCCATATAAAAAAATGCTTTGGTCCATTAAATCAAGCTGGATGGAGGAAACACATGCTGACGTCTCTGTAAATCTGCAGGATGCTGGTCTGAAGTTTCAGCGACGGTTCAGAAAAAAGTCTCTTTTTAAACTTTATAAAACTTTGCTGAGTATTTACAGTTTTCACGAAGGTTCAGTTTGGAGGAAGCTGTCAGACGCACCAGATGTTTCACACTGATGACCTGCCGTGCTAATGCTATGCTAATATGCTACATTAATGTAGACGTTTCCTTGTTAACTTCCAACATGCTAACAGTTACATTAGCATATCACTGGTGTGTTAGCATTTAATTCTAAGCACAGCTGAGTCATGTTGAGTTTGGCTAAGCTAACAATGGACATGAAACATTAGCATGTTAGTTAACGTTGCATAAGATTGTTAACATAACATCTAATTTTAGCTTATTAGCATGTGAAGGTAGCATGTTAACATGAAAATGGAAACGCTGAGTCTAGTAACATGTCACCCTTACACATTAGATGCTAACATGCTAAGACATAGGCTAGCATGTTAGAATGAAAATCTGACAGAATTCTAGCATTTATTTAACAAGTTAGCATAACATTAGCACTGTGACTTTAGCATTAGCAAGGCCAGGCTAGCTTCCCCTCTTTTTCAAGTCTGCTAAGCTAACCAGCTGGCTATAGCTCCACATATTTAGCATACAGAAATCAGAGCGGTATCACTAATTTCTTAGATTCGCCTTTTCCTGGAAATCAGCGCTGGTTCATGATCCGGTTCCGTTGAGGAAGTTCTGAGTGGAACATTTTAATGAAGGATGGGTCATCAGAAAAGAACAGAACACGAACAAACGGGCGCGGACCAACAGTTGAAGATGAGACGTCTCCATCTTCTCTTTCCAACCTGTTGAATAGGACACGCCCACTGATGATGTTTGTACTACAGGTCAGTGAAAACCTGCACTTCTTGGGTTCCAGCTGGGAACCAACGATTCAGGTTCCTGACCAGTTTATTTTGGCTCGAAATGCTCGGAATGATTTAAATTTATGTGGGAGACGAAGCTCAGTTCAACCCGCTGCTGTCTGATCGGACGGACACGTCCGTCTCGGGTTCTGGGAGCTTCTGTTCCCTCTCACATGGTCTTGGTGACTTCCTGTTTGCTGAGGAGGACTTCCAGCAGGCGGAGTTTAGCTTTGAGCTGTTTGTATTCCTGGTACTCGTCCTTCATCGGAGTACGATCTTCTTTTTGGCAGATTCTGTCAGTAAACACAAGAATTTGTATTAGTGACAAACTGCAGAGATTCTTACAAGCAGATTACTGACAAATACAAGAGAACAACGGGCCCAGGACCGATCCCTGTGGAGCTCCCTGAAGAAGTTTGGACCATCAACAACGGATCAAATCAATTATTCTGTGTGACCAAACAATTTAATCACCGTCCAGTCTGACGGTGAAACTCGTCCTCAAACTCTCTCAGAACTTTACGCCTCGTCTTCTTCTCTGACCTCGTCTCCCTCAGACACTGCAGCAGCTGAGACCTGGAGGAGGAGGAGGAGGAGGAGGAGGAGGAGGAAGAGGAGGAGGAAGAGGAAGAGGAGGAGGAGGAAGAGGAGGAGGAGGAAGACGAGGAGGAGGGGGAGGAGGAGGAAGAGGAGGAGGAGGAGGAGGAGGAGGAAGACGAGGAGGAGGAGGAGGGGGGAGGAGGAAGAGGATGAGTAGGATTAAACATTCAGTGAGTGATACACAACAGAGGCTCTACACTCACACACACACACACACGCACACACACGCACACACACACTCACAAAATGCTAAACACACTTACACACTTAATTTCTTAAAATTGTGATATTTCAGGACATTGGAGATTTTTGGTCTGGGAGCATTTTGGAGGGGTTTAGAACACTGTAGAGAGCTCAGAAAAATGAGGACGTCAAAAATGTCCTAATTTTTCCGAGTGTCCTGACAGTGTAGGTGTGTTATCATAAAAATGTCCTGATTTGTCATGAAAACAAGAGCACACACACACACACACACACCTGGAGGCCTCGTGCAGGTTGGCCGTCGTCAGAGCAGGTTGTTGATGGACGGCTTTGACCTCGTCTATCGGGGACACGAAGGCGGGGTCGCTGTCCCGATCGCTGTCCTCCTCGCCGGCAGCTGCCCGGGTGGCTCTGCGAGGAGGCGGGACAGGAAGCTCCTCCACCGCCGTGGAGCCCATCGAGTCTTCGTCAGAACCGTCCTCTTCCTCCTGACGGACAGAACAGTGAAGAAGAGTCGTGAGGAGCTCGGTGAAGGTCCAGTTCTGGTCTGAATGTCACACTGTGTGTCTCACTATGGTGCTGATGGTCGGGCTGGAACACAGCAGACGTTTGATCATCTGGTATCTGTCGTACAGCGGCTTCACCAGGCCACGCTCCTGTTTGGTCCCCTGACAGACAACAAGACGAGAAGACAACAAGACGACAAGACAACATGACGACAAGACGACAAGACAACAAGACAACAAGATGACATGATGACAAGACAACAAGACGACAAGACAACAAGACAACAAGACGACATGATGACAAGACGACAAGACGACAAGACGACAAGACAACAAGACAACAAGACGACATGATGACAAGACGACAAGACAACAAGACAACAAGACGACATGATGACAAGACAACAAGACAACAAGACAACAAGACAACACGACGACATGATGACAGGAGGTTAATAAACAACGTGAAGGCATTTAATTGAGCAGAGAGCAGTTTTATCTGAAGTAAGGAGACAACTGGACTACATGTAGACAAAAGGTTTTTATATTCTGTCTGTTATCTTTATTTACATCCAACATGTGGAAGTTCCTGAATGAGCTCCTGGACAGACTTTTGCTGCAAAGTTTCTTAAAAAGGTAAAATACAATATTCTCTTCAGATCATTTTAGTGTTTGTTTGCTCCTCTGCTGCTCTTCATGCTGCCCACCAGGTGGCGCCGCTACTTTACATGAGCGGCTGGTGACGACTCACCGGTCGGCCGTGAAGACTCTCAAAGTACAGCAGACATTTCTGCAGGGTGATCTTCTCCAGCACCATCTGAGCCTGAGTCATGTCCTGCACACACACGCACGCACGCACACACACACACACACACACACACACACACACACACACACACACACACACACACGCACGCACGCACACACACAGTCTGTCAGTATGTAAGGAGGGGAAATAAAAACATGCAGTAGAAAATAAAACAGGAAACAGGAACAGAGGTTGGGGAGGCCGACTTGTCTCGACTTGTCACTGTTAGTCATTTTTGTCAGAGTTTATAAAGTTAAACAACTGCACATGAAGAGAAATCTATCAGTATATATATATATATATATATATATATATATATATATATATATATATATATATATATATATATATATATATATAACCCTAACCCTTTATAGTAGGACGGTTAAATAAATAGAAGAGAAGTAGTAAAACGTAGGATAAAATGAACAGAGTCTGGTGGAGGTGATCAGCTAAGGACCTTCATGTTGTCCGGCAGGCCCAGAGCTTGTCTCTTCTCTCTCAGTCGTCTGAACAGAGACTCCACTGTTTCCTCCAGGGTGGGTTTGTGCTCCGGCGCCCCCTGCTGGCCGGAGACGTACCTGCAGGACACATTAATTCTGACTGATGAATCCAACGGTACTCTGATTACACTCAGGAGCACTGATGTGTTTGTGTTTGTTACCTGCAGGTGTTTTCTGCTCCGTCCTCCTCCTTCGAGTCAAACACAGACTGTCTGAGTCTCAGCTCTGCAGAGGACACACGGACAGAAATGTAATGTAACTGAGTACATTTACTCAAGTACAAAGTTAAGATATTTGTACTTCACTTGAATCATCAACATTTGAAGAGTTGATATATTCTGTTATAAGCTGACCTACAGTATTTGGATGAAGTCATTTTCTTGGTTCCAGTTTCACAAACACGACAGTTTATAGCACAACAGTCACAGAGGCATTTTACCGCACTGTGTATTTCTACTTACTCAATACTGCTACAGTGCAGTATTTGTAATTTTACTTCAGTAAAGTACTTTTACTCCTCCACTGCTGCACTCAGAAATAAATGTTGCCTGAGACTTTTGTTTCATTTTATGAGCACCGACTGTCACATTTCTTGGAAAAACCTTGAACTGATCTCTGCAGAAACATGAAGGCGCCCGGCTGATGTTTTTACCTTTGAGCTGTTTGCGAGCCTTCGCTAGTTCGCTCATCACGCGGATCATCTCCGGGTTGGAGTATTTATCGTTGTGGGACGGCTGAGGGACAGAAACACATCATGAAGCTGTTGACATCATTTCTTCAAGGAAAAACTGTACTAAAGCTTTGAACTAAATGATTTTGGGTCCTGGACTTGATTGTGGTCTGGACTCCTGGTCCCTGCTGAGTTTACCTTGTAGTTCATCTCCTGCTCGAACTGATCCTCAAACCTGCGAACCCTCTTCTTCAGGGTCTGAATCTGTCTGCTAAGGAACGGGATGGAGGAGGGACACTCGTCCTCCGAGCCCTCCGGCATGTCCCGACCCCGACACCTGGACACAGACAGACAGGTAGACAGACTGTTCAGAAACACGAGTGCTGCACTTATGTCCAGAAGTCTCAAAACAAGACTAACAAGAATAAAGTCAAGTCTCAAGTCAGAACCAACAAGTCCGTTTGTCCGGAGTTATAACTAAAACAACACAGACCAGTAGACGGACCAGTTAGCAGACAGACAGGTGGACAGACAGGTGGACAGACAGGTGGACTCACAGTATGTACTGCTGGCTGCAGGGTGGTGACGGTGCAGTTTCGGGGTCTGAGTTGAACCTCAGGCTGTGGCTGAGGCTGGAGCATCGGGGGGACGGCAGAGGGCTGGGACCTCCTGCCAGCAGCTGGAGGAGAGCTCCTCCTGCTCCTCCTCCTTCTCCCCCTCCTCCCCCCTCACCTCCGGGGCTGCTCCTCTGGGGGGAGTAGGGGGAGTGGTGAGGACTTGGGGGCAGCGCTCCATCGGGGGTCAGGGGCTGTTGGCCCGGGTGGATGGTGGTTAATGGCTGGTATCTGGGAGACTGTGGAGGTCTGGTCAGGACCGTCAGCAGCTCTGCAGACACAACAAGTACTGTTGAGACAGAGGCCATATTCATAATCTGTGTATAACTAACATGTTGCTTGTGACTCACTGTAGTGAACTCAGGACAACTTAGATCCTTTTTTAACCCAGAGGGAAGATTAGGATTTTATATAATTACATAAATGACTTCTGGAAACACCTCAAGGACCAATAGAACCTCCTCAATCACCCCAAAACCCACCCAAGATCCTCTAGAGCCTCCTCTGTTACCGCTAGACCCACTACCAAAGTGACCCCTAGAATCAGCTGAGGGGCCACTAGAACCTCCACAAAGACCAACAGAACTACATATTTAACCTCTTAAACCTCCTCAGTGACTGAACCATCTAATGGCCCACTCAAAGCAATGGAACCACCGCCTAATGACCCCCCTGAAAACCTGAAGCGCCAATAGAACCTCTTCAGTGACCACTAAAACAAAATCAAGAATATCTAGAAGCTCTACAGTTGCCACTAGAACCTTGTAATGGACCCACAGAACCCCCTCAGTAGCACCCAAATCCAACAGCCTCTTCATCAACAAATAGAACCACCTAAAGAATCTCTAGAAGCTCCTCTAAAGCCTCCTCACTGACTGTTAGAACCACAACCAAAGTGGCCCCTAGAATCACCTGGAGGACCAATAGAACCCCCTAAATGACCTCTAGAACCTCCTCATCAAACAATACGACATCCTACACAACTTCTAAAACCAACAGAACCAACACTCTAACGACGATTAGAACAAAATCAAGAATCTCTAGAAGCTCCTCAGTGATCACAAGAACCTCTCAAAGGCCCGTTAAAACGTCTACCTCTCTGTTTCTAACCTTTCTCCCACCTGATCAGTCAGTTTACCTGCTAATCTGCTGATTTCATCTCCAGTTTGCTGCTGAAAGTACATGAAACACATCTTCACTCAATGATCCACTCAGCCTTTTTATAAACAGCAGGTGAGGAACTTATCAGTTATGTTATCGGTATCAGCTAGAAAGAAATCCTTCGTGCATTGCTAACATTTGGCTTTGATCAACTGGAGTGTAGATTTAATAAGATACTGCTGCGTGGCCACAGTTCTGGAGGACCCGAGTGCAGAAATGTGAAAGCAGCTTCAGGAGTGTAACAGCGGTCAGTCGGCGTGTCTCACGTGCTGCAGAGGGTTTTCACTGAGCTATAAATAGCAGCACACTGCTGGTGGCGTGCTGTGCAGAATGAGTGGAGTCATCACAAAGACCGAAGCTACACACTGATGAATACGTTACTGGACCGTTTGGACCACAGGCGGGTTCTTCACTGTGTCGCTCAGTGAGAGGAGGAACAACCAACACTGAAATCAGGGGTCAGTGTCTGAACGGTCGTCTGATCACTGCCTCCTTCAGTCTCTCTGTGAATGAATGAAAATGAGGCCGACACTGTAAACTACTTGATTACTACGAGTAGTACAGCTGCTGCAGGAGTAGCCTGGTACGACTCTCATGTGAAGTGTTTCAACACTGCAAAGAAGCAATAATTGGGTTTTCTCATGAAAAAGGAAAAAATATGTCAACGAAGATCAGCAACGAAATAAAGTGAGATAGAAAGTAAAGGTGTAGACAGACAGACAGACAGACAGACAGACAGACAGACAGGTGCATGTACCTGGCGGGCTGTTTTCGTCCGCGGGGACACTGTGGCACAGAGCCAGCGTCTTCCCGTCCTTCCCTCCGAGCTCCACCGGGCCACTGGGGCTCTTCTGCTCCTTGCTGCCCAGGGCAGGGGGGCTCTCCTCCGGGGACGGACCCAGCGAGGGGCCCCCCTCCACCTCCAGCGCCTGGAGCTTCAGCAGGGAACTCTGCAGGCAGAAGCAGAACATGCCAGACAAGCTGATCCAAAAAATAACCTGGTCCCAGGAGTATGTAGACAGTCAGTTACTGGAAGATGAAGGACAGTGACGTGCTGTCATGGATCAAGGTGGCCAGATAATAGTCACATCCCAACCTCTGGAACGCCACGTGTGGAGGAGTGGTTCGTTAGGATGGATGCTGTTCGGGACGTAGTCTGTCCCTAAACTCCAATGGTGACTCAATTAACCTCCTCTCCATGAACTAGTCAGGTGTCCTCCAGTGAAACCTGACATGATGCCTCCTGCTTGTCCAGCCCTTCCAGAGATTAGTCAGTTACGCTCCACATGCAAGTGAACATTCCAGAAATACAAACGTTCCTCCCTCTTCCTGTGCTTATTCTCTTTGCCCCTCTCCACTCCAGCGATTAGCCAGTCCCAGTGATGGTGGGGATGATGATCCCACAGCATGCCGTCCTTCACAGGAACAATGATTCACCTGATTTTGTTTCAGTCCAGGAATTAGCCAGCTCCGGAGTGACTGAGCCCAGCAGTGACAGCAGCTGAAACGTTTTGAATGTTCATCCTGTCGTTCTGCACGTTCACTGACGATGATGATGGTGATGATGCTGATGCTGGTACCCTCCCTCCCTCATCTCTCTCTCCTGTTAGCTCTCCACCTCTCTCGCCCTCCCTTGTTGGATTACTCATCCTCAGGCGGGTGGAGGAGGGAGGATGGAGTGGTGGGGGAGGGGAGGGGGTGTGTGCTCATCAGACTCTCTCCTGAGATGGGCGGGAGAGAGAGGACGAGAGAGAGAGACATATGGGAAACATGAGGACGCCTCTCTCTTTATCATCGTGAGGTTTTTCCCGCATCAGTGGGGGATGGGTTAGTTGCTGACGTCACTGTGTGTGTGTGTGTGTGTGTGTGTGTGTGTGTGTGTGTGTGTGTGTGTGCTTAAATCTCATTCATAAAACGCGAGGAGGAGGAGGAGGAGGAGGAGGAGGTGTAGCTACGTGCGTCTCCTCACACATCCTCCTGCAGTTTTACCTCCTAACATTCAGTTTTCTGTTATTTCACCTTTAAGCAGCTTTAACTCGTCATGTGAGACAGTTAAACACGTGATTTCACCACCGTGAGCAGAAATCTTGTCTTCTATCAAAGTGTGTGCAGATTAAAGTCGGAACATTTGAACAGTCTGCACGTAAAATACGGTTAGTTTTCATCAAACATGATAAATAACTCCTGTTCTACACATTTCATCTCATCCAGGCTCATTAACATACAAACACACCTCCAGAGCACCAAATATGGTCAACACATCCCTTTGAAAGTCTTTAAAGTCTTAAAGGAACAGTCCACACAAACATTAACCTCAGTCCTCCTCCTCCTAATCAAATGACATCTGATTAATCAACATGTCGCAGATCATCGCAGTCATCAGAGACAGAAGTGATGGGCTCCTCGCTGCCCAATGACAGGGTTACTTCTACATTTGTCCACAAGGGGGTGTCGAAGGACGCTCAATGACACCAACACCACTGACACTGGAGTTGGTTGCTCGCTAGACTTCATAAAAAAAAAATCGTAAATTGTCTTGATGTCTGATATAAATGATAAACATGTTCTAAAACAACTTTATCATATCTGGAATCATTTGGGTTGTAGGCATAAAAGATTTGGCGATCAAAACTGAATTTGTTGCCTCGACAAATGAATATATTTTACTGCTCAGTGCTGTTTCCATCCCTCAGCTCAGTGAGATGGAAACAGTGCTGAGAGCCGAGCTAACCTGAAGAAGTGAATTAAATGTCTTAACTGGAGCGTTTACTGCCGGATGTCTCAGCACAACCTTCAGTTTTAGAAACGGTCCACACTTATCTTGTGAAGGAAGAACGTGTTAAACTGGCAGAATTTGAATGTTAAAACACATTTTGTGTGTGTGGAGTCTGTTAGAGTGGAGTTGGTTGATTGCAGCTACATTATTGATTGTGCATCGTAGATATTGTAAATCTCATTTACTGGACTGAGAACACTATGGTCTGCTTTGGCAGCAGTTTGCAGAATGGCTCGCCAGACTCCTTTTGGAAATCATATGAATCTACACAACATTGCTTCGTAAATGCTAACAAACATCTTCTAAAATGACTTCACGACATTTTTGAACAATCTGAGTCTAATTGACTGTATTGATCCTCACTGCGGATCAATACAGTCAGGCAGCATTTCTCAGTCTTGAAAAATCTTAACCTTGTTGACAAAGTTTATAATGTTTGGCAAATATCAAAGCAACATGAAAATGTCAGAGTTTTTGAATTTAATATAAATATGAATATGAATATAAATAAAAGGCCTGTTAAATAAAGCTGTTGGTCCACATGAATGACATCAGTATATTTACTAGGAGTCAGGAGCAGCAGCACTGTGAACATGGAGGTGACACGCTGACACCTGGCGGTCGGTTTGCAGAACTACATGTTAATTTGAAATTAAAGAAATAGCAGGAAGTGGACCGACTGAGACCAACAGACCTGGAGGAGAAACATTATCTGTTTTGTGAATGATGTCAAAAACTATGATTTAAACTATATATAAAGTATTTTTGCCTTTCTTTTTTCATTCCTTCATGTTTATTCACTGACTGATAAAACTCCCACAATCCATTTGGCACCCGGTCTCACAGAACCAGGTTCCAGGACCTGGACCTGGATCAGAGGAATAAGTGTCACTGAGTCCAGTATGTAACTGACACTGGCCAACAGGCCTCAGTCCTGTTTTCTGCTCTATGTGTCTCTGAGTGGAGACCTTGAATTAGACTGTGCGTTGGCTGATGTCTTCCAAATATGCAGAATCACCAGTAAGTAATCGTGTTCTGGTTCTGGTCTGGACACGCCTGATAAATTGGGACCGATACAGAGAAGATCAGCTTGGTCACCTGTGCAAAGATGACACGCACGATCGTGAAACGCTCTAATTTTTACCGACATTTATGCGTCATTTGTATTTTTCTGAAAACAGCGCCCCCATCAGCAGATCAGCTCAGTTCAGGTGGGCCGTGGTACTGCAGCACGGGGAACAGTGACAAGCGTCCTCTCTGAAAAACAGCAAAACTCATAAAATGATGATACATTTAGTAGAAGTTCAGTGTGAAGCTGATGGAGGGAATAACGTCACGATCAGGAACAAACCACAGTGTTGAAGAAAGTGTTTTGTTGTGTCGTTATTCTTGCCAGACTCGTTTCCCTTTCAAGTCCATCATATGTTACAGACAGATGGTGGAGTACTGACAGAATACCTGGACAAAGCTAAAATGACACTTTATATTTGTTGGCCGAATCAAAGAAGAATCTCTAACAGACACAGAAAGCTGAAGAGTCTTATTTTCTCTGAATGCTTGGTCGGTAATCACAGCTGTGTCTTTATTTTTGCAGTTTTTTTTAATTTTTATTTTTGCTCATACAGACACCAGCTGTTAGTTTGAGCAGGATTAACAAATAGAGTTTTCGGTATCCTTCAAAATAAAAGGCACTGAATGCAATGAAGGCAGTGAATCACAGACTCCGGTCAGCGTGCGGTGAGTTGAATAACTTTAAATAACTTTAACTCACTGATGTGTTTAATGTCTGATAAAGTGTCAGAAGGAAGCTGTGGGGTTAGCTAGCTCTGTTTAGCTTCCGGTTAACTGTTAGCCGGAAGCTAAACAGAGCTAGATCCTCCATGTCAACTCAGGGATTTCACATCAGTTTGAACTTTAGTAAATAACTTCCTGTAGTTCACAGCAGGCCACAGAGACCATGGACCCAAAACTAGACAGGACAGAGACCAGAAACATCTGGTGGTATCCCTCCAAGATAAAAGCCGCAATAAAGGCCTTCATTGCTCTGCTTGGTGCCGAAGGTTGTCAGTTCAAGTCCTGTCTAAGTACATTAAACTTACTGAACTTGGTGAGGCACTGAAGCATTTTCTTCTTGATTAGATTCCACAGAGGATATTTTACTTAAAGAGATTTTACACCAAAAACATGTGTTCTGTTTGTGGAATAGCTAACAATATAAAGCAGTTCAATTCAACCTCAACTCAACTGTGCATCATGAGCAGGTTTTCTCTTTACTACTTTCAGTATATTGTGGCTAGTAGCTTCACCTGATGGCGTGTCACGGTGTATTAGCACTACTTTTATTTAAGTATCTTAATATTTCTTCCAGCACTGACTGAAACAAACCTGACCAGCTGTGGAATAACGAGACATTTGATCTCAGCTTTGCAGATGGTTATGAAATTATGGGGCAACACCTACATTTGTTTATAATTTAACCAAACTGAGATTTTAACATTTATGTATGACAACGCATCATTACAGCACATCTGTCTTCCCCTGGCTCCTGTCAGGCAGCAGTGAGCATCAAACTATATGAACAGAGAGACAAAGGCCACATTTTTTGTGCAGATTTTATTTTTTTCACAGATCAAACTGCTTTGGCAAACTTGTTTCTAACAGTCATGCCCATAAAGCTTTTTTGAACAGAGAGACAGAGCGAGTCAGAAAGTTCCTTCCGCTACCATAGCAGCCACTATCATAATAATAATAATAATAATAATAATAATAATAATAATAATAATAATGATCTACAAAAAAACGAGACATTATAAAGCACTATATTCCCAGTATATACAAATAAATCAGTGACACTCGAGCTTCATAACCACAAAATATCATCACTAAGAATCAATATGAACATAAATATTTCTTCTTCTGGTCCAAACATCTTTTTATAATCAGTTTTTGCTCTGCACTGTTCACAGCTCAACATTAAATTAAATCAGACACGTGGAAGCAGTCTGTGCGTCAGCGTGTGGTGGTGAAGTGAATTTCATAATCTTCCCTGGAGTCATTTAAAATATTTCACACTGGGAGCGTTGGCAGGACCCAGAGATCCTCGCCCCTATAACAAACACACAATCCCCCACTGGCCACCATGCCCCCCACTGGCCACCATGCCCGCTGTTTCCCCGCACTTCCGGTCTTTATGCTAAGCTAACTGGGCTAACCATGTCCTCTCTCCAGCTTCATACTCGGCACTCAGAGAAACAAAGACACTCAGACTATTTCCACCACTTCCTGTTTTCATGGTGTTGAGCGTCTGATGGTATTCTGCCATCTGGTGGTGAAAACAGAACATTTCCAGTATTTTCATGCAGAGCTGCACAAAAGTCACATCACTGATCAGTTTACAAAAGTATCACAACAGGTCCAGGCTGCTAATACAAAGGCTTCGTACCAAACTGAGACGACTATCAGCTGCTTTCACAAAAGGCTACGAAATATCAACACAATCTGAAATAAACAGATTAATCACTTTCTATGGTTAAACTTCTCGATCGTGGAAGAAATACAAACCTCAAAGGCTGCGTGACTGTAAGCCTGTGAAATTAAGATTATCTCAGAGTATAAAGGTTTTATTTCTTCACCAGTCTTCAGAAGTGTTGTTTGTGTCGCGGCTGCGTTTTCTGCAGCGATCTCAACATGTTTAGTTAAAGTCTATGTTTAAAATCTGAAGTTCACCAGAAAGATATGCTGTTGTTGTTGTCTGAGTGAGATTTTGCTCTGATCTGAATCATCATGGATCAACTTTTTAACCCCTGTGTCAGAACTGCTCCTCTGCCTGAACAGGTTGGTCAAACTCCTTCTGATAATCTTTGTTTTCTCTTTTACTTCACTCATTTCACACAGAAGCAAGTGTTGAGTGAAGAGTTTGAGGGTTCATTGTTAAAGTCAGAGACTGTCGACAGAACAGTGAGGATCATTCAGCAGCTGTTGTGGAGCTTTAAATATCACATGATCTACGTCAGCAGACGTCGACATGTAAATGTTTTAATATTCATTTCTATTTGAGAACTTCTGGGAAGACACTACAGGTTTCTAATGAATCTCACCCTGGAACTTCCCCAGTTGAATACTTTTTATATTACAAGTTTTCTGATATTTGATATTTTTATGTACAAATGTTTCATTAAGTTGTCAGAAAATGTTCTCACAGAAATGTAAAACTGGATAAAGTCAGGTTAGAGTCAAAGGTTTTTACAGAGGAAATTTTGATATGTCTTTTTTATAATTCTATAAATCAGAAAATACTGTCAAGAGACACAAAGAACAATTTCTTTATGTTCTTAGGATTAAAAAAATCAGAATGTGAATGATGTGTGAACAAAGGCTTCTGTGAAAACCTTCAGCATATAGACAGATTCCTCTTCTTCAACGAATGCAGCAGACGCTGGGTTGATTTCTTTACTTTGGAAACAACTAAAATCTCCGTGGATGAAGACAGACCGTGTGGTTCACTAAAAAACCTCCAGAACAGCTACTGAATGGACCCTTTTGGCAATATTGTTCTGTGAAAGATTGAAGTTGTTATTTCTATAAATCAACATATTGACCACTGACTCTGAACACAAGAAGATGACATCCTTATTCTAAATCTTGCCATCACAGCTCTGATTGGTTTGTATTTTTCTTTTTATACAACCAGAAAACACTCGACAAAGATCAAAACACCAGACGTGTTTGATTTGTTCACCAACTCAGAGGTGAAGGTGATTCTGAGGTCTAGAACCACAAAGTAAGTAGATCAAGAGCCTTAAACACAAAACAGGAAAAATCCTGAAACTTGCTCGATTTTGAAACAAACACCTCATAAGAAATTCAACCAAGTCGTGCATGTGCCTGTGAAAATGGAGTGAGTGTGTGTGTGTGTGTGTGTGTGTGTGTGTGTGTGTGTGTGTGTGTGTGCATGTGCAAAAATATGTATGAAGTCTTGGAAATATGTACAAAATATCTGTTGTCATGCTATGATCCAAAGATTCATAACATAACGAATGACAGAAAGGAAAGTTTAAAAGTAGAAATTTTCGTCTCATCATCTGGTGAGGCGGAACCGTAGCTGCTACACCCAGACCTCTCTCTGTCTTTGGATTTTTAAAGTTCCCAAAAATGAAATGAGAAGTGAAGGCATCGTGGTGACCTAGAGTGTGTCGTTCAGTCTTAAGTTCCTCTGTCTGTCACTCGGACTGCAAATTCATCCTGTAGCCCGCTCTCAGAGGGCCAAACCTGGGTTCACAGGGTCAGAAAAGCCCCTAAAGACTTCCGGAACCGCCTCCAGACCACAAAACACAAACACCAGATTTCACAGGACAGGCAGCAGTGATAGCATAAGTATAATCTCCCTCTTAAGGGTCAAAGGTTAAGTGTCGTGATCAAGGACACTTGACAGGAGCAGAAGTTTTACTTTGGCTGAAGAATGACAGGGCGTCTATGATGTCATTAGGAGGTATCTGAAAGGACAATTCGAAGCCTTTCTTAGCTTCCGGAAACAGAAAAACTGTCAGTAACTGTTTCAGTAATTATTCACAACCCAAAACAAGTTGTGGGCCTCATGAGACCCTGCGTTAAATGTTTTCCACAACATGAGTCCCAGAAACCAACACTAAACTACTCTGCTGTAAACACAAATTTGTTTAAGGATACCGATCTGTCACAACATTAAAACCACTGGCTGGTGATGCAAATAACATTGATCGTCTCGTTACAATGCAATGCTCTGCTTGCAAAACTTCTGTCCTGGAACTCACATGGATCCCACTTGACACGAATCACCATCTGAACACCATCACAGACCAAGAATACCCTCTCATGGCAAATCAAAATGCAAAAGAGAAACTGCTCAGGAATGTCCCAGGGAACATGACAAAACCCTCAAATTGGCCTCCGAAGTCTCCAGATCTTAATCAGATCTAGCATTTGTGCAAACAAATCCAAAGTAGGGACTCCATGGATCTGACTCTGCATGGACACAGGACCTCTGGGTGTGTTCTGTGAAGTCTAGGGGGCACCTGCAACAGATTATTTTAGTCCAGCAGGTTGCACGATGGGGCCTCTGTTGATGGCAGGTGGCTTGCTGATTATATTGGAATCCAGGGAATTGGGGGGCCAGGTTGATGCCTTGAGCTCTTTATCAGACTTCTGGGGACATTCACAGCCCTACCTGGCAACCCACAGGACTCAAAGGATCCATTACCAGTGCCCTTGTGCCAGACATCACAGGACACCACCAGAGATTCCGTGTCCAGGCCTTGATTGTCAGAGCCAAGTCCGATCCACAGTGGGACCTCCAAGGATCAGACTTCTTCCAGCACTTCTAATGGATGCTCGATCGAGTTGGAATCCAGGGAATTCGGAGGCCAAGTTGATGCCTTGATCTCATTGTGAGGCTTCTGGGGCCAATTTCTGCACCACTTGCAACCCTCAGAACTCAAAGGATTTACTACCAATGTCCTGGTGCCAGGGACCACATGACAATTCTAGAGCAGGACCTACACAGGTCGAAGCCAAGCCTGATCCAAGGTTAGACCTCAACAGATAATACTTTGCAAAAGTTCCACGGATGCTTGATCTGACTGGGATCTTGGGAATTTGGTGGCCAGGTGGACATTTCATTCCTGAGCAGTTTGTGTGTCCTGGTGGGGAAGACACTACCATCGCTGGGTGCTGCTGCATGAGGGGGTGTACTTGGTCTGCAACAGTGTTTGGGTGTGTGGTGTCAGGAAGCATCTACATGAATGCCAGGACCAAAGGTTGCTCAGCAGAGCGCTTGATTGTAACGAGATGATTATTGTTCACTTCACCCATCCGCGGTTTTAATGTGTTGTCTGATCACTGTATGCACCATGTTATTGAATATAAATATTTGTATCATATTTAAGGTATTAAAACTAGATTCTGGCAGAGAGCCCCTAAGTAAGACAAGGCCTCATTTGCCCACTTTGCTGGTTTGATAATCCACTCTTGTCTGGGAAGCACTTTGTGACAATATTTGCCCCCTTGAGATTGACTGGCTTCACCACTGACTGCCATCAAACTATCTTTGAGTGTTACAGCAATATTTGGACAAAAAGCATGGTTGGTGCTGTGTGATTGACTGCTGACAGTGAAAATACCCAAAGCTCAGCTGCAGCCACTCAAGGAATCTGTGGTTCTGGGTTCATGTTTCTCAGAGTGCCTCCAAGGCCTCACAAAAATTTCTTTCTGCATCGTTGGCACAGTTTTGTTGATTATCCTCCAGAGTTCTCGGTCGACTTTACCTGGTCGTGTAACTTAAGGATATGCTTGTACTCTTGCCAAAAAGAAGGTAAAATGTGGAGGACTGATTTCCTGCTCGTACAGATTTGATAACCAGTGGTCTTGCAGCAAGATATAGTACATAAAACCAGAGCCAGAATCAGGGCTGTCGTCTTTCTTGCATCATTCGTTTTTGTTGGTGGAGTGATAATGTTCCAGAGTTCTGACAGCTATCTGAAATCTGAAGGAACGGGGAGGACATTCTCAGGTTCTAAAAGTCAGAACTGTCCAACTGTAACCAAGGATGCCTTGT
Organism: Lagodon rhomboides; assembly: GCA_039737535.1. NCBI lineage: Eukaryota > Metazoa > Chordata > Actinopteri > Spariformes > Sparidae > Lagodon > Lagodon rhomboides. The sequence goes on along the minus strand of CM077804.1, from coordinate 27,382,031 downwards.
TCTGAGATTTCTTGGACAGATTTAATTCTCTAAGAGACTTGATAAACAAGTGGCCCTGGTCTCGGTACAAGGGACACCCTGTCAAAGTGAACAGGTGTAGTTTGTCTCATCCTTGGAAATCCTCTCAGATGTTTTGGCAGGTCAGGCTTCCTCCCAGTAAGAGCGAACAGACCAGACCAGTTTGACCAGTGAAAGTCTTCAGTCTTGATCCATCTGCTGCCTACTGCACACTCAGTACTCAAATCATTTGGTGACACAATGTTATAACAAAACACTGAGTGTCCAGCCACATTTAAAAACAACACAGGCAGAGTCACAGTAAGGTGCTACGAGTAACACCCTCCAAATGGCATATGAACCTCTGCGTTGTTCAGCCTGGTGGGAATTCATTGTCTTCTCCGATTTGGACCTCACCACCCACCGTAGGATGTTGGGCTTTGGGTTTGGATGTGAGCTAGCCTAAAAGTCATAATCCCATCCGGAGTTGTCGTCTGGTGGCGGCTCATCTGTGTCTTCAGGGAAACTGTCAAAGTTACTGGTGTCGGTCGAAGAGGATACCTGGACAGAACCACACAACCACACAGAGTCAAAAATCTTCTACAGATTTTAATCTTCATTTAAACGTTTTCGACCAAGACGGTCCAGGTGCTGATTAGGAGCCAGTGTCTACGCTGGTAGCAGTCCTTTTCTCCAAGGCAGGTAAACTGGTTCCAGAGTCGCACCAAAACTTTGCTAGTCTAGATCAAAGACCTGCTTACATCAGGGGCTGGGGGCGGGGTCTTCGTGTCCAATTAGTTTGCCATTAGTTTGTTGGTTTTTTGATTTGGTTTGTCTCGGCTCTTAGAGGGTGATTTAGTCAAAAAAGGACAATATCACATTATAAAGATATTGAAAATCACCTTGTTATTGTCCTGTTGTCAGGTTTTAATTGGTCAGGGGTCTAACATGAGTCTGATGTCTCTATAAGGAAAAAAAATGTAATGTTTGTTTCAACTCACATCAGGTGTGATGGGTGGAGTCAGAGTTCCTTTCCTCAGGCCCTCCCAGTTAAAACCTTCAAACCACCTTAACAGAGACATAGAGATCAGTTTTATCTTCACACTGAAATCTGAAACACAGAGCTGATATAGCTACAATAAGTTCACTATTACTGACTTTACAAACATATAGTTTACTTTTGTTTTGAAACAGTCAATCAGGTGTCAGCTTCCTCTCAACTCACTTACTTGTGCTTCTGGATGTCTTTGACTCCATTCTTCAGGTTTCCAAGTCTCTCAGAGGGATTATCTCTGTTGACACAAACAGTTTAAAGATTTATTGTGAGACAAAAACAATGAATTTTGACTCGACCTGCTCAAAGCGCCCCCTACCTGCAGAGCTTCTTGATGAGGTTGGCAGCATTCTTGGTGATCTTCTTGGGGAACTCGATCATGTCGATGCCTCTCAGAATGACATTGTAGGTTTTCATTGGATCTGGACCTGAAAACGGCGGACTGGAGACACACAGAGATGCTGTAGGACAGCAAATAACAATGTTTGACTGAACATTGTGAGTTCAGATTGTGAACATCTGAACTCTCTGACAGTAGAGTTCAGACTGTCCAGTCTGAACTCTACTGTCCCTCCTCTGTTTGTATCCTCACCTGCCCGTCAGCAGCTCATACATCAGGATGCCCAGAGACCAGTAGTCCGCTGAAACGTCGTGACCTTTGTTGAGGATGATCTCTGGAGCGACGTACTCCGGCGTTCCGCAGAATGTCCACGTCTTCTTACAGACACCGATCTTCTTGGCGAAACCAAAGTCCACCTGGAAAATGACAAAATTGATTAAAGGTACAGATCACCCAACAAGAAAGTGGTACTACTTTCTTGTTATAACTACTGGGTGTTACCTTCCATACATATTAAATGTTGATTGAATTCTATGATGAAATATGGAATTACCAGCTTGGCGTATCCATGGCTGTCCAGTATGAGGTTCTCAGGCTTCAGGTCTCTGTATATGATGCCTTTGGCGTGCAGGTAGGCGAAGGCTTCGACCACACAGGCAGTGTAGAATCTGGTGGTCGAATCTTCAAATGAACCCCTGAAACACAAACAGGTCAAAAACTGTGAGACTGTGACGGCTCTCTGAGGTCTCTCTGTTCAGAGCTTTTTGATCCTTTGAAAGTTTTAGGTTTACTCAAAGTACATCTTTAACTTCCTGCTCCATTGTGCTAGCTGTCTTTAGTTGTTTCTTGTCTGTCTGCAAACTTGTACTAATACGTATTGCTTTTTAGGGTTTCTAATAACTACAAATAAACATTTGTAAGTATTTAATGTGCAGGCTAGTGGATGTTTTAACACAGATTGCAAGTCTCCAAAGTCCAAGATGACATCTTCAGATGTCTTCATGTGTCTCACTTATGGTCCAAAATCAAATTCAGTTTACAGTGATACAAAACAGAGAATCTTCACATTTGAGCAGCTAATACTGCCAAATGGCCAAAAAAATACATTTAAAAAGGAGAGTGCATACCTCAGTCTCCTTTAACTCAATCCTGGATTTTTATTCGGATCTGATCAAATTGTACTCACTCATAGATACCACCACCCACCGCCCACCACATGCTTGCAATGTAAACGAAAATTAGAGAAATACCTGGATCTGTCACTTTATCAAGATCTGCACCAGAAGTTAATGGGTTCTATTTTGAGTTGAATCCTCAACCAACCAACCAACCAACCAACCAAGCCACAAACTGACCAGCCCTCAAACCAACCAACCAAACAACGATAAAAACATAACCCACCTGGCGGAGGTAATAAGTGTAAGTGTAAGGATTCATCACAACAGTTTTGAATAAAAGCGCATGAGTTGATGAATGATGAACTGTGTGAGGTATTACCTGTCTCTCAGTATTGTCCACAGCTCTCCTCCCAAACAGGCCTCCATCAGCATGTACAGATATTTACTGTCTTTAAACGTCCGGTACAACCTGAACACAAACAGGAACAACTCGTCAGAACCAGCAACAGAAACTGAGAGGAAAAATTAACTGACACTATAACATTTACCTCTGGGGAGTTCATGTTTGTAGTCATATTTTATCTTTTAAGTGTTTATTAATCTATTTTGATGATGACGGTCATCGACTGACCTGACGATGAAGTCAGAGTGCGCCTCAGTCATGATGTGTTTCTCCGCACGGATGTGTTCCTGCTGTCTTGTGTCGACGATGTGACGCTTCTTCAGGATCTTCATGGCGAACGTCTTCGCGTCCTCGTTCTTCAGCTGCACCTGAACAAGAACAAACATCCAGTCAGCATCACACCTGGACAGAAAACAACCCCCTTTGTTGTCATGTTCAGACTCATACCAACAGTGAATATACGTATCTCCTCACAACATATATACTGATTTAAGTTATTTCTCCAAAGTCATGACGCACTGGTAGAGAAATGTGGTCTACATGAAGACATAATTTCAACACATTAAATATTTCATGTAGAATGTCTTAAATATGAAACTATATAGGCTGTGAGCTGCTGACAAGAAGCTTCCAGGACATCGCAAAGTCTTGTAATAGTCAGTGACAAACTTTTAAAGTCACATAGAAGAACTTAATGTAATGTATTGTAGCACATCGTATCAAATCGTAACGTGTCACGTATCGTCATGTCGGTGTAACATAACATGTCATAACGTAACCTGATGTAATGACGTCATCAGCCAAAGAGCCAATGAATCGATGCTCTCCTCATATGTTTTTTATTTTAGATCAAACTGTGATAGAAAATGCCTGCCTGAGTAATAAAAGTCATGTTGAGGTTCAGACCAGCAGTCTGGAGGTCAAGTTAGAGTTACACGATGACTCAACAACTATAAATATCTCCAGAGGGGTGATGGGAGACCCTGAGCAGGGATTCCTTCCTGTTTTTGGGCAAACCCTTGCAGGGCTTCCCCTCCGACCTTCAAAACCCTCAAACCCCGCCTCCTGCGGCAGAGACACTCGACCCTCGCTGCTGCAGTGCACCACCCACTACGTCCTCCACTCCTACCTTTACTTACACTCACACCTTGTGTACACTGAGAGCACTGACACAGTCTGGTAAACCAAACAAAAAACTAAATGTCTGGTTATAGAACTGAGAAACTCATTAAGACACAAAAAAACTCAGTAAGGCCCAGAATTTAAGTATCTTTGTTCCGCTGTGGTTCTCCGGGTTATTATTGTTCCTTAAAGAACCTCAGAGAATCCTGCGGGAGCCCAGACTCTCAATCACATGATTACTGGTTTCCAGTTACCAGCACTGATACTTTACTGGAAAGTTACTGCAAACAGCTGAGAGCGCACACACACACACACACACACACACACACACACACACACACACACACACTCAGAACTACAGAATAGACTATTAATCAGATCAAATCTTGAAATACAGAAACTGAAAGGTTTCTCGATCCAACTCCGTGTTAATTTTGTATTTGAAAGTATGAAGAAAAATAAGCATCAACACCTTTCCTCCATGACGAAGACAAGACAATGATCTTTGTATGTTTTGTTTATGTTGACAAGACGGACCTTAAATGTCAGCGGTTGGCTGTCAGACATTCAAAAAAAAACAAGAAACTGGTGTCAACCCAAAGGTAGTTTTAAAACTGGTCTGACACTTTTCTAAAACAGCATGAGATGTTGACTATCACTCTATTGTATATCACCACATTAAGATGGAAATCTTAAATTCTGCATCATTCATTGTAATCATTGAATATCTAATTTTCTGTAATCTGACATTTTATAATGTTGCCAGATCGTACCAGCTCGACGCGCCCGAAGCCGCCGACTCCCAGCGTGTCAATGATGTTGAAGTCGGTCAGCTTTAGACTGGAGAAGAAGGCGTTCTCTGCCTCGTACCTGCAAGTACAAAACACAGCGATGCCTTCACTGAACACGGGGGAACAGAACTTTAAACATTTTCAGGACATTCTGAAAGATGAACCATCAAGTAAAGATGATTTTAAAGAAGTTTTTTAATCAGATGCCAGCACCCTGCCTGATGTCATATTGTACCTGCAGCATTTGACCACCTTGAAGAATGGGAACTTCTTGGAGGTTTGGATGGAGAAGGAGGTGATGGGGAAGGAGGAAGAGGAAGAGGAGGACGAGGGAGGAGCAGGGAGGCTGGCGATCCGCTCTCTCTGCTGCCTCACTGGGACCGAAAACAACTCTCTCATCTTCAGACTTTATTTAATCCACAAATATGAACCAGACAGATTTCTCAACTTGGTTAGTCTTTGGTTAATTTTCTCCCCAAAGAACTGGATGAGTTGAGTTCTGAAACATAAAACTACTTCAAGAATATGATTTTTGGAAATCTTAGCTGTCTGGTTCTTTATTCTGCAGACAAAAGTCTTCAAGTTCCTTCAAAACTTGGAGCAACGGCTCTTGGTCAAAAGTCTACAAGTGCAAACAAACACATTAAACCCAAACTTGTCTTCGGTCCTCACGAAAACGTTCGGCACAGTGTCCGTAAGAGGGCCGTCTCAAAGGAAGAGCTCCATGTCCAGTTTACATGGTGAGGGTTGGGGCGACGATGGCAGAAAAGGTTCGATGTTTTGGTCTGGTGTGACCGGTGGTGCGGTGAGGTTGCCAGATCCTCCAGCTCTGTGTGCAATAAGGTAAAAAATGATGCAGGTCCTGAGCCGAGCGGGACGCCGTGAGAATCACAAAAAAACAAGGATGCGGACAGGAGTGTCGCAAATAGAAAATACCACAACTTTTTTGTACAACTGATAGATTTGGATGATAATCTATCTCTGCAGGCTTGTGGGCGTCCAGCTTGGAAAAAGTCCAACTGAGCACACTCCTACAGAAACTAGGACTGAGGAAAGCTTCTGGGAGGTTTGTCCTTTTAGTCAAAACATGCATCCACGTCTGCTCCAGCTGAGTCCTGCAGGGTGTAATGCCAACCTGACAGGACAAGCTGCATGGCAGGAGGCTGCTGCTGGTATTTTTAGTACGTGGAAACATTGCTCAGAGGTTCACCCAGTAAACGAACCCAAGTCATTAAACAGACAGACAGGAGGCTGCGGGACAGACTGTCCCGACCTCAAAACCAGAGGACACCAAGAATCCAACACATTTATAAGGAGGTTTTCCTGTCTGTCGGTGCCTCTGTTTAACATTTACAGTCATTTTATACATTTAATAGGTTTATTTTTGATGACTGAGTTTACATCTTTGGGTGAACTGTTCATTCAAGCATTATGCTGTAAAAAAAGAATATGACGACCAAGGAAAGACAATATTTTATTATGTTGAAACAGTAATGAGCGTTCATTCAGCATTGATGTTAATTAATGTTCTTAAATCACCAATAATTAGATAATCTGACCACAAACTGAGACGTCACCTTAATAAAGTTCTCCATGGCTCCACACACACAATTTCAAATAACAGAACATGTAAAACGACACAGGATCAATAAAAAAACAACCAAACATAAAGATCAGAAAATATTGACGTAATTTTACACATGAAAAGGTCGACAATAGAAACAAGAAATCCCAGACAGGAACAATAAACAATAAGTGAATCAATAATAAAGATATGTTTGTGATAATGAGGCAGCAGGTTGAGCAGGTGCCGCTTAAATTCAGCCACTTTTCATTGGAAATAAACATCATGAATATAATGATTGTCTTCATCTCTACCTGCTCTGTTCCACCGTCACACACACCTTCACTGGTAACATCTTCACCTCAGCATCAGTGTTAATGTATGGAAACATCCTGTCAGTGAAAGTGTGTGTGAAGGTGTGTAGGTGTGTGTTAGTATCAGGATCAGAGAACGACAGCTTTCCTCTGGTCCAGTCCAGATTCACTCTGATCCTCTGGGGCTTCTTCTGCACTTTGAGAACAGTGTCTGGAGCTGATGATGACCATGCAGAGTATTCACCTTCATAGAACACCATTACCCAGAATCCAGACTGTTTGTCTCCCTTCCTCTGGACAGACTCTTCCATCACACCCAGTAACCAGAGTGTACTGTCTCCGACCTCGACCTCCCAGCTGTGAGTCCCTGAGTTAAAGCCCTCAGAGCCCAGGACAGAACCGTAATAATCAAACCTCTCTGGATTATCAGGAAGCTGCCGTCTCTCTCCTCGTCTCACACTGCTCAGATCTTCAGACAGGATGAGGTTTGGATGAGCAGTGTTTGGGTCCAGAACCACAGGAGTGTAGGAGACCATGTCCTTCATCTTGCTCCAGATGTTGAAGCTCAGGTTGCCCAGGTGTTTGGCCTGGTCTATCAGAGCTCCTGAGGGCAGCTGTGGATCCTCCAGCAGGGGGCGCTGCTGGACTCTTTCCACTGCAGCCTTGTAGTTGTGCAGGAATGAGACGTCTTCAGCTCTCAGCTGCTCCTCTGTGGCTCTGACTGTGTGTGAAAGAGCTGCTATCTCTCTGCTCAGAGCCTCCATCTTCTCCTTCATCATCTGACCCTTCTGCTCCTCTTCCTCCCTCAGTGCAGCCATCCTGGCCTCCTGTTCCTCTTCTAGAAACTGGTGCAGCCTCTTAAACTGATCCTTAATCTGCCTCTCTGTGTGTCGGGCCTGGACCTTCATGTGTTCTGCTGTCTGATCAAACTTTACTTTAACTTCTTCAAAAACCTTTAACTTCTCCCTTAAAGGCTCCAGAATTTCCTGAAGTTTCTTCTTGTGTTGTCGTGCAGCTTCATCGATGGGTCTGAATCTGTGGTTGGTGTGTTGTTCTGAGTCTCTGCAGACGAGACACACCGGCTGCTGATGGTCCAGACAGAAGAGTTTGAGTTTCTCAGAGTGCAGACTGCAGAGATCCTGTGAAGCTCTCTGATCTCTCTCCTGTAAGAAGGTCTCACACAGGTTCTTTAACGCCCGGTTTAAAGGTGGTTTTGCTGTTGAAGATATCTTCTTACAAACTGGACACATATTTAATCGTTTCTCTCTCCACCAGCTCTGCAGACAGTCTTTACAGAAGCTGTGGCTACATGACAGAACAAGAGGATCTTTAAAGACATCATGACACACTGGACAGCAGAGATCCTCCTCTGATCTGGAAGCCATTTTGTCTCTGAGAGAAGCTGAAAACACAGCAGACACAAAGTCCAGTCAGTCACGGCTCCCCTCCCTCCTCAAATAACATCACTGAAATTCAGTTTTTAGTGAGACTCACATTGTGTCAGCAGGTTGAAGCAGCAGTTTTGTAGTTTATCTCTCTGGTAGCTGAACTTGGAGGACGTCGTCAGTTTGGTCTGAAGACGACCTGAATCAGTCTGTGCATCTCTGTTCAGTGACGAAGGATAACAAACTGTTTCCTGCTTCGTCTCAGGTGAGTCACAGGTGAGGGGTGGAGTTCTGTCAGGCAGCTTCTGCTGGTTGTTCTTCATACCAAAGTATTGATTCATTGCTTTCTGACTCAACCCTAACCCTCATCAACCAGGAACTATCTATCCTTGGCTGTTGGCCCTGAGCTAAGAGTTCACCCTGGTTTAAAGTAAACAGAGGGCTGTTCCTCTACCTGCTCTGGGTTAGATGTCAGTAAGGACATGGAACTAATGTTTTAATTCTAAAATCATCATCAATTCCTCATTTTAGTCCGGTTACACCCTGGTATATTTAAGCCATACCGGGTGAGGTATTCATTCCCCTTTTTAAGTCGATTAATGGTATGTCCCGAAGTGAAGGAGTTTAAGTATCTCAAGGTTTTGTTCACGAGTGACATGAAGATGGAGGGTGAGATGGAAAGGTGGTTTGGTGTGGCATCAACAGTACTGCAGGCATTGAGCCGAACTGTCGTGGTGAAGAGGGCGCTTAACCGGAAGAGGAAGAACTTGATTTACCAGTTGATCTACATTTCAACCCTCACGTGTAGTCATGAGCTCTGGGTAGTGACCAAAATAATGAGATCACCTATACAAGTGGTTAAAATAAGTTTCCTCCGTAGGGTGTCTGGGTGTTTGGACATCCGGAGGGAGCTCGGAGTTGAGCCGCTGTTCCTTCATGACAAAGGAACCTGCTGATATTCAGGCATCTGATCAGGATCTTCCCGGGCGCCTCTCTTTGGAGGTCTTCTGGGCACAACCAACTGAGAGGATCCACCGAGCAGACCCAGAACTTGCTGGAGGGATTATCCATCTCATCTGGCCTCGGAATGCCTCAGGACCCTCCAGGAGGAGCTGGAGTGTTGTTTGGGAGAAGCTTGGGAAGAAATCTACTTTTGAATGTGCCAGGATTGAGCCAGTGTGAAAGCTTCCTTGGCCTGGGGCTAAGAAGGTCCAAAGAGAAGACAACTGCCAGAATAAATGTTGGGACCGTATATTCCTGCAAACCACTAATAATGGGCAGCTGTGGCTTAGGGGTAAAACCAGCGTCTCATTATCGGAAGGTCACTGGTTCAATTCCCATGGCTGCATGTGGAAGTGTCCTTGGGCAAGATACTGAACCCCAAACTGCTCCTGATGTGCTGGTCGGCACCTTGCATAGCAGCCAACA